>OU744320.1:61771603-61855482 GCA_916610145.1 Eristalis arbustorum | reverse complement strand
CCCTAACCCCACAAATGGAGGGCAAGTACTACTGCACGGCCTCGTACGCGAACACGGAGATCCTGGAAACCAGTGTTGTAATTAAAACTTACGGTAAGTACATGGAGCTTGCTTTTCTATTAATTTCAAACGGTTTTCTTCAAAACTCTCGGTGCAGTGCGCCGTTGCACGCCGTCGGCCATACACAATCCTAATGGTTTAATATCCGCTTATGAAATGATGATATCCGCCGGGCTTGGTGGGGACGACGATAGCAAAGTTTAGCATGTCTTGCAATGTTTTGGGCAACGGCTTGTTTTTTTTTTTTGTTCCCAGTGCAAGCAAGTTTCTGCCTCGGATGAAGTTTAGAGATGGAACAAGACGATGCGTTGAGTAGTTTGCAAAAGTATCCATCGCTGAAAGGGGGGGAGGGCTGCTTTTTTGCGGATTTGCTGTATCAGATGGGGGGAAACAGAAACTTAAACTTCAAGAGGCGGGGGAGGATTGTGGCGGAGAATTTCATTTGATTTTCATAGTTTCGAGACGTTATTGTGGCAAAGGAAGCCATTTAAGACCACTTAAGAGTTTGCTTTTGACAACACACCGATAACCGAATGCAAATGGGGGCGGACAACTTTGGATGGTCTTATCCTGTCGTCGACGGGGTTGTCGTTGGCTCTGGCCATTAATTGGAGGAAGCCTTGAGGATTTCGCCCATTTTCAGATGGAGATAGGTGGGTAATCCCAGAGTTGGATGCAGGAAGAGATTTGTTTTGCAAGGGATTCTGTTACAAAAATGTTCTCAAAGTCGACTGAGTTGAGAGGGATTAGGATACACCGGCAAAAGGGAGGACGTTGAGATGAATACTTCTGTGGTCGATTTACACTCGAAGTTTCTCGCAAAAGTCGTGTAAATACGCGTCGTTTGTGGACATTGCGAGGAGCTAAAAGAGTACGGAGCTAAACTAAATCGTGCACAATCCTTCGTCAGTTTCAGAGGTAAGACGGGCGCAAGCAGGTGTTGGACGCCTGTCCACAAAGAACATGTGCCCATAGTCTCACTCTGTTAGCTGTGTTGTTGCAGCGTACTTAGCCAGCTCGTGTGTACGGCTGAGGCCTGCTTCTCTGACTATCCCCTCTTAAGTTATTGCGTGGAGACATCAGCCTTGACTGCGCCCACCTCCTCTGCAAGCCAGCGCTGATGAACAGCATCTCTGTCTAGCCAGTTCGTTGGCCTTCTCATTGCCTGCGATGTCTCTATGACCTGGTACCCAGATAAGGGACATTTTGGGCTGGTCTTTTAACGACGCTAGCTTATCTCGGCATTCCCGTACTAGATTTGAATTAAATGTGGCACGTGGGTGCTCGGCTGTGCTCTTTTTGACTGAAAACAGAGACTAACAGACGTTCGATCCCGGGAGACCGGCTTTCAGACTAAGACCATCCACATGATCAGTTTTGCTTCCACTGGGAGTCGAACCGGGGACCCCTATAACCAAAGGCAGGCACTCAACCAACTGCGCCATCCTGCCGTCATCCGCATTCTAGAAGAAATACACAAAATGTAAGGCCTCGACCATTGCGCTTCGCCCAAAAGGAGATAAATTGAGAGTAGGTTGAGAGTGTTGGAGTAGTGATCTGAGACCCATCATATCTCGACGGCTCGCTTGATTTAGTTCATTTAAAAGGCATATTCTCTAGCATGCAAATAGGCTTCTATTAAGACACACTCACTCCGCTGCGACTAGTAGAAAGTAGGGAAAAAAGGCGGAGAAGGTGAAAAATGATAAATTTTACAAAACCGCAGAAGTTTCGAAAACTGCGCGTTTTTCGGCGATTAACCTTTTCCGGATGAGGAGACTGCCATGTCAACAGTCTAAGGTCTTAAGGTTGCTGTGCAGTCAGTTTGCCTCCAACCTGAGCTGTATCTGCCTTCCATCGCTGCCTGTCCTGAACATGATGCTCCTAGTCATCTAGTGGAGAGGATGGAACGACGCTTCTTTTGAGCCCGTGTTCGGTCGCTTCCTCTCCTTCTCGGACTAGGAGGTTTGAAGAGCCTCGTCGCTGGAGCATGTGTTGTTAAAGGCATTTGTTGTTCGAATCCCATTCTGACGTGAAGAGTCTGACCCCATGACGCTAAAATCACTGGAAGGTAGGAAAAAGTGCCTGAGATGTGAGCTGAAGTTGTTAATTTTCCACTCTCCATGACACCGTGCTGTCATTCACTCGATCTTGCTTCGAAAAAAAACACCATCTTGACCACCGTTTGGATCCAATTGAAAGACTGGACGTCCGCAGACATAGGCCTTGATTCTTGCAGTGCAACGTTCAAGTCCTCTGCAAGCAAGCGCTGAAGAACAGATCTAGCCAGTTGGTAGGCCTTCTAATAAAGCTATTATGATTCGAAGGTTGGTTTTGCTCATTTTGATACATGCTTCAAATCTCATTCTCTCTTGTCTTGGCCTGTCTTCATGCCACGAGTTTGGTTTCAGGCGCCTGCCCGGTTCCTTCTTACTGATTCGATGGGTTATTTCTCTGATAACATGAGCTCCTACAGTCTCCTGCCAAGAATTCTGATGCGTCTTTCCTTGTCAGGGAGTCGTCCATTTCATTGTCTTCTATCCAGGAGAGCTTTGTTTTCTCCTTCACAGTTCCCAAGTGTTCCACACGAGCTCATTCAGCAGCTTTAGCAGCAGTAGGAGTTCATTTGAAAAAGTCAAAGGCAGTCGAAGCAGTGGGAAGCAAAAATTACACGACTTTTGCTACTTCGACTGAAGCAGAAGCAAATTCAAACGCTGAGCTTAGCTTTGATGATGTAGGAGTTCAGTGCCATAACAATTCGACACTGTCCGAGATGTCATACCTACGTGGCAGAGGTTCTATCATGGCCTATCAAGAATGAAGCACTTAGCTACAGTCGATCTACACCAGTCTCATTACGATGTCAAGCTGGTTCACACTGAACCTCCGACGTTGACTTCTCAGAAAGCCCATTGTTCAGCGTTGGCATCGTTGTCCCAAGAGACTGTTCACGAACAAATGAGAACGCTTTTTTACGGCAATGAGGAGGAGTCGGCAACCAGTTGTACATGAACAAGGAATATGCTTGCATAGAGCTCCTCCCTAGCCCCATGAAATCGGTTCATAAGAGACATGCATACAGACACCAAACCGTGTGTTCATTGGCATTCTGCGCCTCATGCTTTACCTCATGCCTCATGCTCCTAACTCAACAACCCAAAACAGTTCTCCCACCTCTTTTGCATGCACTACCCATGCGACATCACTCAACTGGCGTTCTACAGGGGAGCTTGCCACGGCCTATGCTTTACTTACTGAAGAGAACTCATACCCAATGACTGAAAAAAATACAGTTCTCTCACATCTCCTACACGCACGAGACAAGTGAAAGAATACAATTGAGATTCCACTGGGGTGTATGTTAGGGCCCAACGTGTACTTAGCTCAGAGTGGCGCAACAAATGTCAGGCAAGTAGACGTCTATGTTCAAAGCACCGACAGATTCTATTTCTCTTGACGCTGCTTCACAGCGTGCTGTTTTGCCTGTTTTAAGAATAAACGAGGAGGAAGCTCTAGAAGGGTGACTGCTGAACCCGTTGGATGGACGTGTACGAATCCACAAGTAGACTGTCTTGCCCTCGTGGCTTCCTAGACTCTGAACACCGATAGAGTCTGAAAAATTGTGGCTCTCTAGACTATTTGAAGTTTCAAATGTGGGCGCGCTGTACACCTGTCTAGAGACACGATGTAAGAGAGGCAGTGTGAAAAGGAGCTAATGTCGTTCAGATCAACCATCGTTTTAGAAAGACGCAGTCGGCTTTGAAAAGTTAAAAGTCATCGCGGAGATCTAAAGGAGTACGGAGCTAAACTAAATCGTGCACAATCCTTCAACAGTCTTAGAGTTAATGCGGGAGCAAGCAAAGCACAGCACAGCTGTTTTGCTGCAGTTGCGGTGATGTGCATGTGATGACATGATGTCCCATCGGCCAGTGTCCCCCACAGACGATCGGTTGTACTGAGGACAGCTTGTCAGTCTGTTAAGTTAAGTCACTTTGAACCCACGTTGGTTCCTCTTCTGTTCACCTTCTTCTGGACACCAGAGCCTCCATCTGTTAGACGTCCCACTTCTCCTCCATCCTGGTCACTCTCTCACTTCTCCAAACCCACCGTCCATCATCATCCCACCCGTGACCTTCGGCAGCCTCGAGCGCAATCCATAACTTCCGCTCTGTTTTTATGGCCGCCTTCACACCCCGTTCACAAGCCACCCCCCATCATCCCGGCAAAGGATTAAACGTTTAACGACCACCTCCTGCTTAAATGAAACCCATCTCCCCCTCCTCCTGGGTTAAATTTAATAATTTTTGCGGTACCATCTCTAAGCCATCCAGCCAGCGGGCGCCAGACTCCGCCATGCACAGTGTTTAACCCAAAATACCAGCAATCCGTCCCCCTAATCACGACCACGGGCCACAAAAAATTTCGTAATTAAACTGTCGCCCGAAACTTTTCGAAACTATTACATCCGCCGCTCCCGCTGCCACGGAAACTAATATACAACACGAGTCCTTTCGCCTCGAGTACATGTCCAAATAAACCACCGCCGCCACCAGGATAGGGGGTGCAAGGGGAGAAATTGAAAATCGAAAAGCTCTCGAAATGTTATTAGTTTTCCACTCGAGTTATTGGAAAAGTTTTTTTTCTCTCGATGCCGCCACACACGCTGCTCCGAAACTTCATCCGGCGCTCGGTGGTGGAACGAACTCATGTGTGGGATTAGTTGGGCGCACACATCGGGTGGGCTGCAGAAATTACAATTTGTCTGATGTTCCCGCTCTCGTTTCAGTGTCTATCACGTGGACGAATGCACCGGAGAACCAGTACCCAATCTTGGGCTCGGATTACACCGTGAAGTGCGAGGTGACAGCGGACCCAAATCCGACCGTTGACTGGATGCGGAACGGGGATCAGGTATGTTGGCGAGTCGCTCGTCGCTCGCCCCACTCAGCACGGTGCGCAGTGATTCTAGGTTTTCTCCTTTCAGATTCGCACCAACGACAAGTACGTGGTGGAGACACATGGCTTGTTAATCCGCAACGTCCAGGAGTCCGACGACGGTATCTACACATGCCGGGCGGCAGTGATTGAGACCGGTGAGCTCGTGGAGCGGGTGATTCGCGTTGAGGTCTACATCAAGCCGGTCATCACACACCTGCCAACGTCGTTGGAGGCGATCGAAGGCAAGCCATTCGGCACGAACTGCACGGCGACCGGCAAGCCGGTGCCTGAGATCTCGTGGATTAAGGACTCCAGCCAGCAGAACGTGGCCACCGCCGACCGATTCAGCGTGAACCCCCTGACCGGCCTGATGACTATCAGTTCGGTGTCCCAGGACGACTACGACACGTACACGTGCATCGCGCGCAACGACGCCGGCGTCACCGACTCCAAGACCAAGCTGAACGTCCTCGTGCGACCCAACATCTTCGAGCTGTACAACATCACGGGCGTTGCCGGAAAGGAAGTGGCCATCACATGCCGGTCCAGAGGTCGACCAGCTCCTGCGATAACCTTCCGCCGATGGGGCAGCGAGGAGGAGTTCGTGCCCGGACCACAACCCGATGATGACAGGATCGTGCTTGAGCAGCACTTCGACGACGAGCGCGGTGAGTCCTCGGGAACGTTGAGAATTTCCCGCTCAGTCCGCACCGACGACGGCCTGTACCAGTGCCTGGCGCGCAACAAGGGAGACACCGCCTACAAGACCGGACACATCACAATGGAATTCGCCCCTGACTTCAGCCACATGAAGGACCTGCCACCCACGTTCAGCTGGGAGCAGCGACCGGCCAATCTGAGCTGTCTCGCCATGAGCATCCCCAACGCCACCATCGAATGGCGCTGGAACGGCAAGCAACTGAAGGACGGCTTCGACCAGCATCTGAAGATCGTCGGCACCGGACCCCGCAGCGACCTGATCGTCACGCCCGTCGCCAGGCAGTACTACTCCGTGTACAAGTGCATCGCCACCAACACCCACGGCAGCGTGGAGCACGACATGCAGCTGAAGGAGGCCAACGTGCCCGGCAACGTGGCCGCCGCCATGCCCCGCCTCCTCACAGCGACAACGATCACATTCGAGATCACCGGCCCGGCCACAGAGCTCGGCCTCCCGGTGACAGCGTACTCGGTGCAGTACAAGGACGAACTCAACCCCGACTGGGCGCAGGCGCAGAGTCGCAACTGGTCCCCCGACAGTCCCTACATCGTTGAAGGCCTCAAGCCACAGACCGCGTACAACTTCCGATTTGCCGCCAGGAACCAGAGGGGCATCGGACCATGGGGCGCGTACACCACTCAGTCGACACCCAAACGATCGGCACCCGAGGAGCCCAAGCCACTGCACTCGGCCGTGCAGAACGACAAGGAGGAGCCCGTCGTCGTGTCGCCATACTCCGACCACTTCGAGCTGAGGTGGAGCGTCCCCGCCGACAATGGCGAGCCAATTGACTTTTACCAGATCAAGTACTGCCCGGTAAGTGTAGCACCGTCACCTCTGATCGAGGGTCCTTACTGATTGAATGAATCTCTTCCTTGCAGGGTCTCAAAGTGTCCGGCACCTGGGTGGAACAGGCGAAAGACTGCCGTTCCGAGGACGTTGTCGAGACGACCGCCTTCGAAATGTCAAATCTGATGGGCAACACCTACTACCGGATCGAGTTGCGTGCGCATAACGCGATCGGTTTCTCATCGCCAGCCAGTATCATCATGAAAACCACCCGAGGTGAGTCCGATTCATCTAATAATAATCTCGGAACCTTATTGTATTCGGCTGGTTTTGCCGCCTCCGCCGGTAATAGACACTTCAGTCACAGTTTATTATCGACAACAACGACAACAGTAACAGCCACAATAACTACTATCACAACATCAACATGTTTACTATCGATGTTTATATTATTATTGACTAGCAGTTGTTATGTTACGCTATTCCATCATTAATTTTTCATCTTGCAAAAAAAAAACAAAAATAATTCGCAGATAGAAATGCTAAGATATTTCATTAATTCTATGTTTCGATGTTTTTTTCTATGTTTTTTTTTCTTCTCTAAAACATTTCTTTCCATTTTAAGTATATTTGTTTTGTTTTATTTTTCAATTGTCGCCGTCTACTTTATTTTTTTTTAAAGAGAATGCAAAAAAAGAAACATATGTGTTTTCGTAAAAAATTCATAGAATATTTCATATTTTCTCAGTGTATCGGATAAATTTTTGCGTGTTATTTTCTTAATTATTTCCTCTCTCTCTACTTCTCATGTCTTGTGTAATCATTGATCGCTGTAGTTGAAGTTTTGTCGCAAGACATTTTCTATGTTTTTTTTTTCTTCATTTTTTATGCTATCCCAAGTGTCCTTTTATCGCGCGCTAATGAAATGAGACGTTTTTTTATAGTCCTTCACACATACATTCTCGTACAAAGAAACACATCATTCACAAGACATACATTTTGTTTTTCTATGAATTTCATAAGATTTTTTGTTTAATTTTTAATTTAATTTATTTTTAATTTTTGTTTAGCTGATTTTTTTTATATATTTAATGCTTGAAAGGGCAGAGGCGTAAATGAAACAAACGTAAAAATAAGAAGCATTTTATTTTGTCTTAAATGTCGTTTCGTTTGTTGTGTGTGTTGAATGTAGGCTTGGCGTTAATGTCGCTTTTATTTTGTTTGCCGTCAAAGAATAAGAAAAAAAAAGAAAATTCGTGCGGGGAGACTGTGTGGGGATGACAGTTGGTCCGGGACTGACACACCAGAAGCGTCATCGAAAATGTAGTCTTCGCGACGACGAATACATTGCTGCTTACATGAAGAACTCTCCTCCATGTTCACGATCCGATGAGAGAACAGCTAAGATCTCCAAACTTCCCTTCAGTTTCTGCCCAACGCAGAGGATGTAGAGGATCAAGAGTCTTTCTGAGGTGGACAGGGATGAACAAAGGATACAACTATGTATACAAAAGGCCTCGAAGGATACCAATTCAGACCACCAAACAGACGTCCCTTTTTCAAATACAAACTCAAGTCTCTTTCTCTGGCTCTTCAGCATCTCCCTTGAATCCTACTTAACAAGATTATGTAAATTTTAGTCCACAGTCCGTCTTATCGACTCGACTCAGTTTCGAACAAAGAATATTCCATCTAGACCTCAAGGGAATTTGGTTGCAGTACAAACAGACCCGATTCGTTATGCGTCACCGGCTTAAGCCATTGACGTCGGTCGGAGCATGAGAACATTGTGGCTTGCTGAAATTCCCATGAAATGGGTCATGGGCAACTTCAAATGCTGAAGCTATCCATATCAGCTTTCGCGTCGATTTCTTTGCCTGGGTAAACAAGTATCAAAGAACATGCATAACTTGCCTTCCACCGATGAGTCAACCCTTCGCACGTCAAATCAGCTTTTCAAGAGAGGCACATCGTGGAAAGAAGTCTGTGGATTGTCAAATGTGGACTTTTTTCCAACACGAAGAGTCGCTCAGATGACGCCCACAAGGGGACAGGACCTTCAACCATCTTGACGTGTAAAAATTGGAAGCAGATGGATAAAGATCGTGCCAGTTGAAGAGGCTTGTTGGCTGAGGGCCACGTCCCCGTGTGATTAAGACGAGGAAGATGAGGCTTTGCTTTTGCAAAAGTCTTTTATACTGCTTCTCTCGACTTTGTCTTCAAATAGCATCGTCAACCACGACCATTGGTCTACGTGGCCTGCTGTCATTCTCTGTGGGGACCTACAGTCCGGACAACAATGTTGAACCATCAGTCTTAGCAAAACCCACAGAATCTGTTGCACGTTGTTGCCACGTTTGATGTCGTTGTCTTAGGAAACAAATCTTCTTTCAAACAAGTGCACAACTCCTAAGACAACGACAGCAAACGTGGCTCACAAGTGGAAAGCATCATCTTGCGACTATACCTTTCCCACTCTCTTTCATTCGGATTTCGTCGGATTCATCTGGATGTCAGAGTGACTAGATGAAGAACGAACGCCAACGACGGTACCGCTGATCACGACAAGGGCAAAAGGAGAAATGTCAGTCCCTCTCTGGGCATGACGAAGAGTCCAAAAGGACGTAAGAGAGGCGAGCTCTTGCCAGTCTATACACGTACCATACTTTACCACGTAGTCGGAGTGTGGGCTTGGATGAATTTCGCACGCAACGCTTGTGTTCATTGTGCATCTATTTGCAACCCGGCAACTACGAGTCTTGGAGTTCATGAGACTATGCCTTTTCGCGTAGTTTTCCAATTCCGCCGCCTAACTTCACATCCCTTCGGGCTCTGCGAGTCCTTCTCTGTTGTTGGCCGATTTCTAAACGCAAAGTGATGCCTTGCTGTCTGCCTTTGCTTAAAGCACGTTTGTTGAGTACCGACGCTTGTTTGCTGAGTACCTTCGTGGCTGTTTCTCTAGTGATTCCTAGACTGGTACTCGTAAAATAAGAGTTTCGAGAGCTATGTCTCTACGGCAAGGTGTTCGAATACTGACTCCTGCCAAAATGGTCTTTCATTTAATGACACCATCGTTGCATATAGGCGGTCTAAACGTGTGGCAAAATTCTGCAAGTGTCAAGGCTCTGAGGTTCCTAATCAGTCTTCACAGAGACTGGGCATTGAACCGCCTATCGAGTGAAAAAATATAAGGACTTGACAACTTTTTTTAAGCGTACAAATTGTTCATCGTCTTCAATTCTTGAGTCAGCTTGAATAGAATTCAGAAAGAAGACATGCAGACTGCCTAATTGACACCAACCTGTAGTCAGTCACCTCATCTGAAGTCAGACAATGGTTCAAACGGGTGAAGTGTACCAATTGTTAAATCGGTAAACACAGCCTTATGATTGCCCTTTTCCCATTAAAAACAAGAATCTCACTTAAAGTGACATCCCAGACGCACAATACTGGCGAATGTCGCCTTCAGCGTCCCTAAAACCAAACAAATCATCGCCCGCCAATGTCATCCCCACACAAGAACTTCCTCCACTCTCAAGCCAGCTAAACAACGAATCTCTTGCTACAAAGTCTGCAGACAAAACCAGAGCCCTCTCTCCGGGTTCTGGCACAACGAAATGCCTTCAACAAGAAGTAAAAAAAAGTTAAAATAAATCACCATTGCCAAAATATCTAATAAACCACAAAGAAAAAAAAATCAATGAACAAAGTTATATTTTAAATAAAACAAAATAAATAATAGACGCAACATCAGTCACAAAACACATCTAAATATATTTTTTAAAAATTAAATAAAACAAAGATTTAAACAAAAAAAAAAAACAAGAAACAACGAATTAAATGTAAAACTAGTTCGTAAATCAAACCTTAGTCTTAAAGTAAAACAAAAAAAAAATAAAAACGAGGATAAGACAGTTTTTAAATGAAAACGAAAAAAAAACACATTTAAGTACTTTAATATATTTAAAGAGAGAGTTATGTACGATTTACAAAATAAAAAGGTACGAACATGAAAAAAAAGAACAAAGAAATATATATACAACAAAAAACAAAACAGATATTTTTTTCTCATTTAAATTTAGTTTTATATGATAATTTAAATTTATTTTCTGTTGTATAGGCTTACGGAACGTATATATTTTTTGTTCGTTCTTAGATTTAATTTAAACTCTGCTGTTTATTCTTTTTTTTTCGGTTGATGATGGATCAGTTCTTTTGTTGCGAATTTAATTTATTCTTTTTACAACACTGAAAAATAATTATTCAAAGATCAACAAAAGAACACTTCAATTCAATTCAATTCCTATTTCGCATACATTCAAATCAAATCGAATCAATCAATTAAATGCCACAGTTTTTGCCTGACGGAAAGAAATTTCATCCGATTTTTTTCTCTTATACACCCGTTCTATATGAAATTTTTTTTTATATTTTTGTGTGTGTATTGAATATATATATACCTATTTTTTCAACTTAGTGTAGACAATTATATATATTTTTTTAATTTGTAGCACATTTTTTTACACAAAAAAAAAAGAAAACAAAACTGAAATAGATGTATACCATCCGTTGGGAATAAAAAGACAAACAAAAAAAAAAAAAAATCAAAACTAAAAATCTATCGATCTATTTATTTACTTAAACAACCAATTTGTTCGTTTCGTTTTTTTTTATTTTTAGCATTGATTTGTAGCTGAGAGATATCGGATATTGTTTTGTGTATTTTTGATATTTTCTTATTTGTTTTTGTGTAGTTGCATCCAGATTTTGTCGACGTACTGTATTATCTCCTTTGTGTAATGTGTGTACTATTTTTTTTTTTTTTTTCGTTGTTATTGACATTGTGAATAATCGCAAGTGATTTGTTTGTATTTTTGTGTGTACGTTGCAAACAGCAAGATATTTTGGGGCGTGCTTTCCCTGCTGTGGAAAAACGCGCGCGGTTTTGTGTTTTACATTTTTTTTTTTCAGCAAACATGTGTTTTTTCGGGGATTTTGTGGAATTATGATTGGCCTTGCAGATAATTGGATTTTTTCCATTCAATTTTGTTTCCATTTATTTTTTTAGAGATTTTTTTTCGTCTTCTTCAGTTTGTTCAAGTGTTGTTTAAGTGCTTGATGTAGTCGTCTTTGACTTTTCTCTTGGGACACAGCATTTGCCTCCTTTTGGTCTGATTTACAGTCTTTGCTCCATCCATCGTGTCATCTGTTCCCATGTTGTGTGTTGTCCCTTCTTTCTGCATTTGATGCCCTGTCCTTAGTCAGTGTTGAATTTCCGTGGAGGAACAGACAATGAAAAGAATCAGTACCTCTCAGAAAAATCTCACGAATGCCACTATAATCGTTGGTTTGCAGGAACACCCAATTTGGTCCTTACCGGTCATCAGATCTCTGCGTCTTTGTGAGTTCATGAAAACTTTCCCTGCTCTTGATAGGACTGAGCTTGCCTAAATGGTCTCCGATTTGACCTAGAATCAGCTTTTGCTTCTGTCCTGTATCTCCTCAAGATTCTCTCCTTTAGATTGGGTCCGTCGTATAATGTCTTCTGCTGAAGTTGCAGTTGCCGAGTAAGACCGTACGCCGTACCTTCTTGGGACTTGTATTGCTCTCTCCTCCTGAAGGCAAGCCAACTGGCAGCTTAGTTCTTCTACAACCTGTCCGAACAAAGTCACATTAATATCAGACCAAGCTAATCCAGCCCGCACTGTCTTAAAACTCCCCTAATCTAGACTTCACGCTTCTTCGATGTTTCGAGACACCTCTCAATCAGGCCAAACAATGCTCCCCTGTTCTTGTAATCCTGGACTTGCTGCCTAAGACTTCTTGTGACTCTTCACACCGAGAGGCTAGATTGAAAGAACAAACGAGCGAGCGTTCGTCCTCGTCTCCTTGAATCGACATCCTCCAAGCCAGAAGCAACAACGAAGGCATCAAAATAAATCTGCATCAGTCCAGTCATCGCTTGATGTCTAACGAATACCTACAAATCTGAACCGCTCCTGCACATCTCACTCAATCCTTCCAATGGGTTCTACGCTGCCCCCTCAGAAGTCTCATAATGTCCTCCTCTGACCGTGAACTATTATTCCCACTGACAAACCTGACAAGAACAAGGGAGACTTAACAAAAACAGCAGTCCCGATGTAAATCTGACACATGGACAACTCCGTCTACCGAACACTTCTGATCAGAAATTGGGTTCGGCCTTCACTCCAACCTACGCTCCAGTTTGTTGCCCGCCAGTGGTTAATGGCTTAACTCCAAGTGTGTCGTGTGTCTATGGAGTCAAGTCGAAAGACATCGCTCCAGCCATCTCAATTTATGTACCCTTCTGAACAATTGCGACAGGTCACGGGCCAGTCGGTTTCCGCAACAATTTTAACTCAAATGGATTCGAAAAAGAATGCTGATGTAAAGCTGACTCTAGGCTGGTTAAGGGTGGCTTGCTTGAATGTTTTTCACCGCATCAGTGAACAGCTCGCTCGACTATAGTAGTCGCGAAGGGAAATTATACACTAAATCCACTGTCATCTACTCTAACCCATCTGATGGTGACGTCGCACCACGTAACACCACCTGTGGCTTGATGGGATATGTGTCTTCTCCTCGAGTTCTGTGGTATTATATTCTGTACTACAATCTGACCAATTTCTGATCAAAATCATGTCGGGAGATGCAGTTTCTTAAGTTCCCCTATGAATTGTGGTCGAAGACAAAGAGGGCGTAAAAATTGAAGCCTCAGCGTATGATCTGCTTGGTTGAGTTCATTTTTTCGATCAATTTTCGCTTAAAGCAAATTTTGTCAAATAACACCAAGGTCGTAATTTGCTAGAATAAAAAGTAAGAATAATCGAGTTAAAAATTTTGAAACACAGTACTGGGTTGGTACCACCGATGCCTCCATAGTTTGGCCACGGGGCACTAATGTCAATGACGACCAAGGGCGTGCCTTCAATATGATTTAACCAAGCGATAGCCTGTCTGACGAACACAAGTCAAAAATGTTGCCCAGTTCCGCTCGAGGTGATAGCTTCTGATGAGTTGGAGGACTCAGAGGACCTAGAGACCGCTCGTGTGTTCCTTGTCCCTGCGGTCCACTGAAGATGAATGATTGAGAAGTATTGTATACGTCAGCGTTCTCTATTTCTCAAATCTATGTTGACGCACAAGAACTCTCAATTTACAAGGGAAGTGTCGTCAAGAAGAGGAACAATTTTGTGTAGAAGGTGACACCTCATCATTTCGTTTCAAGCGGTTTTCTCATTTTTTTACAAGATTTAAGACAGTAGCTCATCCGCACAGCACGAGTGGTCGCTGAGTAGCTAAGTACTGGCCCTTTAGAGACTATAGTGCCACACGTGGTAGCAAATATTAGTATTTTTGCTTCCGTTGTGCTACTTGGTGAAATGTGGTTCCACGGCCGCCACCTTCCATCCATCGGTCGGGGTATGTTCGATTTGAAATTTTCGTCTGTTTATGATTTCTGTTTTTTCACTTCATTACGTTTCTTTTTTGTTTCTTCCAAAAATGTAGAAGCCACACGTTAAAAGTCTAGATCTAGCCAAAAAAAAGGGGGAAACCACTTCTTTTTATTTGTAGCTCCAAAAAAACAAACCCACCCAACAAGTTTGTATGCGCAACTCTTAGTGTTCCTTAGTCTAAGTGTGTTCAGTTACCTTGTTTTAATTTCTCGTTCATTTTACGTATGCTAACAACTAGTGTTTGTGTTTGCTAACAGCAGCCCCCGCCCCACTCAACAAACAACAACAATCAATCACCGCCAAAAACACACACTTGAGTGTAGATCCCTAACAAACGTAGACGTCACCTCAACAGCATTCTTCAAGCAGCTCCCCCACCAGCCCCACTGACATCTCAAACTCAAAGAAACATATCCATCCACAATCGTTCTTCTTTCCTTCCTCTTCGTTGTCGCATCAGAACCATTCCTCCTGCTCGTCTCTTACTCTTTCTCTCACTGTTTTCACGCTGTCTCCAACACGCATTATATTCTCACAAGTAACAACAGCATTGTGTTTGGCCATAGATTCACATTCAACAACTAACACAACACAAATTTTTTGATTTTTTCGTGCCGAATGAATGATCGTGTGCCAATGCGCGCAGCCAGTCAGAAAGAAAGCAAAAAAAACAACTTCCTCCTCTTACCCCCTTATTCGTAGATAATCCCTACAATGCAGCGACATCGATACACGGCCTCGCCACCGGCTCGTGGTCAAGATGTTGCCTGCTCTTGCTCCTGGCCGGTATGACAGTGATGCTCTCGGCATCCAGCAGCAGCACCACCGCCAGCGCCAGTACAAATGGATGTGACAGGACGACGAGCATCACATCACCAGCACTAGCAGCAGCAGCAGCAGCAGCCGCCGCACCACCACCACCAGCCTCATCGGCAGCATGCCCAACTGACGGCCAGTGGTCGTTGCGAACCGCCGCCACGGCCTCTGAGTATCGAACACAAACGATACCAGCCCACGGTTAATATAAATTTGTTCGCAAACCAAAGAAAGCCGTATATTTCCACCAAATATTAATATAAATTCAATTCTGTACAAAAATTAAATTAAAGTCACACGGGACGGAGGACACGCGGGAAAACAAACAAAACAAAAAAAAAAATGTTAAATGTAAAAAAAAATAAAAAATTATTTAAGTGGTGCATACATTCGTAGCCATGTCGCCGGGCATGGTCTCATTGTGTATAAAATAGCAAATTGTTAACAACATTCTCATAAGCCAGCCAGCCAGTGGATGGATGGATGTGGGCGGTGGACGACGCATGGGGTTGCACGCATCGCACGGGGCGGCAATGCACGCGTGAAACACCATCGTTCGGTGCGAATGATTCATGGCGTCGAAGGTGGAAAGGGGACTGAATGGGATAATGAGAATCGGAATAAATACACGCGTGTGCACTCTTTGTTGACATTTCAACGTTTAATTTGTTGACAGGGCAGCGCTCAGTCAATTACTTTGATTGGCTTTTCAGATGTGAACTGACATGTACTTTTATTAAAATGTTTAACAGAACTTGAGTGCTGTGGGAGCTCTCTTTGTCCACGACTGAGGCTATCTTGGCAATCTGTAGCGTCAGCTGCAGAGGACTTCGGGATCTGCGTGGTGGAACAACAGTCCAATGCTGGTCTGATTGTTTCCAGCCACCAGCACCACATCTAACCAAGAACTCGTTTCTAAACTCCTTCTGAATGATGCTCCGATCAAGTCTCTTCGACTGAATTCGACTGTCTATTACCATCTGTCTCCCTTTCTAGTTGTCTCCTTTTGCTGTCACTTGACCCTTGACTAGCATGTCCTTGCACTTGTTCAACTTGGACAGTTTTTGTCACTTCACGGACTTATCCTACTTGAGCTCACGCTTCCTCTGAACTCTATGCTGCTTTGTCCCACAGGCTCCAAGTCGTACATTCATTTGGACGATGCTGTGTTTGAACCACATATAAAATTAAGACGGACATCGTTGTAGAAGCAGCTTCAGTGACACCATCACATTTTCCGACTCGACTACCTTCGGTTTTTTGTTGAATACCCCTGGGGCTTGGGTGAAAACTAGTCTCTGTCTCGAATTTCCTTGAATGAAGCCAAAAATAAAGACTCATGCTCTAAAGCCAGAGTTTTGGATTTTTCAGAGATTTTCGTCCCCATCGTTGTCACTTCTTGCTGCCTTCTGCTAGACCATCCCTAGATCAAGACTCGAAAGGACAAGTGGTGATCTGGCAAACCTGAGAGCTCGCTGACCAGTTCCACCACTATTTTCATCGCTCCCCTAATGTGCCTTCGTGTCCCTGCCATCGAACACGAGGATGCTCTGTCCCTCCATGGCAGTCGATAAAACAGCCAAAACAGCATTCCATTAAGCCCACTCATCAAAAGAGGTCCGAAGTGCGTTGACAGCTTGTAGCAGTCACAGGGCTGCTCAGGCTTGTTCGGAAAGAGTCCCTCAATATGAAATGCGAGATTCGTCAGAGTTTCAGAGACTTTCAATCCGGAGCGTATTTTTCTTCATGATCTCGTGGAACGACGTGCTTATTTCCTCACGGCTTACGAGCAGTGTAGGCTTTGAGCGACTCTTGTGATAACTTGGAACGACATGCTTAGATCCTGTATCCGCTCGCGGGTTTCGTTTCAGTTCGCAGTTGTTGCGGCTCCTTTACTTTTCTGTGACAGGTACTTCTCGGTCGATGCGATCTTCTATCATGCTGGATTAGCGAGTTCCACTGCATCGTATGTTTTGCAATGGAAGTGATATGCTTCACTCCACTTCACTCATTCGCACTCCGTCGTTTATATGCGAAGTGTAGGGCTGTTCTTCCAAGGTTGTCTTCCCAAGGTCCTCTTCTTTTGTCTATATGCATTGTCTGTCGGTAGAATTTTCTTGATAACCACTAAAAGCAAATTTGTTCCGGATTTAAGGGGCATGGAGCCCTGCTCTTATCTACTCTTTCACTATGTGCAAATAAACCACACAAACATGGCTTAGTTCAAGTCAAACGTTTCAGTCTACACCATACTGAGCTCAGTGTCTTGTTTATTTAGTAGAGTTGAAGAGTGTATCTTGAGGTTTTAGTCCAGCCTGAACTGTATGCCCACCTCATAGGGAAGACTTTAAAGCCATAGTCAGTCAAGTTTGCCTGCAGAGTGGAATTGATTGGACAAAGAATACCGATGATGCTCAGTCTGTAGCACCGACATGGTAAGGATCCATTGCAAACTCAAACCTGCTCTTCAGATAAATTTGATTGATTCGGCATCGAATGAAAGGTCTCTTTGATCATTAGTTAGCCCAATCCTTAAAGCACACACTTTCTGCAGGCGACTCAGTTAATTTTGTTTCACTCATCTTGAAGGCGGTACGAGGCTTTCACTTGCAACAAGAGGGAGCGAACTAAATCGATTCATTCTGTGCTTGGCTACACGGGTTTAGACTCTTAATTGCCAAAACTGCAGTTCCCACTGAGCCTTCTTGTTGCTTGCTTTCCTACCGACGCTTCGATTTTGTCCAGATCTTGGGCTCAGAACAAAGGAGCTGTGCCAACGGGGTGACATCTTTCTCGAGTTCCCACGAAGAACTCTAACGTCGCCGATCTTGCATTCTTCTGAGGAGCTTTGATTAAAGGAGCTTATTGGTTTCAGTCATGACATGATGCGTAGCAGCCTAGACTCATTATTCACGGCTTTCCATCGCTCAAGGCTTTCACAACGCTTGAGATCTAGAAAAATCGTCTTAAACTTTGACGCTGAATAAAAGATGCTAGAAAGATGCGGGAGAACTGTGGCATGCGCACAACATAAGGGATCGTCACGGAAGCCAGGTCCATGCATACCTTGGACATCTCGCCTTCTCTACGTCTCGGAAACAGACAGGGGATAGCTCCGACTAAATTAGGAACACATTGTAACCAAGAAAAGCTAGTTAACTGGAGCCTGAGGAGACAGACAAGTCCATCTACACTGCGGAACCTTTGTGACTTCACGTGCTCCTAGGGGTCTTCTCGTTCTATCGCCTAATCCGATCTGCCCAATGTTTCACAGACGCTCAGTCAAACTTGTGCCGCAAATCAAAAAGTGCGCATTCTCTTGTCTCTATTATTCAACTCACAACCCTTTGACTTCCGAAAAACAGCACAAAAACCTGCGCTTCCCTTTTGTGCATTCCAATTCCCATCAAAACATGGGTGCAGCACAACACAATCCAACACAAGTGCGCGCCCCAGTGTTTGTTCTCTCCCATTGAACATGCAGTCGGGAACTAAAATTAGCCTCACTCGACGACGACCCAATCTCCACTTGATGCGCCCTGAAAAATGCCAGGCATGCACACTAAACAACCTTATGAATGCATCCACACATGAACAGAGGAAAAAATAACCTCATGTAGTGAGCATGTAAGAGCATCGGATTTTTTCAGTTCCCACTGCCCCAAGGTTTTCAGCTGAAAATTCATTAAAATGAAGCATCATCCTGTTGTTCGTCCTTTTTTCTGCTTTTATTAACTTGCCACACTTCTGTGCGGAGTGATGTTAGAAGGCCAGTTGGCCACCGGGAGGACGTGGGTTCCCCAAAAATCTCAGTTTTTTTCACCAAATTTCATCAATCTCCAGCCGGCAGGCAGAGGTTGGCGAGTATTTGGGAAAAAGAAACAAGGACGGCACGAGGAGCACCACTCGAGGGGAGGCTTTTTCCGGCCAATAAATGAAGTGCACATCGTCAGCCGTCAGCCGTCAGCCGCCAGCCTACAGGCGTCAAAGAAATGCACGCAAAAACGCGGTGAATAGTGAGACTCGACGGGAAGTAATAAAACAGTCCAAACAAAGTGCGGCCATCCTTTGCTCTTTCCGCCACTCCATGCGCCACTGGCTGGCCAACAACCATATATTCAATCTATCGAAAGCTAATCAAAAAAACAGTGAATCTCTTAAATGTAAAAATAAAGAAAGAAAATCAAGTAAAATCTAGAAAAGAACGCAACTAAAACTGCCAAATTTTATATATATGTGTACATTTATAACAATTTTATGTAAAATGTTTTTATAACAAAAAAAAACCAGTAGTGTTGTCACATTCGAATTTAAAAAATTTAAAAAAAATATATAATGAATCTCCCCCCTCCCCCCATGCATTTGTAAATGTTTTCAGTCACACGACACAAAGCAAAGAAACCTATAGCGAAAAGAAAAATATTAGCAAAATCCTTAGAGAAAGTAAAATAGCCATCAAAACTGTTATAAAATAAAATTTTAAGAAAATTTTATCAATCTGTTACGCTAATTTGTTTGTTTTTTTTTTACTTAGCCGAAAGTAAGCAAATGTATTTACGTGCGCGAGTGTGTTGTTTTTGTTTTTTCAAAACTACGAAAAGAAATTCAATTTCTTCAATTGTGTATATTTAAAGAAAATAAAAAAAAACTTATATATAGTATATATGAATGTATTAAATAGGTCTCGAACTATTTAGTGAAATTTTAGCTAAAATCTACAATTACTAAACTAGAGAAAGAGATACCGAGGATACATAAGCAATTTTCCCAAGAAACAATTCATAGATTTTAAAGTGGACAAGTATACGTTTAAGACAATAAAAGAACACACAAGCACATCAGTTGATATCAAAGTTTATGTATGAATCTAAGAGGAAAGGGAATGAGAATCCGTAAAGTGAAAGAAAGTGGTAGGGAGACGTACATTCGATGGTGATTGAGTTTGATTATCCTTTTTCTGTTCGCCTGAATTCCATTTGATTTTTTTCCCAACCTCTGGGGGTAGATGAGAGTGTTCAAGGATCAGGGAGCCCATTTCTAGCTGACATCATGTTCTTCCTCAATCAAGTGAAGCCTAGCTACTGGGCATATTAACTTGAGGACGAAGTTCCCACCGTCCTTCGTATTTTGACCCACGGCTACCATGTGGCTCCTCATGTTTTACAGTCGCTTCTTCAATTCCGAGCTTGATGGTCGATGCAACCTTGTGACATCTTTCTCGACTTCGCAACAAGAACTCTAACGACACCGACTTTTCATTCTTCTCATTAGCTTTGATTAAAGGAGCCCATTGGTCGTAGCCGTAACGTGATGCATAGGTGCCTTGACTGATTCGCGGTTTTCCGTCTCCCGAGGCACTGACAATGCATGTTCGTAAAAATGTAAGAAAAACATCGACGTTGAATGAAAATAATGTAGATCTCTTCCTTCCGTGAGAGAACTCAGGCATGCACACAACAGGAGTATTCGTCGCAGAATCCCGGAGGGAGGGGCTTCCGCTTCTAATGTGGTCCACACAAGTGAGAAGGGCATGCTACAGACAGTGCCAGAGACATCCCTAGTTGATGGCGTTCGATGACTGAAGCCCAGGTCTTGTTGTCCAAGTGTCACAGATCCCACTAGCTACACATTTAACCCTTACATCTTCTGCTTACTGTAGCACTTGACAAAGAACGCTGTTTCACAGGTACACACGCCAGGACAGCGCTACAAAAATGCACAGTACAGTCCATCTTCTAAGCATTCCTTTGTTGAACTTACTCTCAATTTGATTTAATTTGACAGAGAAATGTGCTCATGAACAGCGGCTTCGTGCCGATCGTGCAGCCAACGATTCCCGTCTCGGTCCAACATTGACGCTGTGATCACTGACACCAGCAAAGTCTAAATCAGCCAACATTCCTAGCTTTTTGACACAAATTCCACTTGCAAGGATGTCCCTTCAAAGAATGCTCAGCGATTGCTTAGCCTTCTTAAACAGTGACTTAAGCAGTTAGCCTCCTTCCGACTTTCGTGGCACCTTAGCCACTGCTCCCTGACAAAGCATACGATTGTTTAGAATGTGGACTTCTTTGATTCGGTCTACTGTGTCACTGTTCCATAGCACTCTCACCTCTTGGTACTCATAGCCCTTAATTGCATTTAATAAATGCGGATTTAACCTCGTGTGTATTCGCATGACTGGATGGAAAACGACTAGTTTGCCTCTCTGCTGGATTTATCAGGTGTAGAGGTGTACAAAGAGTTAACGTTGTAACGTTAAATTGAAACAGACAATATTGTAACCAACTTCATTCTAAACCCTCTTGAACCGCCTTTGTGACACAATTCGTTTTTGTTTTAGCAAAAGCGCAACTGAAGGTCTTCGATTTCTATAAGAAGCTTACGGGGGACGTGCTTCCTCATGCCCCCTCATGTGAGTTTTGGGTTCGCACGTATTACGTGACACAGTCGATAGTCGCCAAGCGCTATGGATGAGCAGGTCTATGTGAGGCTGAGCCGCCACCCGCTGACGGCATACCGAGTGTTCACTTTGTGACAAAGTCACTTTGTTCAACCGTCACAGAAAAAGTCCACTGAACTTATTCCCAAGTCATTGCTAAGTCCACTTACTTATGCTCTTCACTTGAGTTCGTTGCGAGCAAAGACACGACAAGATGATTTTTCAAATAAACAGCAACGCTTGACCTCGTGCCGGTCAAAGAAATGGGAAGTCCTACACTACCCATCATCCAGCTCAGACATCGTTCCTGCCGACTATATCTTGCTTTCGTCGATGAACCATGTCCTGGAGGAGGACCAGGGTTGTTTGCTCTTTTGAACAAGTCTTGAAGAAGTCAGGATATTCAAGGCTTCCTTGATAGTGTTCGAAAATTGATCGAGGCATCGCCATACTTGAGCAAAATCCTTTGAATTCATTTATTCATTAAATAGGGAGCTGTTCGGCTCTGTTCTCAGATTACATTGGTCAGTCAGTCGACAGAGTTCAGAGGACAAGCCAAAAAACGTGTCTTCTTCAAGCTCTTTCACTTTGAAGATTTCCTGGAGCTAAAAGCTGTTGTTTATGAAACGCTCTTGCTCTCTAGGTTTTCGTCCTTGGCGCAAATGAGAGTCATACGAGATTTGGTTTCAGCCAGGCCACACGCAACGTTTGCAAAGTCCATGGAATGGTGAGTGACACCTTCAGCGACTTCAGCCGATGTGCTCAATTCTTCATCGCTAAAGGCTTGCTTGGCAGGACAACCTGAGCACCTGAACCTTTGTTCTCGGTCTTCTCCGTCTTGATGGGCACATGGGTTACACTCTCTTTAATCGTCAAAGCCTCGGATTCATATACAAGTGTATAGAAACTAGAGAAAAAGGTTTTTCAACGCGTAAATGAAGACCGCTGTAGGGCAACGATCCCTCTAAAAAACGACGAAGATCTGTAGGAAGCATGATCTATATACAACTTAAGTCACAAAATGGATTCACAGACTTGTCGTCTTACCACTTCTTGGTCCCTGACGTCGTCATCTCACCCCCACCCCTTCCTTCCTCAGTACAACTCCCCCCGAAAACATTTCCAAAAACCACCATTCCATAAAGATAAAATCGAGTCAATTCTCCACCTAAAGTCAATCATATCATTTAGCTAGATTCGTGAGAGAAAGGTTAATTAAAGAGAGAAATGAAATAAGAAGAACATTCTTGTACTTTAGTAAGAAATCCGTTTTGTACATAATATATACAACAACAAAAAAAGAAGAATTAAAATAATCTTACTAAATATAAAACAAATGGGGTGTCTATACATTTTAAAACTAACGAAACAACAAGTATAATTAAATAAAAAATAAGAGAACAGAACAAGAAAAAGAAAACAGAATGTTTAAAACAATCAAGTGGCTTTTTTTTCGTCTTCACCCGCCGATGATTTCACTCCTCGGGGAATCCTTAATGAATCCACTCCACTTAACCCAAGCATGACATGACAAAATATGTGTACACAATTAACCCAGTAAGCTTAAAATCGAATTGAGTTCATTTCAAACAGACAATTAAAAGCACACATCGATGGAGAGGAGTGGTGTGTCTGTAAGGAATTTTATCTGTTTGCATTGCAAATGAGTCCAAGTGATGAAGAAAAAACTTAAATTTAAATTTTGTAAAAAAATAGAGAAAAAATAAGAAAAACTCATCAGTGTTTGTTGTGCAACAAGGTAAATAAAATTAAAACTCCCATAAATTCTTAAGTTTCTCTAGATGTACGATATATTTATGTTTATGTTTATTTATGTTTCTTTCTTTACTTCTTTATGTTGTTCTTTTGTTAACACACTTGAATTTTAATTTTTTTTTTTCATTTACTAATCATTTGTTTGATTAACACATTAACTTGATTTCAGTTTTCACAGGATAAACCGAAAAAAAAAACATCCCGTCATTGTATGGAAACCAATTAAAAAAATAAAATAAAAAAACTAACTAAACAATAAAAACTGATTAAATTCATTTTATTGTCTCTTAATTTCTCGTTATCTTGTAAATAATTTAACAAAATTTCCCCCCAAAAGAAAAAAAACCAACAAGAGGGCTTTTACTAAATTTCTTCTTCGTTTCTGTTCGACTTTCTTTCTTTCTTCTTGTGTTTTCACCTTTTTTATTTCAACTGGAATCTATTTAACTGCATATTGGCTAACAATTGATATTCTGCTTCAATTTGAGTTGTCTGGTTCTTTTTTTGTTTTCAACTCTTTTTTTCGACTTTATTTTGTGTGTTTTTTGTAAATTTGATTGAAGACTGTGCATGGTGCTGGAGTTTGGTTTTATTTTAATTTTTTTTCGATTTGTTTGTTTTAGTTTTGATTTAAAATTGAACTTTGGTTTATACATATGTACACACACAAAAATGTAAAAAGTAATATAATGCTTTTGTACGTATTCCTGCGCAAATTATTATAATTTTTTTTTTTTTTTGATTTTGGTTTACTTTTGTATATTATTACTACAATTTAAGTAATTTGAGATACATCATTGTAAAAAGAAATGTTTGCTTTTTTAGAATTTAAGTTTAAATTTAAGATCGAGTGGGATGACCACTGTGTATATATTTAAACCTCACCCACTTTCGATTTAATTTCAGAATGCAAAGTCGTGACTTTAGTTAATTCTCTTGAAGCCTCTGGCCTCCTGACAAAACTTTTCAAAAATCTCTAGCTTTATTACTTGACTGTCCCTCGAGCCTACAGAAATAGCGATTGGACAAGAGTTACTCTTCGTCTTAAAGAAAGCCTCGGAACCAATTTGACGTCCCGGCCAGATCGTCAGGGCAGTTCATTCTTTGCCATAGATTCTCGCTGTGTCACCCGATTACCTCTACAACCGCTTGGCAGGAGTTCTCCCTTGTGTCGTCTTGAACTAGACAGACCTTCACTTGGAATCCATTTAGAAGCGTCCAGTACAAAGCAAACTTTGATGAGAACTCTAAAGTCCAGCTCACTTAGTTCCATGAATTCGTTGTTGTCTCTACTGTCGGTTCCACTGCAGTTGACCAACGAACATAAATCAAATATATGTCGAAATGTACGTAAAGAACATGCGAGTGGTGTAGAGGTTAGTCATAGCTCCTCCACGGACTGTCACTCCACTCCTAATTAGCCCACAGTCAATGTCACACTCGATTGTGATCATCTTCCCTGAAATCCATCGGGGTCTTTATTCGCGGACCGCGACTTTAAAGAGCATCTAAGGTTTCACGAAACAACACTTGGAAATCAACTTCCTTAGTTACAAAATAGTGCGATCGTCCTCCATTTTCTCTGAGCTCCACATGGCTTTTAAGTCTAAGTCTGCCACTCTGCCACACGTCGTATGGCCTCACGAGACACATTTTCGTGTCTTTCGCTTCATTACAAGCTTCATTTGATTCAAAGAAGTAAGTAAGTGCATAATAACCACTTCATTCAGTTTCGTTAAGTTTCGTTCAATTTTACTCAAGGCTCCTAAGACCTCAGGAAAGACATTTTGGAAGTCACCTTCGCTTCATTAGATGCTTAAGTGCATTCTAACCCTTCGTTCAGTTTCGTTAAATTTCGATCCTTAACAAAGACTATACCTCTTATGTCCGACATGTTGAACTTCGATTTATTGTAGACAGCTGAACTTAAGAAGACGCGTTTAGGCAAAACAATGAAGTTTGTCACAAGTTAACGAGAAATATCTTTGGCCGCTGGTTCTTTGTGAATAACAGCCTCAAATTGTTGGCCGCAAGACTACCCGTCCAGCTTCCTAACTTGACCGTCACTTCTTCTTCAGTCAGAGTGGACGCAAAATCTTGGTCTGTGGCTGTGTAATCAGCAACCTTTGGACTCGCCAGTCAAGTAATAATTCCCCTTGCTTCCGCCAACATTACAAAATCTATCTCAAATTACTTAAAACCACGCTTTGTTCTGTTCTGTAAATTGCCCCCCAAATCTTTTTTCTATTCTTAAGCAAATCAAATAGTTCTTATCCTTTCTCGGGGCGGTCAAAAAGACAGGCAGTCGATCACTTTTTGCCCGCCCTTCCATAGATCCTAACATTACACGCCACAATCAAATTTTGTTGCTAACAAAGAAAACTTTTGCTTTTTTCCTCACTCTCTCGCCACCCTCTAGGAGTCGATGTCGTTCAAGTGGCCGACCGTCAAGTCCTCTCGTCCGCCTCAATCGTTGGCATCGCCATCGGTGGCGTCCTGATTCTCCTCATCATCGTCGATGCCATCTGCTGCCTGACCATGCGCATGGGCCTGATGGCAGCGATGTGCCGAAAAACGAAACGATCACCATCCGAAATCGACGAGGAAGCAAAACTTGGAAGGTAAGTTAAAATTGATACCTCCTCCTCCTCCCAGTCCCATGATGGTCTTTTTCCTTGGTTCTTGTTTTGTTAGACTTTGTGTTGTATTCAAAATTAATTCCTTCGTAATATTGCACTAAAGTGAAACAAAATTCTTCTTCTTTGTTTTTTTTCCACCATTTCCACACACGAAATTCGCAAAATCATTTTCTTTTGTCTTTTGTGTTGTCCTTGCGTTGCACACAACCTCAGAGCTAGACAAACCGACTACAGATGGGTTTTCGCAAGACCACAGTCATTTTACTCAAATCGAAATTCAATTTATCTTTAAGTTGACACTTCTTTCATTAAATTCAAATCATTTAGGTGTTTTTTTTTTTTTTGTTTTTAGTGCAATATTATAGTGAATTTAGTTTGTCTCGTAAATTTATTCATCCATCATCACACACAAAACCATTTGCGATTGTTTTTTGCAATTTAATTTATTTTGTTTATATTGAATTCATAACACATCCTCATACAAATTAACAAATGCAGTCTTTACGGTTGGCGTTTCCCGCTACCTTATTGCAGTGGGCAGTTGGTTAAGGAGCCTCCACCATCACCGCTACCATTACCGCCACCAGTTAAACTTGGTGGATCACCAATGGCATCACCATTGTAAGATAATATATCGATTTAACACATTTTTTTGTTTTGAAAATAGTTGTAGTAATCTGTGTTGTATCACTTAGTTTTGTTGTGTGGGGGGTTAGCTTTCGTAAGTTTTGTAATATTCACTTTGCTTCGATTTGCCAATGACTCCAGCCGTCTTCTGCCGCCAATGCCTAGAGGAACCGCCTAAACTTTGCCACGTGTCCGAGTCGTTCTTGGAAACGAACAAACTTGCCGAGCAATCATGCTGCCAATTGAATCTGGGTAGTCCGACTTACGACCACTAGATGCCCCCCAAATACCGCCCGGAAGACTCCAAGAAGGACCTGGTGCCAGCAAGTTCCCAATCACTAACCTCTTAACAGATTTAAGCTCATTTCCCAGTCGTTCAACATACAAGAAGGCCGAAGAACATTCAACCTCTTTGGGCAGAGACTGTCATCAACTCTGTTAAATCGTAAAATAATTTTTATTTTACGTCAATACCTTGTCTTCTTCTCTTCACTGCCCCTCTTCTTCGAATGGCCCTGCAGTTCGAGTGGACCTGAGGCTCATTCAACAAGATTCTCCAGCTGACGCGAACTTTATCCAGCCGGAGAAGGCCAAGACGTTCATGTACCTCGGGCATCTCATGACCTTAAGGTACCACTCCGCATTGGACTATGCAGTGTCATCCATTTTGTGGGTCTATAAGTGAAAAAAAACACATTTGCTTCCACGAGAATTCTTGCGAGGCCTGATGATTTGATGTACTTGCTTGCTTTACCTGAAGCCTCGTTGTCAGGGTGTACGATGTGCTCTTAAAACGCATCCGTGCATCTCGACCAACGCCCGTCGCTTCTGAATTTCCTTGCGACAAGAGCACATTCTGTCACACCCAAAGAGGAGACAATGTTCCTAAACAATCGACTCAATCTTTAGACCAATGCATCGCAAACTGCGACTGCAGCCAAAAATGAGTGTGCACCGAATTAAATCAATTAAATCAATTACCCATGATCCTTATACGAAGCTGACCACAATTTCAAAAACTTACGTAGATGATCCCTCACTTGTAGTTTCCCTTAGAACTTTCTTCTTCAAACCTAGCCTTTGCTTTTATTCCTTCGCAACCAGAACCTCGTCCTTCATTTCCCTTCATTTCACATTAGTTGTTCATCCCTTAGATTACGTTATATTTCAATTCTTTGAGTGAATGTCTTCGTTATCCTGGAATGAATGAGTGCACGTATATGTATGAAAATTGGATAAAAACGATGTGTGTTCACTGATGTCTGACAGGTCGACGGTAATAGATAGAGGTATTTAGTGGTTGACATCGTTCTCTCTAAACTGAAAATAAACAAATGACTGCCGCGCGTGTGTCAATGAGAAAGCCGAGCAGACGAAACAGAACAAAACAACAAAACCAAAGGACTCAAGAAAAACCGACAAACTGATATACAACACAGAAGAATTAAGGTTGCCAGAGATCAGACCATACAACCAGGGTAGAGAAGCTACTGAAGAAGCAGCAGATCAACGGCTTAATTTCCCAAACCGACAACGAAAGGACGACTACTTTCGCTTCTTAGAAAACCTATAAAAGCCAGCATAGCCACCTATAGAGCACGACGCTCGGACTTCCTCAGACTTCCAAGTCGTTAGTCCAATGGACAACTGAGACGACACATCAAAACAAATTCAGCCACATCGTGACCCTAAAAGATCAAGTAGGGTGATATCTTCAAAAGGATCAACAATTAGAATTGCAGTAGGTATCACTGCCCCACGCAAAAAGACTAGGTCTGATTTCTATAGAAGCAGTCTAAACGACGATGAGGAGGAATACACCAAACACTCTACTCTGCGACTGTCCTGTTCTCCCTCCTTAGCTGGGAAAGCCACTTTAGGCTCCTGCTGCGACGACAATCTCAACGACTTCAACAGAATTCCGGCCAATGCACTGGTAAAGGGTCCAGTCATAACTTCCTTCAATCTGAAGCACCAACGTGGCGTTAGAATGTGCGTAGTTTTGGGCTACGTACATAATGCTCCCTAGTGCAATGGAGAAAGAATCTGGGAACCTGTCTCCTTGTCGCTCAAAAACAACTCTCCAATGCTTTCCTAAACGCCACGCAACGTCTAAGAGGCGTTACAGCCTTCGCCATAAATGGAAAGAAATAGAATGAAACTCTAAAAACTTTCAACTAAAGCCAAAGCATACGATACACCGGATTGGACAGGCGAGTTGTGGTCCCATGCTCCACGTCCTCCCTAGTCTTCTTAATGGAATTCTGAAACAGGTCCCTTCCCCTATCGAACAGCTTGAGGTGATAGGCCTAATTCGATGAGAATCAAAAAGTAGAAAACAAAATGTTCACAAATTGACTGAAGTCATTTCGGCTTCATCGGAGAAACGTTGTCACTTGTGTGTAAACAAACAGGAGGTCCTCCAGAAATCATGGAAAACATTCCGGGTTGGGGATAGGTTGCCACCTACAAAGTTTTCGGACCGATTTCAAGATAAATCGTGTGGAAATTGTTGTTAATTTGCTTGAACATCTAGTAAAACTGTTCTCAGTGACACAAACAAAAATCTGCACACACCCTCCTCAGTGACACAATCCAAGTTCCTCGTCCCGGCCTGACAGATGTTTGCACAAACTCCCCCAGTGCCTAGTGAATTTTCTATCCTCTCCCCACCCAGCACGTGGCTGACTCTATGGACTCCCCAGCTGATCCCCAAGACAAATGGTTGCCAAAAATCAAAAAGACCAACAAATGCAGCCGGAACTTTATTCTTTTCAAAGAACTCCAAGCAAACACAGAGTACGCTACGTGCAACGACTCTCGACGACGACCACAGTGAACACACTCATAAAGCCATTCTTTTTCTTCTGTGAACTGCTCTGTTTTTCTTTCATCTCTCCATAGTCTGCCAGTGCTCAGAACTAATATATATCAATTTTCTTGCAGAGATGAAAAGCAACCTCTTCACTCGCCAGCTGGCAGCGTAAAGAAGGACTCATCGGTGGAGTTCGACGGGAAGTTCGTTCACTCGCGAAGCGGTGAGATAATTGGTAAAAATTCCGCCGTGTGAGCAATTTAAAACCCCCCGACAATACGACACCACGGATTGGAAGATCCCTCTCGTCAACAGCGCAGAGGTAAACTTCCAAAAACAAAGCAAAATACTCCCGCAACAAAATAAATTAAAACATCAGCAAAAGTACTGAAAAAAAAACAGCAAATGATTAAATAAACCATTAAACAGATGTTGGCATGAAACTTTCATGCGCCCGGCTCATCGTCCTTGGTAATTAAAACTGCCATTAACAGGAAACGACAACAATAAATCGCTCATGCCCATCATCGGGCATCCCCGGGTGGGGATCCACCTTTATCGTTAAATTTCACTCTTGAATGAATGTAATATTTCATTTATTTATGTAAAACAAAAAAACAAACAAACGAGACGAACAGAACTCATATTATTCCTGCAGGAGATCGGATACGTACAGCCGTGTAAACAATTGATGAATTGATTTAAACCGTGTCCACGTGTCTCGCTCTCGCATCTCATCCTTTTTTTTTATTTAACTTAAAGCACTACACACATTATCTGTTTTGTATACTTTTCATGTTGTAATGAAGAAGTCAACACTTAGCCTGTACGTAAACGTGTATTATTTTAGATGTAAAACCAATTATCCTTAGTTACACTCACTCTCTTAAGTATGCCTTATTATTGAAGTACACTTGTGTAGGTACTGCGTATTTTGTCGTCTATTCGATTTTACTAGATTTAGCCTAGATTTTGGAGAGGACTCTCCTTGGTCCCCTCTTTTCTTTTTCCGTTTTATTAATTTGTTTGTCTTGATTTAGTGCCGTACCTAGTGCATTTTGAAAAACTGATTTATGTGACACGTCTGCCTTGGATTTGAAAGAATAGACTGTCTGTAGATGGTGAATAATTGATTGTACTTAAATGTGCAAGGATGTCGGGGAGATTGATTGAAGATTCGTTTGTGTTACTTAATCATGTTCATTTTCATAACCACAAAACATACAGGTTTCATCTAGGAAAGAAGAAGTTAAGTTAAGATCTCTCTTTTGTTAACCCTCTGCGACTGACGTGGCATTTCAACTGACGTGGTAGTCCACCAGACGATATTTTTCTTTGTATTCCCATTTGTGTAACTATTGAATCTGACAGTTAAGACAACTTCTTCTTATGGCGCTCCAGTCCGCAGTGAACCAGGGCCTCAACCAACAAGCCTCTCCAGCTGGCGTGATTCTTAGCCAGCTGCCTCCAACTTCGTTGGTTGAGGCCCTTCTCCCATAGTGCGCGCCATCGGCTTCGTGGTCGTGACAACTTCCTTTTTAAATAAAACGCAAACCATTTGAGTTATTTCAAAAGTTTATTATCGGCTTGAAGTACAATGAGAACATTTATGACTGGAACAGGACTTCGATCATATGGCCACCGCCTTCACGTTTGCAGCGATCTATTAGTTTGGCCCAATTTTTAAACTCTCGTCCACACATTTCGCCCAAAACGGCAACTATTTCGAGTTCAATGCTTGCTCTGAGCACTCACAACGTCATCGGCTTGTTGGCATCAACCAATGACTGCACGTAGTCCCACAGAAAACAGTCAAACGGCGTTAAATTGCACGGACACTGGCCCATTTCTTGAGATAACACGCTCACCATACTTACTCTTCCACAAATCCATAGCAACGTGTCCTGTGTGACTTGTGGCACCATCCTGCTGAAACCACATGTCGACCAAGTCCATATCTTCCAATTAGAGCCAAAATTGATCGGTAGTCATGGCGCGATAACGCGGACCATGCACAGTAAAGTGACGAAATATGGTCGAATAACGCAGCCGTTGTGTAAACGGGGGATGAAGTGGTGATTCATGAAGCACATGTGGATTTTCTCACGACCAATAAGTCATATTATAGTTTATTGACGATTCCATTGAGCCAACAATGAGCCAACCGAAATATGGAGCTAAAGCTCTTTAAGTTCCGGTCATCGACTCCGAATTTCGGTAGATACTTTTATAATTTGTCAAGACGCTCCTCGTTCGTGTGCATGATGAAATTGTTTACTGAATAAAATGCCAGTGACAGTGGCGTCAAAGTTGTCAAGTCCCTACTGGAAACCCCTTTATTAACATTCTGAAATATAAAAGGTTTGAGCTTTCGACGGAATGGCACTGAGAAGCCAAGGGGCAACATTAGAAAGACTACGACGCAACACAAGTTTTTTCGCTTTTGTGATGTTACACGTACTACCACGTCAGTCACAGAAGGTTAACAAAATAAAATACAGTGGATTCTCCCTAACTCGAGCATTTTGTTTTCTCCCTCTTTGCATTCTCGTCAGTGTTCCATTCAAAAAACCACTCCCTAAGACGAACAAATTGTGAGATCCTGTGACAATTCGACTTAGGGAGAGTCTACTGTATACACCTAGTTCTGTTTGGTTTGGACGGTGGATACGTGCCATCAGAAACAGAATTGGGTGTACCTATTCAAATGTAAACGCGAGTTGGAAGGAAGGTCGCTTCACGATAGAGTGATGGTTGTTGAAGGTGGTGGCTTAATAAGTTTGCTGGCACTAAGCAAAAGTAACCACCAATGGGTGGGAAACTATGACGAAACCCAAGTGAAAGCTGGCACAGCCTTAGACAACACTTTTCAAGGAACAGATCAAGTTTCACGCAAGAACACGCTCAAGTGAAATAAAATTGTGGTTGAACTCAAATTCCTTTCGAATAAGCAGCGATGATGGATCACACTGACAAGTTGACCTGGTGAATGGAAATTCCTCCCATCAAGTGCGGCAACAGAACAGTAAGAAGTAGATTTCACACAAATTCGTCTAAGTCTGCTGACAGGGCAGTTACCTGGGATACCAGTTGACTCAGATGATTCTCTTCAGCAAAAGACGCCACATTTGGTGGTTATGTTTTCTTTTAAGAGCTTAAGATTATAAACGGTTGCGTGGTCATAACTGCTTTCAAGACTGCAGCTGGCTGAGCAGGTACTATTCAGGAGCAAATGACACAATTGGTTGCTATCACGTTTTAAGGAGTAGCCTCTGTTGCATAGTTATGGTTAGTTTGAAGATTGCATCCAACTGAGCTGTAACCTCTCAGACTTTATGACAGACTCATCGTCATGCAGACTTGAGTTTTTAGACAGTTGCCGATGCGCTGTTGCTCTGACTTCTCCTCTTCTTCACGTAATGGCGCTACAGTCAGAGGTGGACCTGGGATTCACCCAACAAGCCTCTTCAGCTGGACGGTCCTTAGCCAGCTGCCTCGAATTTCGTGCGCCACGTTGATTGGCTGTCATTGCTTTCGTGGGCGGCCACTTTTGAAAAAAAAACTTCTCACAAGAATAAAAGTCTTCTGTTAAACTATTCACGTCCAAAATTGTTCCAACTGACATCATCATCATATTCTGTCCGGCAAGGTCCACTAAAGGGATCGCGGGGGAAGATCACCCATTAGAGATCTCCAGGCCACTCGATCCTCCGCCATCGATATGGTGCGCTGAGGGCAAAGTAGATCCAATGTACTGCCCGTGGGTCAATAACAAAGAATTAGGGTTGCTGTGTTTTCTATGACAGCTAGACAGTTCTGTCAGTGAACTTCAGTATTAGTACAAGGATCAGGAATCAATTGGACTTGGTCCACCCACCTCGTCAGCCACCAAGGGGTCGTCTTCTCCACGGAGTTGCATTCAAGAAAGACCGCATCGAAAACACATCACCCTATCGACCCATTCCAACTCACTTTGCAACCAAAACAATTAAAAAAAAACCGAAAATGCTCAAGAAATCCATCACAAACTATGCGCCAAATTCATTCCCAAAGAAGGATACCAGAAGTATTATCACATGGCATAAGCATGCACTCACACATCACACACACATCCTTTCAAAAGCAAGGTTAAGTAGGTATCAACAAATTATGTATAAGCACCTCCTCCAACTGGGCGGGGGAGAGATCCATGTATTCATTTTGTCTGTCTATAGTTATTCCAATCGTCCGCTATTGCAAAACGTTCACATTATCGCCTTCAGCTTTTTTTAAAATAAAAAAAAATATATAGTCTTGTAATTGAATATATATAAAGAGAACCATATATATGTGTAACTATTCTGTAAAAAGTTAAGAACTAATTAAATGAACAAATAAACAATGCTAAATGATACTGTATCTAGGAGTAGAGGAGATAAAAGAAAAAGAAAACAAAAATGATATAAATTAAATATTTAATAATTATGATGTATTATTGTAAAAAGTTTAAGAACAAACCGAAGAAAAACAAAAGAAATTATGAAAAGTTAAACGGAAATTGATGAATGTAGCTTTTTTATAAGAAAATAAAGAAAAATTGACACAAAAAAATGCAAATTGATGGTTTTTAATTGAAGAAAGGAGCACGTTGAAGATAGGAGCATCCCCACTTGCAGAGGCTACAGAATGGTGTGGAGGACCTTCCTTGCGTGGCAACAACGCGGGTAAGCTGGACAACTCTCAACGAAATATATGACAACATGCGTACATGAGAAGAGCAAGTCTTCACATACTGTGCTGCACAAAGTCATCCCTCCTCGATAAAGACGCAACAGACAATCCTTCACCTCTATGGCGCAGAGACATGGACGCTATTGAAAGCGGATGAAGAAGCTCTTGGTTGTTTTGACAGAAAAGTTCTGCGTACGATCTTTGGTCCTGTTTGCGTTGATGGCGTTTGGAGGAGAAGGTTCAACCACGAACTACACGGGCTGTACAGCGGCATGCACCTAGTTAAGCGTCTTCGGATCCAACGCTTAAGATGGCTAGGTCATGTAGAGCGGATGGACACCACAGCTCCGGCCCGAAGAGTCTTCGACACCGAGCCATTGGGACAGCGCAACAGAGGACGTCCTCGCACTAGATGGCGCACACAAGTGGAAAAGGACCTCAACCAACTTGGTGTGCGCAACTGGAGGCAGCTGGCGAAAGATCGTGCTGGCTGGAGAGGCATGTTGGTTGAGGCCCAGGTCCACCCCGGACTGTAGCGCCAATCGAAGAAGAAAGAAGAAGAAGACAATCCTTCACTCAGCCAATAGGTTAGGTTAGGTAGCAGTGGCTGACTGCTGCAGAGGTGTCACACTTAGGCCAGAGTAGGCCCATGGTCTGATACCACGCGGATTGACTTCTACTAGCGCTGGAACCAGTTGGTGCTGCTAATGAAACGATTTAGTTGGCCAATGCTGACACTGTTTAGCTCGTTACGGCCGCTGAAGTAGTAGGCTCCTAGGTGCAGGAATCTACGACTGGCAAGAGCACTGCAGGAGCAGAGAAGGTGATGAGTATCTTCTCCCTCCTCTTCATCCATGCAGCTCGTGCAAAAATCATTATATGGGGCACCCATCCTGCGCGCATGGGTGCCAATTACACAGTGCCCGGCTATGACTCCTATGAGGGTCCTTAATGAGGGCTTGCTGAGTCCAAGTAGACTGAGTGACCGTTTTAGGCTAAGTGATGGCCAGATTTCTTTTGTTTTAAGGCTTCCTTTGGTTTTTTTTGTCATTAGTATTTTTAGTTGTGTAGATCTTCAGAAGATGGTAAGCTGAAGCGATGGTTATGCAAGGCGGTACCCTTGCTATTAATACGGATGAGGTTGTACCACACCTGGCGAGTTCCTAGTATGTCACAGTGTCCCGGCACCCACATGAGGTGAACGTTGAAATGCTCGGTCTTCTCGTTAAGAGACAGCCTGCAATTAAGGGATGTTTTAGAGTAGAACATGACACTGTCCAGGGATTTTATGGCGGCCTGACTATCGGAACACATGGTGATATTCTTTTTTGATATCACATTGTTTTTAAGCCAAGACAGCGCCTCTTTAATCGCTATGGTTTCTGCCTGAATAACGCAACAGTGATCAGGGAGCTTCACGGAGCCAATGCATCGCAATGAATCAAGTCAAGCCATCCCTGGGCGATCCATGTTTGCAAAAGGAAGGATTCAAGACATCGTCTGATTGAGTAGATCATCAGATGTTGTCTTGAGTTCTTCCCTTTGCAAACATGGATCGTTCATGGATGGCTTGACATGATTCATCGCGATGCATTGGCTGAGTGAAGGATTGTCTGTTGCGTCTTTATCTAACAATGTGACCACTTCCTATCCATGCTAAGCAATGGTCCCAGTCACGAACTAATGCTTGCATGTTGAGGGTAAGTTGCTGGGCGACCTTTAAAGCCATTGTGCCCCTTTTTAAGGCTGGCTGGCTGGCTCTTCTGGACTTCCCCTCATATGCGGTTAATTTCAGAGGTTCTAGACTCCTGTTGAGCATAGGGGGACTCATTGTAAAGTATCCACTGACTGGGGACTTTGGTGAGCATCGTGGGTTCGAGTTGATTCAGGGTGCGTTTGATGTCCACGTCGCCTGTGCTCCATCGTGTACGAGTTCTTGCAACACACTTGAACTCCCTCCAGCGCATTCTTTGCGACTGTCGTGGGCCGCGTTTGCTTTGGGCGTCTCTCTCTCTCTCTATCTCTCTCTCTCTCTCTCTCTCTCTCTCTCTCTCTCTCGCTCTCTAACACGGCTTAGGTTGGCTGCATCGAGGCTTGGTTCTTAAACCTTAAACTTAATCTTCCAGGAGCCCTCTTGATTGGGTGCTTAGTTTTCTCTCGTGATGAAACACCACGTTCGTCTGGAATTAGTGGACTGGAAGAAGTAATGAGCCAGAACCAGAATGTCTTGCGAATGAAGACATCGGGTTGCCTAAATGAATCCCAGCGGCCACTTAAGTTGAAGAGAGAGAGGGCTAGAGCAGGGAAGTCTTGAACGAGAAAAGTGTCATAGCTTGGCTGCCTAAATGGATGACGACATCCACAGTTTCCTCAGCTAAGAAACCAATACTCTCTCGTCTGTTTTCGATCCATTTGTGATGATCCCATCCGACGTTTGATGATCGGACTTCTTGTTGCATTCGAGGCAGATTGTGTGGCTGCAAGCAGTGTGCTAGCTACCATCTCTCTTCTGAAGAAGGAGTGAGGTTAAGAAGCATGTTTGGGATGAGTTCTTCCTTGCAGATGGATAAGAAGGTAGCGCTCTGTTAATCGCTGCTTACAACATTCCAAATCTGTACTTGAGTGATTTCGGACTTTGTTGCCTTGCCATGTCTTTTGATGGATGATGCTCTCAAAAGGGCCGAAGCAACACGACGTCCAGGAAACACCCTCGGAAACCATCTCATTTCCTTTCCTTTCTACAAGTCATCGAGAGAACATGGGTTTTTTTAAATAAATCCCTTTATTGACTCAAAGAGTCTAAACACACACACGCTCCATCACCTTATTGCTGTGACTACCAAACTGTGTAAAATCAAGTAGTACCCAACCATATGCAACACTTGCCACAACTTGTCACTAAGTCTAAGTCACAAACCCAGCACATGTCAAAGTAGATCTCATTTCTTTTCGCCTGGTTGACATGCAATCTATTTTCTCAACCACACCAGTACCTCCTAGACTGTGGTGGTCTTCACTTGCACTCGCCGGTATGCCACGAAATATGCCCCTTCAACGAAAAAATGGAATTTCGCATACTTGCTGGAATTTCTGTTGACCTGGTGTAAAATTGAATTTCTCGGAAACTGTTTGTGCTTCGAAATTTCATCTAGAGTCCACGCTCCACCACCCCATTGCTGTGACTGCCAAACTGTGTAAAATGTAATAGTACCCAGCCATATGCAACACTTTTCACAGCTCGTCACATCAAAACTGATTCTATGCACTCTTCCCAACCAAGTCACAAACCCAGCGCATTCCAAAATGCATCCCTATTCACATCGCCTGCATGCCATGCAATCCATTTTCTCAACCACTCCAGTACCTCCTAGACTGTGGTGGTCGTCACTTGCACCCACCGGTATGCCACGAAATGTGCCCCTTCGACGAAAAAATGGAATTTCGCATACCTGCTGGGATTTCTGTTGACCTGGTGTAAAATTGAATTTTTCGGAAATTTTTCGTGCGCAACGACGACGCTGTGGAATGTCATGCGAGTGGAAATTGAGTGAATCTCCGATGAAGGGAGATGCCATTTCTTGACTTCGGACGGACGACTTCAGTTGGGTCACAGAGCGTGCAATCGCCATTTTATGACCAAGTCGACTACAAAATAGCACATGATTGTGCGTCAACAAGATTTATGACCTTCCAGTGTCAGAACACACTCGCCAGCCCCACATGACGAATCTCCCAGCCACTGCATGACGTGGCGTCACCCCATGCGGCATCTTGTAAGCGAAAGTAAAACACATTTTTTTTAGGATACAAAAACTTGATTTATGATTCGCCACTCGGAAGCAGTTCATCTGGCATCTTCGTCACAATAAATAGACATAGAATTAAGAACACACAGAAGAAGATACAAACACAAATCCCATCCACAAGATCCATTCGCCTTAACTAGGGACACGCCGCTGAGAGATAGAGAGCAGGTCCAGCGTTTCAGTCACAGCCGTCTGAGTGATATGTGGGCGGAGACACCTCAAAGCGGCCAGCTTACACCTCCATTCCGGCGTCTGAATGTTCGCCCTTCTTGAGGAGCGCCTCCTCGGCGGTCAGCTTCGTCTTCTCGGTGCGCGTGTGCCAGACGAGCACGTCTGTGCACAAGTTCGCCAGTGGTTGCAGGTCTTTGACCATGGTCACGTGTCGCAAGATTTCGCTTTCTTGGTAGCCACGTTGCACCTCGTACGAGAAGACAGCCTGGGGGAATTTGAACAGCAGATCGGCACTTATGGCGAAGCCGGCCATGTCGACGGGGAACGGCCGCTCGGGCCGCCATGCCGAGTTGAAGCGCACCACCTGATTGTCTTCGCTCAGAATTGGCTTCTCGACCATCAGGCCGCCGACGAGTCCAACTGGCCAGACGCCAACTTTTTCCCGTTCGATCTTGCACATCTCCTCGAACAGTTCGACGCTGTAGGTGTTGTCGTCGTCCATGAAGAAGACGATGCTGTGCCCGTCGGACGGCTTCACATTCTCACGGATCCACTGCAGGGCGAGGTTTCGCTGCTCGACGCCACGCGGCTTCACCCAGTTGGGATCTTTGCCCTGCAGCTTGAACGCCGGCGGCGTTTTGATGTTCAACTGCGTGGACCTGTGCTCCAGGCCGGCCCGCTGAAGCAGATTCCGTACCAGGTTGCTCGTTGTGTTCGCGTCCTCCACCAGAATCCAATGGAGGTTCGGCACCAGCATGAACACATGCGACAGTCTGCGGGAGGAGAGAGATGCTTAGCTGGTGATGGATGAGTTCTGTCTTTTTTGGCACACGTACCTGGTCAGTTCAGCCTTTTGCACAGGACGCGCGTATGTAGGCGTGATGGCGTAGATTGTGGGCAGATTGTCGTTGTCGTAGAATTTTTGCAAATTCTCTGGCAACGAGCATCGCCTGGCGTTGCGATGAACAACGATGAGCGCTCCGAAGAAGATGATGATTAGGAGCAGGACCTGACGGGGTCGAACACGAATCTCGGTCATCATTTCAGCGATGCTTTGCGATGAATTGTTTGTTTAGGTCGCGAAACTAATGCAAACACCTCCCTCCACTGGAGGTGAAAGTGAAGCTTTTCTTAATGACAAGTGGTTGACGTTTAAATTGATTTGTTTTGTGTGAGGGAGGGGGAGCGAGTGTCTTCGATGCGATTGCAGCGACACTGGTGGTGAGTAGGAGGCGGTGGGTAGTGTGTGTGATGCAAGTGGTGGTGCTGGCTAGCTGGTGTTAGACAACTGATTTGTGGGAAGCTAGAGCAGGGAATATTGGACGAGGAGTGGACGTTCGTGGCCTCTTGTCAGGGAAGCACTTGCTTCATGATGATCGGGGCAAATGAGGGATTTGCCGAGCTATTCACGGGTAGGTGGCCAGGTTAGGAGGAAAATTGACAGAAAAGAACTTCGTCGGTTACAAGGTCGTTAAATAAATCCCGAGTTACTTAAGGCTCGTTGCCTTGTGCTCCTCCTGCATAAAACATCGTCCTTGTGGTCGCCAAAGGACTGGTCCTCCCTCTCTGGACACCGTCCTGGAGTTGGACCCTCTTCCCAGCATGTGCGTGGGATGTTTCCAGAGCTTCAAACGGCTCCGAATAGGTTTCTTGCTGCCTTCTTCTTTTTGAAGCCCGAAACAGGACTGACAGAGCACCTGAATCACGATCCCAATGATTCCTCGGGTCCATCAGCATCGTGGATTGAAGCAAACGTCTCGAAGGTAAGTGCACCTCTATTCACCCACCCGCCGTGCTCATTTCCTCACAAGTTCCTCTCTTCATCTCACCGCAACCGTCACAGTCTTTGCACGTGCATGCTTCCGACAGCGGCTCGCTAAGCCTCTATGCCCGCATTCATCGGAAACATGTGCACAACATACCTCTCATCGATATCAACCAATATCCGCAACACGATTGCATCTCGTTCGACCGCAGCTGTGAAACCTAATCCCACTCATTCAGTCACGGGGCACTGGCAGACAGACCGAATCATTTGCCGATTGGGGCTTAGAGATTTTTCTAATTGATGCACCTTCACGTCTCAGATGTACTGGGTGTCTCCACGCAAGAGCGGCATCCATTCAGTGCAGTCCACCGCCAGACAATCATGTGGAAACCCAGCACAGCCGTGCATTGGATGCCCTGCAAGGTAATTGAGTCGTTTCTCATTCAATTGAACGCCGCAACCAGGTCAAACGACAACTCGGCTGCCAGTGTTTAGTCTTCGCAGAGTCGTCAAAGCATTGAGTTCTTCGCTATGGAACGTTGGTGTGGTAAAATTGCCGTAGTAACCGGAGCAAGTTCGGGCATTGGCTGGTCTATAGTCAAGGAGCTCCTAGGCGCAGGGCTGATAGTTATCGGCCTCGCTCGTCGGGAGAAGAAAATGAAGGATCTGAAGAACGAAGTGAAGTTCCTGCGAGGCACCTTCTATCCCTACGAGTGCGACATCTCGAACTTGGAGTCAATCAAGGCGGCATTCAAGTGGATCAAGGATAAGTTCTCCAAAGTGAACATCCTCATCAACAACGCTGGGATCCTCAAGTTTTCCAGCATCCTCACGGAGGGAAACGAAGACGGACTGAGGGAGCTCATTGATGTGAATCTGATGGGGAATGTGTACTGCACAAAGGAGGCATACCGGCTCATGAAGGGCAGTGGGGGAGAGGAAGGTCTGATCATCAATGTGAACAGCATCCTTGGCCATGTCATTCCGGCGAGTTTGGCTTCGTTGACGTACAATCTGTATCCGACATCGAAGCACGCCTTGCGGGCCACAACTGAGGTGCTGCGCCAGGAGCTGGTAAATGAGAAGAACATAAGGATTTCTGTAAGTCCTCCGAAATGTGTGTGCAACGGAGTTCATTTGATTTTCTTTCGCCCTGACAGAGCATCAGTCCGGGATTGGTGAAGACGGACATAGCGCATTCGGCAAAGCATCCCTATGCGGATAGGATCATGGGCTCGGAATCGATCCTGAAGGTGGAGGACGTCTCAAGGGCTGTTATGTTCATCGTGGCTTCTCCAAAGCACGTCACCATCAACGAGTTGATTATAACTCCTACGGGACAGAAATACTAAAGTTACCCCCAACCTTTGTCTATTTACTCTGTACACTCTTTAATTTACTAAATCCCCATGAATATTCACGAATTTAAGCGAATTTATAAAATTATTTACTAAAACCCTTCGACGGTTTGTTTCATTTTCGTCTTGCTGTCAGTCACAGACCTCTGAACACACCCATCCATTCCGTCAACTGTCTCGCTGACGTTTCTTCACTCGCTCGCCGCTGTTGCACGTGTGTTCTTCTAGCTTGAGATTTGTTTTCGTCAGTTCATTCGAAAAAAGTTTCAAAATGAAGTGGACAACAGCGAATTTGAAAAATCCAAATTACACAGCAAATCATGAAATCTATGTGGGAACACATACGGGATCCTTCAAAAGTAAGTCAGCACTCAAATGTGCCCCAATCCGTCGACACCAATTTCATGTTTCTTTCGATCGCAGAAATCACAGTGTCCAACGATGAGAAACCGTTCCTGCAGCAGAATCTCCAAGACATCTCGCAGCTCACCAAGGATTGTCGCGTGTCAGCGCTCCGCTTTGGGAATGCCGACAAGACCGAATTGCTCGTCGGTCGGACAAACAAATTCGTTCAGGTCTTCTCGCTGGAAACAATGACCGCGACGACAAATGTCGAGATGATGGACTGTCCGATTGTGGGGATATGTCGCTACGATACCCAGCTGATTGCCGGCTTTGGCACGGGAAAGATCCAGAAGCTGCAGATCAGCAAGGACATGGAGTTGTCGTCGGGCGATCACATGTCGCACTTGCGGCAGTGTGAGGTGGAGAGGAAGCTGGTTGCCACCGGCGGCAAGGGGCGGCAGAATAACTTGAAAGTCTTCGATATGGACGCTGGCAAGCAGGTCTTCTCGTCGAAAAATCTCCCCAACGACTACCTGCAGCTGGAGGTGCCAGTGTGGGACTCGGACGTGGGCTTCATCGACGCAAACACCGTGGCGACGTGCTCGAGGTACGGCTATGTGCGGCTGTACGACATCCGTGCGCAGAGGAGGCCTGTTCAGAAGTACGCAACCGAGGATCCACTGAATTTCGCCACGCTCGTGGCAAGGGACAACTACATCTACGCAGGCACCACGATGGGAGCGCTGAAGGCGTTCGACACCCGGCGCATGAAGAACTTTGTGCACACGTACAAGGGCTTCACCGGCAGCATAACCGACGTGCACTTGGACGAGAGTGGCAAGTTCCTGGTCTCGGCCAGCTTGGATCGGTATGTGCGAGTGCATCACACAGACTCGTGCGTCATGATGTACCAGTGCTACGTGAAGTCAAAGGCAACAAGTGTGCTCATTCGGAATGGAGTTGCTGCACAGAAAGCCGACGAGGACGATTGTGTTTTGGTTGGCGTGGAGGACGCCGAAGACGACGAGGAGGGCGAGGAGGAGAAGGTCACCTCGGCGCAGGAGAAGGATGAGGAATACGATGACATGTTTGAAAACATGCAGACCATTTGGTAAGGCTCACTGAGGGTGGTGTTTTGAATCTAGTTTAATATGTGTGTCCTTTTTTGCAGTGAGAAGGACTCGGATGATGATGCTGAAGAGGAGGAGGAGGAGGAAGAGAAAGAGAAGACCCCAGTGAAGCGGAAATCGGCCGACAAAAGCGGAAAGAACAAGAAGAAAAAGAAAAACTAGGCAAAATAGAGTTGGATTGTATTTTATTTAAATTTCATAGGACTATCTATTAAACTGAATATTTTATAAGGAGTTGTGGCGGCGTCTTATTTGTTTGTTGAGCAGTGCTGGTGGTCTGCAGGTTGTAGTGGGTTTGTAAGTGAAGGGAAGGTGTTCGTGGATGTTCAAGCGGAGGAGGAAGATTTCACCAGAGACAGCCAATTGAAGGCAAACATGACCACGGGAAGTTGAACCTGGGTCAGGCGGACAACCATTTTCGGGGGAAGTGCTTTCCTATACTTTGTACATGATTCAGTAGGTTTGTTTGTTGCATGGGCACAGTCTCACAGACAGGGTGTTCAGTCGAGGCTTGGAATTGCTTGAAAGGACAGAGTATGACGGCAGACAAAGGGCTTTCTCCATTAGTCCCTGCTGTTCAACCAACTGGAGCCGACGCTGAAGCAAAGCAAGTTTTACGGTGGACACTAACCATAAGCCACTCAAGTATTTGTACTAAAATGTGCGTGAGATAACAAAGCCATTAACTACAGAAGATGTGAGGTGGGCACACATCTGAGATCACCCCTGTGTTGGTCCCTCTTGAATTTTGACAGACTGCATGGCATGCATTCACTGTATGAACAAACATGTCCGAGAGTAATGAGCGTTTCCAAAAAACAGGACGCTGCATACCAGTGTGCTTCTGAACAAATCGCTAGCCACCGTCCAAGCCAAAGCACACAACGATCGACGATAAAATTCACAGCATCTGCAGCAGTCATCGATGTTGTACAGAGTCTCTTATCCTTTCCAAACCACTGCTGCATCACTCCAATTCCAATATGAGTCGAGTGCGAGCCTGTAAAATCTTAGCACATAACAATCACAGAAGAGGTGCACAACAAATGCAGCAATCATCGATGTGTGTAAATACATAGTACAGAAAACAGTTGCTCCGAGTCATTTATCCAAACCAAACCCCTACTGCATCACTTTAAACCCACTACGAATCGTGTGTAGAGTTTGTAAAACTTTCCAAACCCAATCCCCAATCCATTGTCGCCTCAAATTGCATGAAAAACTGATCAAAATCCCCCAAAATCCACCCCCAACCATTGAAAGTAACCATAAAACTCCCAAAAGATCCACCTAACGCGTCAAAACGCCTTTCAAAAACCCGACGCCAAGCGTCCCCACACGCCCCTCACAAAAAAAACTAAGAAAAAATCAAAAATCGGAACGAAAATCGAAGAAAAATGCAAAATTTCCCCAAAACCCCCGATGAGGGGTAACCGAGGGTATATAAGGACCCACTCGGTGGGGGATGAGATCAGTCTCACGCGAACCGTCCGGGAGTGCACATCGGAAAAAAAAATATTTTTTTTAGTTGTGAATTTTTTTTTTTTGGTTTTTCGGGGACGTCGGCACCCTCCGCCCACTGTGTGGGCATGGTCCACCGTGCAGTATGCAGCTCTCTCTCCGGTGCCTTGAGGACTTTTTGGAATTGAGAGAGTCGGTGGAGGTTGAGATCATTTGGAGTGTGTGACATGCATCGGGTCGACGGTTTTGTTTTTGTATTTTGTTGTTGTTTCACTCGAAGTAGTGGCACGCGTGTGTGTGGATGGTCGCGCGGGTGTCCGACATGCATGCTCACGCGGACTTCTCTTGAAGTCTTCGGTCTTTTGCTTGAGAAATGGTGCTCTCTCTGTGTGATCCGATTCGATTGGTGAGTGGAGAGGGGTTCCAGCCTAGGCCTACGATGTCTTCAGTTACTGAGAACGGATGAAGGATGGCTTCATCTCATGTGAGGTGACTGTTGTTGCTGCAGGTGTTTGGTATGGTACTTGTATTCATATTTCTTATATTTATTTATTTATTTTCTGCACTCATTCATATACAACATCAAAGCAAATAGAATATTTTCGTGATTATTTGAGTCATGACTCATTTTTAGTTTCGAAATAAATCATGCTAGCATGCGCGAGTGCACATAGTCGTAGTGAATTAAAGACTTTAGACATTTTCATAAATTTTTCTTAGCTTCTTAACCCCCTCAGGAGCCAAACAGGCTTCCTTGAGGCTAGGTAGGGGACCCCCCAGGGCCCGAACAGGTGTCCTGGGGCTAGGTAGGGGACCCCTCAGGACCCGAACAGGTGTCCTGAGGCTAGGCAGGTCTATTTCCTCTGCTCTTCTATTTTCAGGTTTTCTTCTCTCGTTTCAGGGATCTCTGTTTTCTCTTCTCTTTTCAGGATTTTTTTTTGTTGCATGTGCACTGCATCGTGTGGTGCGCATGCCACTTTGTCTAGGCATCGAAGATTTAATAGTAGTCTCGCGGTGTTTTTGCAGAACGCGTTCAGCATAAAATGAGCTCATTTCATTTGTTTTTTTCTTTCTTAACTTCAATAAACCCCTGAGGACCTGAACAGGGACCAAGTGAATGTATGCATGCATGCTTTTGTGAACATTTGAGTTAGGTAGTTAGGTTCATACATAGCCATGTAAGTAGACAGCTAGATAAATAGACAGGGCTGTAGATAGCTAGGTTTATTGCAAATCATAGGCTTAGATAGGGCAAGTAGGTTAGATAGGATAGAACAGACATTTATTTCGGTTTAATTTGTTCGCAGTAGTCGCTCGTTAAGTCTATTCGGTTTGTAGTCGTCGGTAGAGCCGGGGTTTATGTTCAGTCGGCGTGTGAGCATCAATTGCACTCTTTTGTCGATCCGTTCACTATACAAGGACGGGTAGATAATTCTTTTATTTCTTGACTCGGATGTCCTTTCGTCGTGTAAGCCTGGTATAGGTTCCGGTTCCGGTTTCGGTTTCGGTTTCGGTTTTGGTTTCGGTTTCGGTTTCGGTTTCCTTTTGACAATACCTTTAGCAATCCTTGCCTTCACGGACAATCGGTTGTCCGCCTTGATACACATTTCCTTGTCGAATCGTTTACACCGCGAAGATAATAGAACACTACCTCATCTCCCTTTCATTACTATTTGTTACTGATGTTCCCTCGGCATGGACGTGCTTTCGTGTCGGCCAGTTTAGAGCGCAACGATAGAATCGATTTCACGTTTAGTATTCCCTACTTCTATATATTCACCATCTCTCGATGTTCACGACTCGTTTTAATTTAGTTTTGAAATTAAATTTACTCGGCTCCCAGGCTTGCATCGCACTCACTTTAAAATCAACGACGGGTTGAATTACATTGAAACTTCGTATCTTTAAACACCGAATTAGCTCTCACTCGGGTCGAAACAGTCTTCTTCTTCGAACGACATTGAGTTCAGTCGGTTGCTACGGGTTGCTCCTCGTCGGTTAAGTCGCCCGGCTACGCATTCTAATCGACCGCGTTCGTCTGTTAGGAATCCTCAGGATCCAAACAGGATCTCTGAGTTTAGGTAGGGGAACCCTCGGGGCCCGAACTGGTGTCCCGAGGCTAGGTGTCCTCACGACCCGAACTGGTGTCGTGAGGCTAGGTAACCCTCATGAGCCAAACAGGCTTTCATGAGTTTAGGTAGGGGACCCCTCAGGACCCGAACAGGCGTTCTGAGGCTAGGTAGGGACCACGCGCGGGGCGTGAACTTTATCGTTTCGTCATTATCCTGCTGGTCCTGAAAATCTACATGTCATCATCATCTTGCAGGCAATTCCAGAAACTCGACGCGTTTGTGTTTTGGACTACTCGTTCCGTCATTTATTCGTTAAATCGCTTATTCTTTCGTCTGTTTGACTATTCGTCCAGTCGTGTATTCGCGTGTGCGTCTGATCGTTTTGTCGTCTGTTCGTCTATCCATTTGACTCTGCCATAGCCTAAACGTTTGCGATATTAAAATGCGCTCGTCGCGATAAATCTATAACGTGGAAAGAGGTACACTACCTCTTCATATCTTCATCGTCTTCCAATCGTTTTCTTTCGTCGTATTCATCTTTTGCTCGTCGTTTTTAACGCGTGCCCTCATTTCTGCTCATCGTCTGCGTCACACTGCATCACGTGGCGATACATATCGGTTTTCCTCTCGAAAGTACAACGCCGGCTTTTCTTGTAAAGTTTCGCGACAACTTAGATTCCGGGACGGTCTTACAAAGTTTGCCATTGTCTCATTCGTTTTATTTATCGTCCAACGTAACTTAATGCGCTTGACTCGGTTGAGAGCTTTTAGGTAGTAGGAAATAAGGCGTCGCGACGGTAGCTTTTTAATCAGTTTCGGTCTCGGTCTCGGTCTCGGCATCGGTCACCTTTTACAAATCGGTAGTGCTTTCGTCGCGAGTGATTGTGCGAGTTGATGTGGTGGCATCTTCCTAATTGGAGGAGGCCGCAAAGTGGTCTCACGACCTACCACGTCTCTCGTGCATAAGTGCGCGTGTGGTTCGATGGCCACAAGCGGCCCAACTTTAACCACGTCCAGTCCAAGGATGACCACAAGAGGATCCAACCAGAGGCTGACGAGCTGCATATGCACTTGAGTGCATTTAAAAATATTTTGTAAGGAATTTTTCTTTTCTCTTTCTTATTTTTTCAATATTTATACAATATTTGTGATGATACACTGCTGCTGAGACAAATCTACATTCCTTCAAGAAGATAGTCATGCCATCGGTATTCTTTCGGTTTAGAGTAGATAAAGCATGCATGCATACAAAACCAAACATTTACTTTATTAATTTCATTTATTTCATAAAATGTACACTTTTTTATAACTAACCCCCTCAGGAGCCAAACAGGCTTCCATGAGGCTAGGTAGGGGACCCATCGGGACCCAAACAGGCGTCCCGAGGCTAGGTAGGGGACCCCTTAGGATCCGAACAGGTATCCTAAGGCTAGGCAGGTCTTTTGCTCTTCTCTTTTCAGGATTTCTTCTCTTTTCAGGATTTCTTCTCTTTTCAGGAAGTTCTTCTCTTTTCAGGATTTCTTCTCTTTTCAGGATTTTTTTTTGTTGCATGTGCACTGCATTGTGTGGTGCGCACGCTATTTTGTCCGGGCATCCTAAATTTACTAGTAGTTTAACATGAAATGAGCTCATTTTCTTTTTTTTTTTGCCCTGAATATTCATGGGTCCATTTGTGTTTTATTTTTTTCATTAAACCCCTGAGGACCCGAACAGGCGTCCTTGGGGCTAGGTAGGGCAACCCTCAGAACCCGAACAGGTGTTCTGAGGTTAGGTAGGGCTTTTCTCATCTGCTTTCAGGTACACTGCCAGCAATGGCACGGGCGCGTCGGTTAAGATTTAAAGACTTTTCTGCTCGTAGCTTGTCCAAGCATTTAGCTTATCGGGTATTGCTTTAGGGCACAACAAGCTTGAACAAGCAATCGTTCGTTCGTTTGACACTTGCTCGTCGGTTCGAATTTTTAAATCTATTTACCTTATAGTCTGTTTCATCATTCGGTTTATCGGGGTTTGCTTGAGTAGGCAATCGTTTGTTTCAATTGAAGGGCCATTGAGTGGCGAATTTATGCACTGGCATCTGCCCACAATTAACTAATTTATCCATTTGATTATGATAGTTGCGCGGGCGTGTATTTTGCTTTGCTTGTCTCTCTCTTTAGCTGCTCAATGGCCATAAAACGGTCCAACAATACGTTCCACTTCGGTTTCCTAAATCGCATCGTCAGAATGCTCCTTTCTCTGCATAGAAGCTCAGAATAGGTTCGCGTATGATAAGACTTCCAAACGATTTTGCATATTTGCGCGACGACCACTTGAACGCATTCGTAATTCGAAGAGTTTGTCTTAGCTTCTGTGCAGAGCTGTGGTGTGCTGACTGAAGCACTTAGATAGGATTAGCTTAGGCAAACGTATCAATCGTGTGTCCATCATGACTATCTTCTGCTTTTTTGGGAAAGAATTTAAAGAAAAGTGTTCAAGTGAATGTATGTATGCATGCTTTTGCGCTTAAAGGTTAGGTAGTTAGGTTTAGGCATAAGTAGACAGGGACATATCCATTTAAGTAGACAGCTAGATAAATAGACAGGGCTTAAGATAGCTAGGTTTATTGCAAATCATATGTTTAGATAGGGCAAGTAGGTTAGATAGGATAGTTCAGAAAAACTTTTCCGCAGTTGTCGCGTTTAAATTAATCCGGTTTGTAGTCGTCTGTAGACCCGCGATTTAAGTTCTATCGGTTTATAAGCATCAAATACGCTTCTTTGCCAATTCGTTCACTACACAAGGGCGCGCAGATAATTATTTTATTTCTTGACTCGGATGTCGACTTGTTGTGTAAGCATGGAATAAGTTTCGGTATCGGTTTCCGTTTCGATTTCTGTTTCTGTTTCCGTTTCTGTTTCCGTTTCTATTTCCGTTTCCGTTTCCGTTTTTATTTTCGTTTTCCGTTTCGGTTTTGGTTTCTGTTTCCGTTTCGGTTTTGGTTTCTGTTTCCGTTTCGGTTTTGGTTTCTGTTTCCGTTTCGGTTTTGGTTTCTGTTTCCGTTTCGGTTTCTGTTCCCGTTTCCGTTTCCGTTTCCATTTCGGTTTCGGTTTCCGTTTGATGAAATCTCCAGAAGTCCTCCTCTTTTATTTTCACTCGGTTGCTCGTCTTAAAATACGTTTTCGTAGCGACTACTTTACAACGCGAAGATAACAGAACAGTACCTCTTCTCCCTCTCCCTTTTCTTATTATTTGATACAGATGTTCGCTCGGTATGAACACGCTCTTTGGTCGGCCAATTAAGAGCCCAACGATAGAATCGTTCACACGTTTAATATTTCGTACTTCTAAATATTTACCTTCAATCGGTGTTGTTTTTCGTAATTCATCTTTATTTTCGGAAAATAAGTTCACACGGCTCGCAGGCTTGCATCGAACTAATCACGCGATCGGCCACGGGATGGACATTGTCACTTCGTACCTCTAAACACCTAATTAACGCTCACTCGGTTCGGAACAGTCTTCTTCATCGAACGACATTGAGTTCAGTCGGTTGCTACGGCTTGCTCCTCGTCGGTTAAGTCGCCCATCTACGCATTCTCACCCAACGCGTTCGTCTGTTAGGAATCCTCAGGATCCAAACAGGATCTCTGAGTTTAGGTAGGGGAACCCTCGGGGCCCGAACTGGTGTCCCGAGGCTAGGTGTCCTCACGACCCGAACTGGCGTCGTGAGGCTAGGTAACCCTCATGAGCCAAACAGGCTTTCATGAGTTTAGGTAGGGGACCCCTCAGGACCCGAACAGGTGTCCTGAGGCTAGGTAGGGACCACGCGCGGGGCGTGAAGTTTATCGTTTCGTCATCATCCTGCTGGCAGTCCTGAAAATCTACATGTCATCATCATCTTGCAGACAATTCCAGAAACTCGACGCGTTTGTGTTTTGGACTACTTGTTCCGTCATTTATTCGTTAAATCGCTTGATCGGCCGGTCGACTATTTGATGGACTATTTGTCCAGTCATATATTTGCCTATTCGTTCGATCGTCCGTTAGTCTACACATTTGACTCTCTAAATAGTCTGAATTTTATTTACAATATTCACATGCGCTCGTTGCGACAAATCTAGAACGTGGACGTGGACAGAGATACTCAATTTCTTGCTATCGTCCTCGTCGTCTTCATTTCTAATTCGTTGTCCTTTTCTGACACTCGTCGTCTTTAACTCGTGTTCGTCATCTTCATGTCTTGCTTTAATTTCAACGCATTTCTTTGCATTGTATCACGAGGTAGTACACACTCGGTCTCGGCCTCGGTCTCGGTCACCTTTTACAAATCGGTAGTGCTATCGCCGCGAGTGGTTGTGCGAGTTGATGTGGTGGCATCTTCCTAATTGGAGGAGGCCGCAAAGTGGTCTCACGACCTACCACGTCTCTCGTGCATAAGTGCGCGTGTGGTTCGATGGCCACAAGCGGCCCAACTTTAACCACGTCCAGTCCAAGGATGACCACAAGAGGATCCAACCAATGGCTGATGAGCTGCATATGCACTTGAGTGCATTTAAAAACATTTTGTAAGGAATTTTTCTGTTCTTTTTCTTATATTTCCAATATTTATACAATATTTGTGATGATACACTGCTGCTGAGACAAATCCACATTCCTTCAAGAAGATAGTCATGAGATCGGTATTCTTTCGGTTTAGAGTAGATAAAGCATGCATGCATACAAAGAAAACATTTATTTTATTTATTTAATTTATTTCATTTTTTATATAACTAACCCCCTCAGGAGCCAAACAGGCTTCCTTGAGGCTAGGTAGGGGACCCCTCGGGACCCAAACAGGCGTCCCGAGGCTAGGTAGGGGACCCCTTAGGATCCGAACAGGTATCCTAAGGCTAGGCAGGTCTTTTGTTCTTCTCTTTTCAGGATTTCTTCTCTTTTCAGGTTTTCTTATTCATTCTTTGCAGGTTCTTTTTCTATTTTTCAGGTTTCTTTTTATTTTTTCTTTTCTTTTCAGAATCGAGCGCGGCGAGCGGTCGTATCGAACTCGTGCAACTATTTTACGTGGCTTCACAACGCTCCGATTGTTCATACTAGAGCCACTTTATTCCTTAGATTATCGGTTTTCATCCGATCAAGTTTCGGTTTCAATTATGTAAGCGCCGCGATCGTGTTCGCGTGTCTTTGATCGACGTTTAATTTCGACTCGCCCAAATGGAATGCTTCATTTCCTCCGTTTCGTTCTTTCAAATCTTTAAGAACTATTCACTTATTTCCACGGCAAGTCGAAGCAATTATTCGCTCCACTGGCTGGTTTATGACTCGCTTTCCCAAAAATGCATTCAACACACGCCTCCGCTAGTTTGAATTTTGTTTTCGACAAGTTACGTCTCAGGTTGCTTAGCTAGTTGTTAGTTCGCAATCGGGCATTCAGACAGACTCGCAATCAACGTAACTTTTTTCTTTTTTGTATTCGCGCTGGTCTTCTCAGAGCCAGTTCATTCGACTCGTTGATTTCTACTCGACTCGCTCGTTTCAATTTTTTCAATTTTTCGCCAAGTCTCGCATTAGTTTGCTTAGTAAGCCCCGAGTCTAAAATCACTTGTATATTTTCTTATCTCGAGTACTCGCGTTGCGTTAAAAAATTGCGCAGACAATGTCGTTCTTGTAGGCAGCGTCGCATGCGTAGCTAATGTCTTCCTCGTCGGTAAAGTAGTTCTCGAAGACGGTTCAATTTTTGTAGGCAACGTCGTTTGCAACGCTTTTCTTTGTCAAAATCGGTATCGATCGGTGATGTGTCACAGCCAGAGTCCGTTCCTAATCGAACTCGTCGTCGTAGACGGTCCGTCGGTCACATGCCCTTTCTGGGCACAAACAGCTACAAAAGCTGGAGATTAAATTTGCAATTCACTCAGTGCACTTATTTGGTGTATAAAATAAGTTGCCAAGTGAATATGCATACAAACGTTCATTCTAACCTAGGCCCCGTACAGAGGCATGTTCTGGGGGATCTGTTGCTGAAGGATTTGGTGAAAGGGTAAGATGGGAAACGTGTGAAGTTAGGTGGAGGTATCGACGACAAGTTGATTCTGGTAAGTCCTACAGCACAGCTCAGTTCGTCTAGAATCTAGACTCGCTCTTTTGCAATCATCGTTTGTTCTGTCTGCACCTTAGACGATGAAGAAGGCGCGACAACCTGTCTAGATCGAACAACAAATGCCAAGCCAACCAAATAATAGAAGGCGCATCGGAGGGAAATGGTGGTGGCCCGAGAGTTTGTGGGCATGTTCGTCGACCCCAGCCCACTTTCGAGTCACTGACAATGACCAAAGAGTATTCTTGTCTCTACCTCCTCAACTTGGCCGTTCGAAGTCGGCATAAAGCTGTACGTGCTTTCCACTCGTGTGAGAACAATAGCAGCACAACATGAGTGGTTGCTGAGAAACTAGGCCCTGGCACTCTATTGGCTGTAGCGCCACCTACATTATTATTATTATCAGAGGATAATCACTATCATTTATTCCATCTTCAAATTGAGTAACAAATTACACCTCATTTTCCTCCTTTCTGCCTAGCCTCATTTGTCGATGAGCACCCCGTGCAGTCTGTAGTTCCTTCCTAATCTATACACGAAAAAATAGAGGAACTCCACCAGGGATATGATGCTCAGTCCCAAGCAGAGGTTGAACACGCCGCCCAGGTCAGCTGAAATCAGACTTTTATCCACACGCTCCCCCTCGAATGCCGTGACACTTACACAGCAGACTGATCCAAGACATCACAGTGACCTTGCGGACAGATGGGACCGCCTGTTTGGCCATGTACACACGTCCAATGAAGCTGCCTTTGCCCAGTTCGTTCCGTCTGCTGCAGAGTGAAATATGGTACACAAGGGCTATTTCCTGTCCATCAAGTGGTGCACTACTTACTAAATGTTGCTGATTGAGAAGTTGTGCTGGTGCAGGTCCGTGTTGTACGAGAGGGTCTTGTAGGTCACATCGAAGCAATTCGGCAGGCAGTGCGAGCACTCGAGACTCTTGAAGTTGTCTGCAACGAGAGAGAGGGACCTGAGAGTGCATCCAGGCACAGCAGGCAAAGACCTACCGAAGTTCTGTGCAAAACAAGCGGCGTCCTTAAGCTTGCATTCGGTGTCTGCAGAATTGGTCTTCACGATCGGCAAGTGATAGGGATGACATCCACAGGCTTTGAAAATCTCGTTGCCTTGACAGGCGACCAAACAAGCAGCCTGGCGATAGTTCTTCAACGAAACGTCATTCGACGTCAGACAATCCCGCTTCTGATCCGCGAGCTCGAGCACCTCAACGGAGGCACTCTGATACGTCGGCATGATTTCCACAAACGACTCCGAGTTGGTGGTTATCGTCACAGAAGCGGCCGCCTCGGTTGTGAAGTCCATTGGATGGTGAATGAGGACAACCAGTCCGGTGGACAGATTCTTTTCGGATCCCTCGCGACCGATGAAGCTCAGACCGCCGTCCATGCCGAAGATGTTCGTGGCAAATGGCACGTACGACTCGTTCTTGGGATTGTAGTTGAACGAACAGCACGGCCCCAAGTACGACGTGGACGGGACGAAGAACAGGTAGTCGTGCTCCTGCTTGCACGGAAACTCCTGCCCACCCCAGAAGCAGTGCTGGAAGAAGTCCTCGCAGCCTGCGCTCACCTCCATGGCGGCTTCGTAGATCGAAATGTTGTTGTAGGCGAGCACGCTGTCCGCTGCCTGGTAGCCACGCTCGTTGGCGATCCAATTTTGATCGGTGTACGCGTTTATGAACTCAAAGCCAGCGGCTATGTCCTCAGGGTCGTAACCAAAAGGGATTTTCCTTAAAAAATCGGTTGGTTTTGTATAACTCACGTTTGCTGGGTTGGTCAACTTACAACTTCTCGACGAACTGTCGAACCTTCTCGAAGTTCACCACTTTGGGGCTGCACACCGTGATGCCCGGAAAGGCCACATCGGTGATGGAGAGGTTGATGCCGACGGTATTCAGAATGGGGTAGGAGTAGAACTTCATCCAGAGTTGAAAGGAGAGGTACGTGCCCAGGCAGAGGAGCCCCAGAAGCAGATTAACCCACATGAACCTTGAAAACAGATAGGATTTCCGTTAGGGGGTGACCAGATTGAGTTGTACACTTGCCTGGTGAATCCCTTGGTGCGGTTCCTCCTCAACATCCAGATCCCATTGACTTTGGTCACTCCGGTGTACTCGTAGAAGGTGTCTCGGAATGCGAGATATGTTCGTCGTGCCCAATACCGCTGTATATTGCTCGAGGACTTGATTTTCTTCAAACCGTATTCGACCCGATTCTTGCTGGTGGCCATTGCAAGGGATGTTTTAATTTTGGTCAAGGCAGCGGGGAGCGAAGGCCTTTTATACGAGCCCGGGCTTCGTTAATTATTGAAGCTAACAAGTTCTAATTAAGAGCTCATTAACTCCTGATGGCGTGTGTTAATGGTTGTCATTTGGGGGACGTGTGGATTCACTTCATAAATGTGGCGAAGGAGGGTTGATGATGCATAAAGAAACCCGAAGAATTTTATTTCGGAAAATCGGGCATATCTCCGAAACGGCTCGTTTGTTTTAGATGCGGTTTTTTGCGATGGATTCAGCATAGAATTACGCTTTTTTTGAGTCCTAGTTGGTATTGCTACGATCAGGGGAAATTAGGGAAAAACGTTGCAGAAGGCAGTCTAAAATGGTTTTTCGCGAATATCTCGGAAACTATGCGTTTTTCAGCGATTTTGCTTCTGCATTACGAGATCTTACGGTTTTTACTCGCGTTGAAAATACGCGTCGTTTGAGCCCGGGTTTATGTCGCTACGACCAATAGGGTAGAAGATAGCACGTTTGAGGGGTCAAAATTGAGTGATTTTAAGCAGCTTCTTGCTAGAAATGCAAAATTTTACAAAATCGCCGATATCTCGGAAACTAAGCGTTTTTCGGCGATTTTGATTTTTTTTAATATGCTTCATATTACGATTTTCGGAAAGATAGACGACGAAAATACGCATCTTCCGACCCCTGAACCATGCCGCTACGACCAATAGGTCAGGAGATATAGGGTTCAGAAGGTCAGACAAGTGACTTTGGGACACTTATTTTGGAAAATCGGGCATATCTCCGAAACGGTTCGTTTGTTTTAAATGCGGTTTGTTGCGTTGGATTCAGCATAGAAAAACGCTTTTTTTGAGTCCTAGTTGGTGCCCCTACGACAAGGGGAAATTAGGGAAAAATGTAGGAGAAAGTGCTCTAAAATGGTTTTTCGCGAATATCTCGGAAACTATGCGTTTTTCAGCGATTTTGCTTCTGCATTACGAGATCTTACGGTTTTTACTCGCGTTGAAAATACGCGTCGTTTGAGCCCGGGTTTATGTCGCTACGACCAATAGGGTAGAAGATAGCACGTTTGAGGGGTCAAAATTGAGTGATTTTAAGCAGCTTCTTGCTAGAAATGCAAAATTTTACAAAATCGCCGATATCTCGGAAACTAAGCGTTTTTCGGCGATTTTGATTTTTTTTAATATGCTCCATATTACGATTTTCGGAAAGATAGACGACGAAAATACGCATCTTCCGACCCCTGAACCATGCCGCTACGACCAATAGGTCAGGAGATATAGGGTTCAGAAGGTCAGACAAGTGACTTTGGGACACTTATTTTGGAAAATCGGGCATATCTCCGAAACGGTTCGTTTGTTTTAAATGCGGTTTGTTGCGTTGGATTCAGCATAGAAAAACGCTTTTTTTGAGTCCTAGTTGGTGCCCCTACGACAAGGGGAAATTAGGGAAAAATGTAGGAGAAAGTGCTCTAAAATGGTTTTTCGCGAATATCTCGGAAACTATGCGTTTTTCAGCGATTTTGCTTCTGCATTACGAGATCTTACGGTTTTTACTCGCGTTGAAAATACGCGTCGTTTGAGCCCGGGTTTATGTCGCTACGACCAATAGGGTAGAAGATAGCACGTTTGAGGGGTCAAAATTGAGTGATTTTAAGCAGCTTCTTGCTAGAAATGCAAAATTTTACAAAATCGCCGATATCTCGGAAACTAAGCGTTTTTCGGCGATTTTGATTTTTTTTAATATGATCCATATTACGATTTTCGGAAAGATAGACGACGAAAATACGCATCTTCCGACCCCTGAACCATGCCGCTACGACCAATAGGTCAGGAGATATAGGGTTCAGAAGGTCAGACAAGTGACTTTGGGACACTTATTTTGGAAAATCGGGCATATCTCCGACACGGTTCGTTTGTTTTAAATGCGGTTTGTTGCGTTGGATTCAGCATAGAAAAACGCTTTTTTTGAGTCCTAGTTGGTGCCCCTACGACAAGGGGAAATTAGGGAAAAATGTAGGAGAAAGTGCTCTAAAATGGTTTTTCGCGAATATCTCGGAAACTATGCGTTTTTCAGCGATTTTGCTTCTGCATTACGAGATCTTACGGTTTTTACTCGCGTTGAAAATACGCGTCGTTTGAGCCCGGGTTTATGTCGCTACGACCAATAGGGTAGAAGATAGCACGTTTGAGGGGTCAAAATTGAGTGATTTTAAGCAGCTTCTTGCTAGAAATGCAAAATTTTACAAAATCGCCGATATCTCGGAAACTAAGCGTTTTTCGGCGATTTTGATTTTTTTTAATATGTTTCATATTACGATTTTCGGAAAGATAGACGACGAAAATACGCATCTTCCGACCCCTGAACCATGCCGCTACGACCAATAGGTCAGGAGATATAGGGTTCAGAAGGTCAGACAAGTGACTTTGGGACACTTATTTTGGAAAATCGGGCATATCTCCGAAACGGTTCGTTTGTTTTAAATGCGGTTTGTTGCGTTGGATTCAGCATAGAAAAACGCTTTTTTTGAGTCCTAGTTGGTGCCCCTACGACAAGGGGAAATCAGGGAAAAATGTAGGAGAAAGTGCTCTAAAATGGTTTTTCGCGAATATCTCGGAAACTATGCGTTTTTCAGCGATTTTGCTTCTGCATTACGAGATCTTACGGTTTTTACTCGCGTTGAAAATACGCGTCGTTTGAGCCCGGGTTTATGTCGCTACGACCAATAGGGTAGAAGATAGCACGTTTGAGGGGTCAAAATTGAGTGATTTTAAGCAGCTTCTTGCTAGAAATGCAAAATTTTACAAAATCGCCGATATCTCGGAAACTAAGCGTTTTTCGGCGATTTTGATTTTTTTTAATATGTTTCATATTACGATTTTCGGAAAGATAGACGACGAAAATACGCATCTTCCGACCCCTGAACCATGCCGCTACGACCAATAGGTCAGGAGATATAGGGTTCAGAAGGTCAGACAAGTGACTTTGGGACACTTATTTTGGAAAATCGGGCATATCTCCGAAACGGTTCGTTTGTTTTAAATGCGGTTTGTTGCGTTGGATTCAGCATAGAAAAGTCCTAGTTGGTGCCCCTACGACAAGGGGAAATCAGGGAAAAATGTAGGAGAAAGTGCTCTAAAATGGTTTTTCGCGAATATCTCGGAAACTATGCGTTTTTCAGCGATTTTGCTTCTGCATTACGAGATCTTACGGTTTTTACTCGCGTTGAAAATACGCGTCGTTTGAGCCCGGGTTTATGTCGCTACGACCAATAGGGTAGAAGATAGCACGTTTGAGGGGTCAAAATTGAGTGATTTTAAGCAGCTTCTTGCTAGAAATGCAAAATTTTACAAAATCGCCGATATCTCGGAAACTAAGCGTTTTTCGGCGATTTTGATTTTTTTTAATATGCTCCATATTACGATTTTCGGAAAGATAGACGACGAAAATACGCATCTTCCGACCCCTGAACCATGCCGCTACGACCAATAGGTCAGGAGATATAGGGTTCAGAAGGTCAGACAAGTGACTTTGGGACACTTATTTTGGAAAATCGGGCATATCTCCGAAACGGTTCGTTTGTTTTAAATGCGGTTTGTTGCGTTGGATTCAGCATAGAAAAACGCTTTTTTTGAGTCCTAGTTGGTGCCCCTACGACAAGGGGAAATTAGGGAAAAATGTAGGAGAAAGTGCTCTAAAATGGTTTTTCGCGAATATCTCGGAAACTATGCGTTTTTCAGCGATTTTGCTTCTGCATTACGAGATCTTACGGTTTTTACTCGCGTTGAAAATACGCGTCGTTTGAGCCCGGGTTTATGTCGCTACGACCAATAGGGTAGAAGATAGCACGTTTGAGGGGTCAAAATTGAGTGATTTTAAGCAGCTTCTTGCTAGAAATGCAAAATTTTACAAAATCGCCGATATCTCGGAAACTAAGCGTTTTTCGGCGATTTTGATTTTTTTTAATATGGTCCATATTACGATTTTCGGAAAGATAGACGACGAAAATACGCATCTTCCGACCCCTGAACCATGCCGCTACGACCAATAGGTCAGGAGATATAGGGTTCAGAAGGTCAGACAAGTGACTTTGGGACACTTATTTTGGAAAATCGGGCATATCTCCGAAACGGTTCGTTTGTTTTAAATGCGGTTTGTTGCGTTGGATTCAGCATAGAAAAACGCTTTTTTTGAGTCCTAGTTGGTGCCCCTACGACAAGGGGAAATTAGGGAAAAATGTAGGAGAAAGTGCTCTAAAATGGTTTTTCGCGAATATCTCGGAAACTATGCGTTTTTCAGCGATTTTGCTTCTGCATTACGAGATCTTACGGTTTTTACTCGCGTTGAAAATACGCGTCGTTTGAGCCCGGGTTTATGTCGCTACGACCAATAGGGTAGAAGATAGCACGTTTGAGGGGTCAAAATTGAGTGATTTTAAGCAGCTTCTTGCTAGAAATGCAAAATTTTACAAAATCGCCGATATCTCGGAAACTAAGCGTTTTTCGGCGATTTTGATTTTTTTTAATATGTTCCATATTACGATTTTCGGAAAGATAGACGACGAAAATACGCATCTTCCGACCCCTGAACCATGCCGCTACGACCAATAGGTCAGGAGATATAGGGTTCAGAAGGTCAGACAAGTGACTTTGGGACACTTATTTTGGAAAATCGGGCATATCTCCGAAACGGTTCGTTTGTTTTAAATGCGGTTTGTTGCGTTGGATTCAGCATAGAAAAACGCTTTTTTTGAGTCCTAGTTGGTGCCCCTACGACAAGGGGAAATTAGGGAAAAATGTAGGAGAAAGTGCTCTAAAATGGTTTTTCGCGAATATCTCGGAAACTATGCGTTTTTCAGCGATTTTGCTTCTGCATTACGAGATCTTACGGTTTTTACTCGCGTTGAAAATACGCGTCGTTTGAGCCCGGGTTTATGTCGCTACGACCAATAGGGTAGAAGATAGCACGTTTGAGGGGTCAAAATTGAGTGATTTTAAGCAGCTTCTTGCTAGAAATGCAAAATTTTACAAAATCGCCGATATCTCGGAAACTAAGCGTTTTTCGGCGATTTTGATTTTTTTTAATATGCTGCATATTACGATTTTCGGAAAGATAGACGACGAAAATACGCATCTTCCGACCCCTGAACCATGCCGCTACGACCAATAGGTCAGGAGATATAGGGTTCAGAAGGTCAGACAAGTGACTTTGGGACACTTATTTTGGAAAATCGGGCATATCTCCGAAACGGTTCGTTTGTTTTAAATGCGGTTTGTTGCGTTGGATTCAGCATAGAAAAACGCTTTTTTTGAGTCCTAGTTGGTGCCCCTACGACAAGGGGAAATTAGGGAAAAATGTAGGAGAAAGTGCTCTAAAATGGTTTTTCGCGAATATCTCGGAAACTATGCGTTTTTCAGCGATTTTGCTTCTGCATTACGAGATCTTACGGTTTTTACTCGCGTTGAAAATACGCGTCGTTTGAGCCCGGGTTTATGTCGCTACGACCAATAGGGTAGAAGATAGCACGTTTGAGGGGTCAAAATTGAGTGATTTTAAGCAGCTTCTTGCTAGAAATGCAAAATTTTACAAAATCGCCGATATCTCGGAAACTAAGCGTTTTTCGGCGATTTTGATTTTTTTTAATATGCTCCATATTACGATTTTCGGAAAGATAGACGACGAAAATACGCATCTTCCGACCCCTGAACCATGCCGCTACGACCAATAGGTCAGGAGATATAGGGTTCAGAAGGTCAGACAAGTAACTTTGGGACACTTATTTTGGAAAATCGGGCATATCTCCGAAACGGTTCGTTTGTTTTAAATGCGGTTTGTTGCGTTGGATTCAGCATAGAAAAAACGCTTTTTTTGAGTCCTAGTTGGTGCCCCTACGACAAGGGGAAATTAGGGAAAAATGTAGGAGAAAGTGCTCTAAAATGGTTTTTCGCGAATATCTCGGAAACTATGCGTTTTTCAGCGATTTTGCTTCTGCATTACGAGATCTTACGGTTTTTACTCGCGTTGAAAATACGCGTCGTTTGAGCCCGGGTTTATGTCGCTACGACCAATAGGGTAGAAGATAGCACGTTTGAGGGGTCAAAATTGAGTGATTTTAAGCAGCTTCTTGCTAGAAATGCAAAATTTTACAAATCGCCGATATCTCGGAAACTAAGCGTTTTTCGGCGATTTTGATTTTTTTTAATATGCTCCATATTACGATTTTCGGAAAGATAGACGACGAAAATACGCATCTTCCGACCCCTGAACCATGCCGCTACGACCAATAGGTCAGGAGATATAGGGTTCAGAAGGTCAGACAAGTGACTTTGGGACACTTATTTTGGAAAATCGGGCATATCTCCGAAACGGTTCGTTTGTTTTAAATGCGGTTTGTTGCGTTGGATTCAGCATAGAAAAACGCTTTTTTTGAGTCCTAGTTGGTGCCCCTACGACAAGGGGAAATTAGGGAAAAATGTAGGAGAAAGTGCTCTAAAATGGTTTTTCGCGAATATCTCGGAAACTATGCGTTTTTCAGCGATTTTGCTTCTGCATTACGAGATCTTACGGTTTTTACTCGCGTTGAAAATACGCGTCGTTTGAGCCCGGGTTTATGTCGCTACGACCAATAGGGTAGAAGATAGCACGTTTGAGGGGTCAAAATTGAGTGATTTTAAGCAGCTTCTTGCTAGAAATGCAAAATTTTACAAAATCGCCGATATCTCGGAAACTAAGCGTTTTTCGGCGATTTTGATTTTTTTTAATATGCTCCATATTACGATTTTTCGGAAAGATAGACGACGAAAATACGCATCTTCCGACCCCTGAACCATGCCGCTACGACCAATAGGTCAGGAGATATAGGGTTCAGAAGGTCAGACAAGTGACTTTGGGACACTTATTTTGGAAAATCGGGCATATCTCCGAAACGGTTCGTTTGTTTTAAATGCGGTTTGTTGCGTTGGATTCAGCATAGAAAAACGCTTTTTTTGAGTCCTAGTTGGTGCCCCTACGACAAGGGGAAATTAGGGAAAAATGTAGGAGAAAGTGCTCTAAAATGGTTTTTCGCGAATATCTCGGAAACTATGCGTTTTTCAGCGATTTTGCTTCTGCATTACGAGATCTTACGGTTTTTACTCGCGTTGAAAATACGCGTCGTTTGAGCCCGGGTTTATGTCGCTACGACCAATAGGGTAGAAGATAGCACGTTTGAGGGGTCAAAATTGAGTGATTTTAAGCAGCTTCTTGCTAGAAATGCAAAATTTTACAAAATCGCCGATATCTCGGAAACTAAGCGTTTTTCGGCGATTTTGATTTTTTTTAATATGTTCCATATTACGATTTTCGGAAAGATAGACGACGAAAAATACGCATCTTCCGACCCCTGAACCATGCCGCTACGACCAATAGGTCAGGAGATATAGGGTTCAGAAGGTCAGACAAGTGACTTTGGGACACTTATTTTGGAAAATCGGGCATATCTCCGAAACGGTTCGTTTGTTTTAAATGCGGTTTGTTGCGTTGGATTCAGCATAGAAAAACGCTTTTTTTGAGTCCTAGTTGGTGCCCCTACGACAAGGGGAAATTAGGGAAAAATGTAGGAGAAAGTGCTCTAAAATGGTTTTTCGCGAATATCTCGGAAACTATGCGTTTTTTCAGCGATTTTGCTTCTGCATTACGAGATCTTACGGTTTTTACTCGCGTTGAAAATACGCGTCGTTTGAGCCCGGGTTTATGTCGCTACGACCAATAGGGTAGAAGATAGCACGTTTGAGGGGTCAAAATTGAGTGATTTTAAGCAGCTTCTTGCTAGAAATGCAAAATTTTACAAAATCGCCGATATCTCGGAAACTAAGCGTTTTTCGGCGATTTTGATTTTTTTTTAATATGTTGCATATTACGATTTTCGGAAAGATAGACGACGAAAATACGCATCTTCCGACCCCTGAACCATGCCGCTACGACCAATAGGTCAGGAGATATAGGGTTCAGAAGGTCAGACAAGTGACTTTGGGACACTTATTTTGGAAAATCGGGCATATCTCCGAAACGGTTCGTTTGTTTTAAATGCGGTTTGTTGCGTTGGATTCAGCATAGAAAAACGCTTTTTTTGAGTCCTAGTTGGTGCCCCTACGACAAGGGGAAATTAGGGAAAAATGTAGGAGAAAGTGCTCTAAAATGGTTTTTCGCGAATATCTCGGAAACTATGCGTTTTTCAGCGATTTTGCTTCTGCATTACGAGATCTTACGGTTTTTACTCGCGTTGAAAATACGCGTCGTTTGAGCCCGGGTTTGGGTTTATGTCGCTACGACCAATAGGGTAGAAGATAGCACGTTGAGGGGTCAAAATTGAGTGATTTTAAGCAGCTTCTTGCTAGAAATGCAAAATTTTACAAAATCGCCGATATCTCGGAAACTAAGCGTTTTTCGGCGATTTTGATTTTTTTTAATATGCTCCATATTACGATTTTCGGAAAGATAGACGACGAAAATACGCATCTTCCGACCCCTGAACCATGCCGCTACGACCAATAGGTCAGGAGATATAGGGTTCAGAAGGTCAGACAAGTGACTTTGGGACACTTATTTTGGAAAATCGGGCATATCTCCGAAACGGTTCGTTTGTTTTAAATGCGGTTTGTTGCGTTGGATTCAGCATAGAAAAACGCTTTTTTTGAGTCCTAGTTGGTGCCCCTACGACAAGGGGAAATTAGGGAAAAATGTAGGAGAAAGTGCTCTAAAATGGTTTTTCGCGAATATCTCGGAAACTATGCGTTTTTCAGCGATTTTGCTTCTGCATTACGAGATCTTACGGTTTTTACTCGCGTTGAAAATACGCGTCGTTTGAGCCCGGGTTTATGTCGCTACGACCAATAGGGTAGAAGATAGCACGTTTGAGGGGTCAAAATTGAGTGATTTTAAGCAGCTTCTTGCTAGAAATGCAAAATTTTACAAAATCGCCGATATCTCGGAAACTAAGCGTTTTTTCGGCGATTTTGATTTTTTTTAATATGCTCCATATTACGATTTTCGGAAAGATAGACGACGAAAATACGCATCTTCCGACCCCTGAACCATGCCGCTACGACCAATAGGTCAGGAGATATAGGGTTCAGAAGGTCAGACAAGTAACTTTGGGACACTTATTTTGGAAAATCGGGCATATCTCCGAAACGGTTCGTTTGTTTTAAATGCGGTTTGTTGCGTTGGATTCAGCATAGAAAAACGCTTTTTTTGAGTCCTAGTTGGTGCCCCTACGACAAGGGGAAATTAGGGAAAAATGTAGGAGAAAGTGCTCTAAAATGGTTTTTCGCGAATATCTCGGAAACTATGCGTTTTTCAGCGATTTTGCTTCTGCATTACGAGATCTTACGGTTTTTACTCGCGTTGAAAATACGCGTCGTTTGAGCCCGGGTTTATGTCGCTACGACCAATAGGGTAGAAGATAGCACGTTTGAGGGGTCAAAATTGAGTGATTTTAAGCAGCTTCTTGCTAGAAATGCAAAATTTTACAAAATCGCCGATATCTCGGAAACTAAGCGTTTTTCGGCGATTTTGATTTTTTTTAATATGCTCCATATTACGATTTTCGGAAAGATAGACGACGAAAATACGCATCTTCCGACCCCTGAACCATGCCGCTACGACCAATAGGTCAGGAGATATAGGGTTCAGAAGGTCAGACAAGTGACTTTGGGACACTTATTTTGGAAAATCGGGCATATCTCCGAAACGGTTCGTTTGTTTTAAATGCGGTTTGTTGCGTTGGATTCAGCATAGAAAAACGCTTTTTTTGAGTCCTAGTTGGTGCCCCTACGACAAGGGGAAATTAGGGAAAAATGTAGGAGAAAGTGCTCTAAAATGGTTTTTCGCGAATATCTCGGAAACTATGCGTTTTTCAGCGATTTTGCTTCTGCATTACGAGATCTTACGGTTTTTACTCGCGTTGAAAATACGCGTCGTTTGAGCCCGGGTTTATGTCGCTACGACCAATAGGGTAGAAGATAGCACGTTTGAGGGGTCAAAATTGAGTGATTTTAAGCAGCTTCTTGCTAGAAATGCAAAATTTTACAAAATCGCCGATATCTCGGAAACTAAGCGTTTTTCGGCGATTTTGATTTTTTTTAATATGCTCCATATTACGATTTTCGGAAAGATAGACGACGAAAATACGCATCTTCCGACCCCTGAACCATGCCGCTACGACCAATAGGTCAGGAGATATAGGGTTCAGAAGGTCAGACAAGTAACTTTGGGACACTTATTTTGGAAAATCGGGCATATCTCCGAAACGGTTCGTTTGTTTTAAATGCGGTTTGTTGCGTTGGATTCAGCATAGAAAAACGCTTTTTTTGAGTCCTAGTTGGTGCCCCTACGACAAGGGGAAATTAGGGAAAAAATGTAGGAGAAAGTGCTCTAAAATGGTTTTTCGCGAATATCTCGGAAACTATGCGTTTTTCAGCGATTTTGCTTCTGCATTACGAGATCTTACGGTTTTTACTCGCGTTGAAAATACGCGTCGTTTGAGCCCGGGTTTATGTCGCTACGACCAATAGGGTAGAAGATAGCACGTTTGAGGGGTCAAAATTGAGTGATTTTAAGCAGCTTCTTGCTAGAAATGCAAAATTTTACAAAATCGCCGATATCTCGGAAACTAAGCGTTTTTCGGCGATTTTGATTTTTTTTAATATGCTCCATATTACGATTTTCGGAAAGATAGACGACGAAAATACGCATCTTCCGACCCCTGAACATGCCGCTACGACCAATAGGTCAGGAGATATAGGGTTCAGAAGGTCAGACAAGTGACTTTGGGACACTTATTTTGGAAAATCGGGCATATCTCCGAAACGGTTCGTTTGTTTTAAATGCGGTTTGTTGCGTTGGATTCAGCATAGAAAAACGCTTTTTTTGAGTCCTAGTTGGTGCCCCTACGACAAGGGGAAATTAGGGAAAAATGTAGGAGAAAGTGCTCTAAAATGGTTTTTCGCGAATATCTCGGAAACTATGCGTTTTCAGCGATTTTGCTTCTGCATTACGAGATCTTACGGTTTTTTACTCGCGTTGAAAATACGCGTCGTTTGAGCCCGGGGTTTATGTCGCTACGACCAATAGGGTAGAAGATAGCACGTTTGAGGGGTCAAAATTGAGTGATTTTAAGCAGCTTCTTGCTAGAAATGCAAAATTTTACAAAATCGCCGATATCTCGGAAACTAAGCGTTTTTCGGCGATTTTGATTTTTTTTAATATGCTCCATATTACGATTTTCGGAAAGATAGACGACGAAAATACGCATCTTCCGACCCCTGAACCATGCCGCTACGACCAATAGGTCAGGAGATATAGGGTTCAGAAGGTCAGACAAGTAACTTTGGGACACTTATTTTGGAAAATCGGGCATATCTCCGAAACGGTTCGTTTGTTTTAAATGCGGTTTGTTGCGTTGGATTCAGCATAGAAAAACGCTTTTTTTGAGTCCTAGTTGGTGCCCCTACGACAAGGGGAAATTAGGGAAAAATGTAGGAGAAAGTGCTCTAAAATGGTTTTTCGCGAATATCTCGGAAACTATGCGTTTTTCAGCGATTTTGCTTCTGCATTACGAGATCTTACGGTTTTTACTCGCGTTGAAAATACGCGTCGTTTGAGCCCGGGTTTATGTCGCTACGACCAATAGGGTAGAAGATAGCACGTTTGAGGGGTCAAAATTGAGTGATTTTAAGCAGCTTCTTGCTAGAAATGCAAAATTTTACAAAATCGCCGATATCTCGGAAACTAAGCGTTTTTCGGCGATTTTGATTTTTTTTAATATGCTCCATATTACGATTTTCGGAAAGATAGACGACGAAAATACGCATCTTCCGACCCCTGAACCATGCCGCTACGACCAATAGGTCAGGAGATATAGGGTTCAGAAGGTCAGACAAGTGACTTTGGGACACTTATTTTGGAAAATCGGGCATATCTCCGAAACGGTTCGTTTGTTTTAAATGCGGTTTGTTGCGTTGGATTCAGCATAGAAAAACGCTTTTTTTGAGTCCTAGTTGGTGCCCCTACGACAAGGGGAAATTAGGGAAAAATGTAGGAGAAAGTGCTCTAAAATGGTTTTTCGCGAATATCTCGGAAACTATGCGTTTTTCAGCGATTTTGCTTCTGCATTACGAGATCTTACGGTTTTTACTCGCGTTGAAAATACGCGTCGTTTGAGCCCGGGTTTATGTCGCTACGACCAATAGGGTAGAAGATAGCACGTTTGAGGGGTCAAAATTGAGTGATTTTAAGCAGCTTCTTGCTAGAAATGCAAAATTTTACAAAATCGCCGATATCTCGGAAACTAAGCGTTTTTCGGCGATTTTGATTTTTTTTAATATGCTCCATATTACGATTTTCGGAAAGATAGACGACGAAAATACGCATCTTCCGACCCCTGAACCATGCCGCTACGACCAATAGGTCAGGAGATATAGGGTTCAGAAGGTCAGACAAGTGACTTTGGGACACTTATTTTGGAAAATCGGGCATATCTCCGAAACGGTTCGTTTGTTTTAAATGCGGTTTGTTGCGTTGGATTCAGCATAGAAAAACGCTTTTTTTGAGTCCTAGTTGGTGCCCCTACGACAAGGGGAAATTAGGGAAAAATGTAGGAGAAAGTGCTCTAAAATGGTTTTTTGCGAATATCTCGGAAACTATGCGTTTTTCAGCGATTTTGCTTCTGCATTACGAGATCTTACGGTTTTTACTCGCGTTGAAAATACGCGTCGTTTGAGCCCGGGTTTATGTCGCTACGACCAATAGGGTAGAAGATAGCACGTTTGAGGGGTCAAAATTGAGTGATTTTAAGCAGCTTCTTGCTAGAAATGCAAAATTTTACAAAATCGCCGATATCTCGGAAACTAAGCGTTTTTCGGCGATTTTGATTTTTTTTAATATGCTTCATATTACGATTTTCGGAAAGATAGACGACGAAAATACGCATCTTCCGACCCCTGAACCATGCCGCTACGACCAATAGGTCAGGAGATATAGGGTTCAGAAGGTCAGACAAGTAACTTTGGGACACTTATTTTGGAAAATCGGGCATATCTCCGAAACGGTTCGTTTGTTTTAAATGCGGTTTGTTGCGTTGGATTCAGCATAGAAAAACGCTTTTTTTGAGTCCTAGTTGGTGCCCCTACGACAAGGGGAAATTAGGGAAAAATGTAGGAGAAAGTGCTCTAAAATGGTTTTTCGCGAATATCTCGGAAACTATGCGTTTTTCAGCGATTTTGCTTCTGCATTACGAGATCTTACGGTTTTTACTCGCGTTGAAAATACGCGTCGTTTGAGCCCGGGTTTATGTCGCTACGACCAATAGGGTAGAAGATAGCACGTTTGAGGGGTCAAAATTGAGTGATTTTAAGCAGCTTCTTGCTAGAAATGCAAAATTTTACAAAATCGCCGATATCTCGGAAACTAAGCGTTTTTCGGCGATTTTGATTTTTTTTAATATGCTTCATATTACGATTTTCGGAAAGATAGACGACGAAAATACGCATCTTCCGACCCCTGAACCATGCCGCTACGACCAATAGGTCAGGAGATATAGGGTTCAGAAGGTCAGACAAGTAACTTTGGGACACTTATTTTGGAAAATCGGGCATATCTCCGAAACGGTTCGTTTGTTTTAAATGCGGTTTGTTGCGTTGGATTCAGCATAGAAAAACGCTTTTTTTGAGTCCTAGTTGGTGCCCCTACGACAAGGGGAAATTAGGGAAAAATGTAGGAGAAAGTGCTCTAAAATGGTTTTTCGCGAATATCTCGGAAACTATGCGTTTTTCAGCGATTTTGCTTCTGCATTACGAGATCTTACGGTTTTTACTCGCGTTGAAAATACGCGTCGTTTGAGCCCGGGTTTATGTCGCTACGACCAATAGGGTAGAAGATAGCACGTTTGAGGGGTCAAAATTGAGTGATTTTAAGCAGCTTCTTGCTAGAAATGCAAAATTTTACAAAATCGCCGATATCTCGGAAACTAAGCGTTTTTCGGCGATTTTGATTTTTTTTAATATGCTTCATATTACGATTTTCGGAAAGATAGACGACGAAAATACGCATCTTCCGACCCCTGAACCATGCCGCTACGACCAATAGGTCAGGAGATATAGGGTTCAGAAGGTCAGACAAGTAACTTTGGGACACTTATTTTGGAAAATCGGGCATATCTCCGAAACGGTTCGTTTGTTTTAAATGCGGTTTGTTGCGTTGGATTCAGCATAGAAAAACGCTTTTTTTGAGTTCTAGTTGGTGCCCCTACGACAAGGGGAAATCAGGGAAAAATGTAGGAGAAAGTGCTCTAAAATGGTTTTTCGCGAATATCTCGGAAACTATGCGTTTTTCAGCGATTTTGCTTCTGCATTACGAGATCTTACGGTTTTTACTCGCGTTGAAAATACGCGTCGTTTGAGCCCGGGTTTATGTCGCTACGACCAATAGGGTAGAAGATAGCACGTTTGAGGGGTCAAAATTGAGTGATTTTAAGCAGCTTCTTGCTAGAAATGCAAAATTTTACAAAATCGCCGATATCTCGGAAACTAAGCGTTTTTCGGCGATTTTGATTTTTTTTAATATGCTCCATATTACGATTTTCGGAAAGATAGACGACGAAAATACGCATCTTCCGACCCCTGAACCATGCCGCTACGACCAATAGGTCAGGAGATATAGGGTTCAGAAGGTCAGACAAGTGACTTTGGGACACTTATTTTGGAAAATCGGGCATATCTCCGAAACGGTTCGTTTGTTTTAAATGCGGTTTGTTGCGTTGGATTCAGCATAGAAAAACGCTTTTTTTGAGTCCTAGTTGGTGCCCCTACGACAAGGGGAAATTAGGGAAAAATGTAGGAGAAAGTGCTCTAAAATGGTTTTTCGCGAATATCTCGGAAACTATGCGTTTTTCAGCGATTTTGCTTCTGCATTACGAGATCTTACGGTTTTTACTCGCGTTGAAAATACGCGTCGTTTGAGCCCGGGTTTATGTCGCTACGACCAATAGGGTAGAAGATAGCACGTTTGAGGGGTCAAAATTGAGTGATTTTAAGCAGCTTCTTGCTAGAAATGCAAAATTTTACAAAATCGCCGATATCTCGGAAACTAAGCGTTTTTCGGCGATTTTGATTTTTTTTAATATGCTCCATATTACGATTTTCGGAAAGATAGACGACGAAAATACGCATCTTCCGACCCCTGAACCATGCCGCTACGACCAATAGGTCAGGAGATATAGGGTTCAGAAGGTCAGACAAGTGACTTTGGGACACTTATTTTGGAAAATCGGGCATATCTCCGAAACGGTTCGTTTGTTTTAAATGCGGTTTGTTGCGTTGGATTCAGCATAGAAAAACGCTTTTTTTGAGTCCTAGTTGGTGCCCCTACGACAAGGGGAAATTAGGGAAAAATGTAGGAGAAAGTGCTCTAAAATGGTTTTTCGCGAATATCTCGGAAACTATGCGTTTTTCAGCGATTTTGCTTCTGCATTACGAGATCTTACGGTTTTTACTCGCGTTGAAAATACGCGTCGTTTGAGCCCGGGTTTATGTCGCTACGACCAATAGGGTAGAAGATAGCACGTTTGAGGGGTCAAAATTGAGTGATTTTAAGCAGCTTCTTGCTAGAAATGCAAAATTTTACAAAATCGCCGATATCTCGGAAACTAAGCGTTTTTCGGCGATTTTGATTTTTTTTAATATGCTCCATATTACGATTTTCGGAAAGATAGACGACGAAAATACGCATCTTCCGACCCCTGAACCATGCCGCTACGACCAATAGGTCAGGAGATATAGGGTTCAGAAGGTCAGACAAGTGACTTTGGGACACTTATTTTGGAAAATCGGGCATATCTCCGAAACGGTTCGTTTGTTTTAAATGCGGTTTGTTGCGTTGGATTCAGCATAGAAAAACGCTTTTTTTGAGTCCTAGTTGGTGCCCCTACGACAAGGGGAAATTAGGGAAAAATGTAGGAGAAAGTGCTCTAAAATGGTTTTTCGCGAATATCTCGGAAACTATGCGTTTTTCAGCGATTTTGCTTCTGCATTACGAGATCTTACGGTTTTTACTCGCGTTGAAAATACGCGTCGTTTGAGCCCGGGTTTATGTCGCTACGACCAATAGGGTAGAAGATAGCACGTTTGAGGGGTCAAAATTGAGTGATTTTAAGCAGCTTCTTGCTAGAAATGCAAAATTTTACAAAATCGCCGATATCTCGGAAACTAAGCGTTTTTCGGCGATTTTGATTTTTTTTAATATGCTTCATATTACGATTTTCGGAAAGATAGACGACGAAAATACGCATCTTCCGACCCCTGAACCATGCCGCTACGACCAATAGGTCAGGAGATATAGGGTTCAGAAGGTCAGACAAGTAACTTTGGGACACTTATTTTGGAAAATCGGGCATATCTCCGAAACGGTTCGTTTGTTTTAAATGCGGTTTGTTGCGTTGGATTCAGCATAGAAAAACGCTTTTTTTGAGTCCTAGTTGGTGCCCCTACGACAAGGGGAAATTAGGGAAAAATGTAGGAGAAAGTGCTCTAAAATGGTTTTTCGCGAATATCTCGGAAACTATGCGTTTTTCAGCGATTTTGCTTCTGCATTACGAGATCTTACGGTTTTTACTCGCGTTGAAAATACGCGTCGTTTGAGCCCGGGTTTATGTCGCTACGACCAATAGGGTAGAAGATAGCACGTTTGAGGGGTCAAAATTGAGTGATTTTAAGCAGCTTCTTGCTAGAAATGCAAAATTTTACAAAATCGCCGATATCTCGGAAACTAAGCGTTTTTCGGCGATTTTGATTTTTTTTAATATGCTCCATATTACGATTTTCGGAAAGATAGACGACGAAAATACGCATCTTCCGACCCCTGAACCATGCTGCTACGACCAATAGGTCAGGAGATATAGGGTTCAGAAGGTCAGACAAGTGACTTTGGGACACTTATTTTGGAAAATCGGGCATATCTCCGAAACGGTTCGTTTGTTTTAAATGCGGTTTGTTGCGTTGGATTCAGCATAGAAAAACGCTTTTTTTGAGTCCTAGTTGGTGCCCCTACGACAAGGGGAAATTAGGGAAAAATGTAGGAGAAAGTGCTCTAAAATGGTTTTTCGCGAATATCTCGGAAACTATGCGTTTTTCAGCGATTTTGCTTCTGCATTACGAGATCTTACGGTTTTTACTCGCGTTGAAAATACGCGTCGTTTGAGCCCGGGTTTATGTCGCTACGACCAATAGGGTAGAAGATAGCACGTTTGAGGGGTCAAAATTGAGTGATTTTAAGCAGCTTCTTGCTAGAAATGCAAAATTTTACAAAATCGCCGATATCTCGGAAACTAAGCGTTTTTCGGCGATTTTGATTTTTTTTAATATGCTCCATATTACGATTTTCGGAAAGATAGACGACGAAAATACGCATCTTCCGACCCCTGAACCATGCCGCTACGACCAATAGGTCAGGAGATATAGGGTTCAGAAGGTCAGACAAGTGACTTTGGGACACTTATTTTGGAAAATCGGGCATATCTCCGAAACGGTTCGTTTGTTTTAAATGCGGTTTGTTGCGTTGGATTCAGCATAGAAAAACGCTTTTTTTGAGTCCTAGTTGGTGCCCCTACGACAAGGGGAAATTAGGGAAAAATGTAGGAGAAAGTGCTCTAAAATGGTTTTTCGCGAATATCTCGGAAACTATGCGTTTTTCAGCGATTTTGCTTCTGCATTACGAGATCTTACGGTTTTTACTCGCGTTGAAAATACGCGTCGTTTGAGCCCGGGTTTATGTCGCTACGACCAATAGGGTAGAAGATAGCACGTTTGAGGGGTCAAAATTGAGTGATTTTAAGCAGCTTCTTGCTAGAAATGCAAAATTTTACAAAATCGCCGATATCTCGGAAACTAAGCGTTTTTCGGCGATTTTGATTTTTTTTAATATGCTCCATATTACGATTTTCGGAAAGATAGACGACGAAAATACGCATCTTCCGACCCCTGAACCATGCCGCTACGACCAATAGGTCAGGAGATATAGGGTTCAGAAGGTCAGACAAGTGACTTTGGGACACTTATTTTGGAAAATCGGGCATATCTCCGAAACGGTTCGTTTGTTTTAAATGCGGTTTGTTGCGTTGGATTCAGCATAGAAAAACGCTTTTTTTGAGTCCTAGTTGGTGCCCCTACGACAAGGGGAAATTAGGGAAAAATGTAGGAGAAAGTGCTCTAAAATGGTTTTTTGCGAATATCTCGGAAACTATGCGTTTTTCAGCGATTTTGCTTCTGCATTACGAGATCTTACGGTTTTTACTCGCGTTGAAAATACGCGTCGTTTGAGCCCGGGTTTATGTCGCTACGACCAATAGGGTAGAAGATAGCACGTTTGAGGGGTCAAAATTGAGTGATTTTAAGCAGCTTCTTGCTAGAAATGCAAAATTTTACAAAATCGCCGATATCTCGGAAACTAAGCGTTTTTCGGCGATTTTGATTTTTTTTAATATGCTCCATATTACGATTTTCGGAAAGATAGACGACGAAAATACGCATCTTCCGACCCCTGAACCATGCCGCTACGACCAATAGGTCAGGAGATATAGGGTTCAGAAGGTCAGACAAGTAACTTTGGGACACTTATTTTGGAAAATCGGGCATATCTCCGAAACGGTTCGTTTGTTTTAAATGCGGTTTGTTGCGTTGGATTCAGCATAGAAAAACGCTTTTTTTGAGTCCTAGTTGGTGCCCCTACGACAAGGGGAAATTAGGGAAAAATGTAGGAGAAAGTGCTCTAAAATGGTTTTTCGCGAATATCTCGGAAACTATGGCGTTTTTCAGCGATTTTGCTTCTGCATTACGAGATCTTACGGTTTTTACTCGCGTTGAAAATACGCGTCGTTTGAGCCCGGGTTTATGTCGCTACGACCAATAGGGTAGAAGATAGCACGTTTGAGGGGTCAAAATTGAGTGATTTTAAGCAGCTTCTTGCTAGAAATGCAAAATTTTACAAAATCGCCGATATCTCGGAAACTAAGCGTTTTTCGGCGATTTTGATTTTTTTTAATATGCTCCATATTACGATTTTCGGAAAGATAGACGACGAAAATACGCATCTTCCGACCCCTGAACCATGCCGCTACGACCAATAGGTCAGGAGATATAGGGTTCAGAAGGTCAGACAAGTAACTTTGGGACACTTATTTTGGAAAATCGGGCATATCTCCGAAACGGTTCGTTTGTTTTAAATGCGGTTTGTTGCGTTGGATTCAGCATAGAAAAACGCTTTTTTTGAGTCCTAGTTGGTGCCCCTACGACAAGGGGAAATTAGGGAAAAATGTAGGAGAAAGTGCTCTAAAATGGTTTTTCGCGAATATCTCGGAAACTATGCGTTTTTCAGCGATTTTGCTTCTGCATTACGAGATCTTACGGTTTTTACTCGCGTTGAAAATACGCGTCGTTTGAGCCCGGGTTTATGTCGCTACGACCAATAGGGTAGAAGATAGCACGTTTGAGGGGTCAAAATTGAGTGATTTTAAGCAGCTTCTTGCTAGAAATGCAAAATTTTACAAAATCGCCGATATCTCGGAAACTAAGCGTTTTTCGGCGATTTTGATTTTTTTTAATATGCTCCATATTACGATTTTCGGAAAGATAGACGACGAAAATACGCATCTTCCGACCCCTGAACCATGCCGCTACGACCAATAGGTCAGGAGATATAGGGTTCAGAAGGTCAGACAAGTGACTTTGGGACACTTATTTTGGAAAATCGGGCATATCTCCGAAACGGTTCGTTTGTTTTAAATGCGGTTTGTTGCGTTGGATTCAGCATAGAAAAACGCTTTTTTTGAGTCCTAGTTGGTGCCCCTACGACAAGGGGAAATTAGGGAAAAATGTAGGAGAAAGTGCTCTAAAATGGTTTTTCGCGAATATCTCGGAAACTATGCGTTTTTCAGCGATTTTGCTTCTGCATTACGAGATCTTACGGTTTTTACTCGCGTTGAAAATACGCGTCGTTTGAGCCCGGGTTTATGTCGCTACGACCAATAGGGTAGAAGATAGCACGTTTGAGGGGTCAAAATTGAGTGATTTTAAGCAGCTTCTTGCTAGAAATGCAAAATTTTACAAAATCGCCGATATCTCGGAAACTAAGCGTTTTTCGGCGATTTTGATTTTTTTTAATATGCTCCATATTACGATTTTCGGAAAGATAGACGACGAAAATACGCATCTTCCGACCCCTGAACCATGCCGCTACGACCAATAGGTCAGGAGATATAGGGTTCAGAAGGTCAGACAAGTAACTTTGGGACACTTATTTTGGAAAATCGGGCATATCTCCGAAACGGTTCGTTTGTTTTAAATGCGGTTTGTTGCGTTGGATTCAGCATAGAAAAACGCTTTTTTTGAGTCCTAGTTGGTGCCCCTACGACAAGGGGAAATTAGGGAAAAATGTAGGAGAAAGTGCTCTAAAATGGTTTTTCGCGAATATCTCGGAAACTATGCGTTTTTCAGCGATTTTGCTTCTGCATTACGAGATCTTACGGTTTTTACTCGCGTTGAAAATACGCGTCGTTTGAGCCCGGGTTTATGTCGCTACGACCAATAGGGTAGAAGATAGCACGTTTGAGGGGTCAAAATTGAGTGATTTTAAGCAGCTTCTTGCTAGAAATGCAAAATTTTACAAAATCGCCGATATCTCGGAAACTAAGCGTTTTTCGGCGATTTTGATTTTTTTTAATATGCTCCATATTACGATTTTCGGAAAGATAGACGACGAAAATACGCATCTTCCGACCCCTGAACCATGCCGCTACGACCAATAGGTCAGGAGATATAGGGTTCAGAAGGTCAGACAAGTGACTTTGGGACACTTATTTTGGAAAATCGGGCATATCTCCGAAACGGTTCGTTTGTTTTAAATGCGGTTTGTTGCGTTGGATTCAGCATAGAAAAACGCTTTTTTTGAGTCCTAGTTGGTGCCCCTACGACAAGGGGAAATTAGGGAAAAATGTAGGAGAAAGTGCTCTAAAATGGTTTTTCGCGAATATCTCGGAAACTATGCGTTTTTCAGCGATTTTGCTTCTGCATTACGAGATCTTACGGTTTTTACTCGCGTTGAAAATACGCGTCGTTTGAGCCCGGGTTTATGTCGCTACGACCAATAGGGTAGAAGATAGCACGTTTGAGGGGTCAAAATTGAGTGATTTTAAGCAGCTTCTTGCTAGAAATGCAAAATTTTACAAAATCGCCGATATCTCGGAAACTAAGCGTTTTTCGGCGATTTTGATTTTTTTTAATATGCTCCATATTACGATTTTCGGAAAGATAGACGACGAAAATACGCATCTTCCGACCCCTGAACCATGCCGCTACGACCAATAGGTCAGGAGATATAGGGTTCAGAAGGTCAGACAAGTGACTTTGGGACACTTATTTTGGAAAATCGGGCATATCTCCGAAACGGTTCGTTTGTTTTAAATGCGGTTTGTTGCGTTGGATTCAGCATAGAAAAACGCTTTTTTTGAGTCCTAGTTGGTGCCCCTACGACAAGGGGAAATTAGGGAAAAATGTAGGAGAAAGTGCTCTAAAATGGTTTTTCGCGAATATCTCGGAAACTATGCGTTTTTTCAGCGATTTTGCTTCTGCATTACGAGATCTTACGGTTTTTACTCGCGTTGAAAATACGCGTCGTTTGAGCCCGGGTTTATGTCGCTACGACCAATAGGGTAGAAGATAGCACGTTTGAGGGGTCAAAATTGAGTGATTTTAAGCAGCTTCTTGCTAGAAATGCAAAATTTTACAAAATCGCCGATATCTCGGAAACTAAGCGTTTTTCGGCGATTTTGATTTTTTTTAATATGCTCCATATTACGATTTTCGGAAAGATAGACGACGAAAATACGCATCTTCCGACCCCTGAACCATGCCGCTACGACCAATAGGTCAGGAGATATAGGGTTCAGAAGGTCAGACAAGTGACTTTGGGACACTTATTTTGGAAAATCGGGCATATCTCCGAAACGGTTCGTTTGTTTTAAATGCGGTTTGTTGCGTTGGATTCAGCATAGAAAAACGCTTTTTTTGAGTCCTAGTTGGTGCCCCTACGACAAGGGGAAATTAGGGAAAAATGTAGGAGAAAGTGCTCTAAAATGGTTTTTCGCGAATATCTCGGAAACTATGCGTTTTTCAGCGATTTTGCTTCTGCATTACGAGATCTTACGGTTTTTACTCGCGTTGAAAATACGCGTCGTTTGAGCCCGGGTTTATGTCGCTACGACCAATAGGGTAGAAGATAGCACGTTTGAGGGGTCAAAATTGAGTGATTTTAAGCAGCTTCTTGCTAGAAATGCAAAATTTTACAAAATCGCCGATATCTCGGAAACTAAGCGTTTTTCGGCGATTTTGATTTTTTTTAATATGCTCCATATTACGATTTTCGGAAAGATAGACGACGAAAATACGCATCTTCCGACCCCTGAACCATGCCGCTACGACCAATAGGTCAGGAGATATAGGGTTCAGAAGGTCAGACAAGTAACTTTGGGACACTTATTTTGGAAAATCGGGCATATCTCCGAAACGGTTCGTTTGTTTTAAATGCGGTTTGTTGCGTTGGATTCAGCATAGAAAAACGCTTTTTTTGAGTCCTAGTTGGTGCCCCTACGACAAGGGGAAATTAGGGAAAAATGTAGGAGAAAGTGCTCTAAAATGGTTTTTCGCGAATATCTCGGAAACTATGCGTTTTTCAGCGATTTTGCTTCTGCATTACGAGATCTTACGGTTTTTACTCGCGTTGAAAATACGCGTCGTTTGAGCCCGGGTTTATGTCGCTACGACCAATAGGGTAGAAGATAGCACGTTTGAGGGGTCAAAATTGAGTGATTTTAAGCAGCTTCTTGCTAGAAATGCAAAATTTTACAAAATCGCCGATATCTCGGAAACTAAGCGTTTTTCGGCGATTTTGATTTTTTTTAATATGCTCCATATTACGATTTTCGGAAAGATAGACGACGAAAATACGCATCTTCCGACCCCTGAACCATGCTGCTACGACCAATAGGTCAGGAGATATAGGGTTCAGAAGGTCAGACAAGTGACTTTGGGACACTTATTTTGGAAAATCGGGCATATCTCCGAAACGGTTCGTTTGTTTTAAATGCGGTTTGTTGCGTTGGATTCAGCATAGAAAAACGCTTTTTTTGAGTCCTAGTTGGTGCCCCTACGACAAGGGGAAATTAGGGAAAAATGTAGGAGAAAGTGCTCTAAAATGGTTTTTCGCGAATATCTCGGAAACTATGCGTTTTTCAGCGATTTTGCTTCTGCATTACGAGATCTTACGGTTTTTACTCGCGTTGAAAATACGCGTCGTTTGAGCCCGGGTTTATGTCGCTACGACCAATAGGGTAGAAGATAGCACGTTTGAGGGGTCAAAATTGAGTGATTTTAAGCAGCTTCTTGCTAGAAATGCAAAATTTTACAAAATCGCCGATATCTCGGAAACTAAGCGTTTTTCGGCGATTTTGATTTTTTTTAATATGCTCCATATTACGATTTTCGGAAAGATAGACGACGAAAATACGCATCTTCCGACCCCTGAACCATGCCGCTACGACCAATAGGTCAGGAGATATAGGGTTCAGAAGGTCAGACAAGTGACTTTGGGACACTTATTTTGGAAAATCGGGCATATCTCCGAAACGGTTCGTTTGTTTTAAATGCGGTTTGTTGCGTTGGATTCAGCATAGAAAAACGCTTTTTTTGAGTCCTAGTTGGTGCCCCTACGACAAGGGGAAATTAGGGAAAAATGTAGGAGAAAGTGCTCTAAAATGGTTTTTCGCGAATATCTCGGAAACTATGCGTTTTTCAGCGATTTTGCTTCTGCATTACGAGATCTTACGGTTTTTACTCGCGTTGAAAATACGCGTCGTTTGAGCCCGGGTTTATGTCGCTACGACCAATAGGGTAGAAGATAGCACGTTTGAGGGGTCAAAATTGAGTGATTTTAAGCAGCTTCTTGCTAGAAATGCAAAATTTTACAAAATCGCCGATATCTCGGAAACTAAGCGTTTTTCGGCGATTTTGATTTTTTTTAATATTCTCCATATTACGATTTTCGGAAAGATAGACGACGAAAATACGCATCTTCCGAGCCCGGTTTCATGCCGCTACGACCAATAGGTCTGGTCACAATTAAAACGCAGGCACACCTGACTGGGTGAGCAGCTACCCTCTGCTCGACTCGTCAGATGCCATATGCCTGCAACAGATACACAAAATAAACCCAAATGTAAAACAAAATAGTGCACACAAAAGGTCCTTGTCAGGACCATCTATGCGAGGTAAGTATGTGTCTTCCAACAGAACTCCGCTTGGGCCACCACTTCGAATTTTATCACGAAATCTAAAATACCAGGCCACCAGAAACCCAGCAGAAGCAGCAGGTATCCTCAATTTGAGCCCGGAAGATATGATACAAAATTGTGCACACTCTAGGTCATGCCAAAAATCATTGCATACCTACGCGGCTGAAAATTTGGATGAAATTTTGTATGAGTGAATTTTGGCGGTCTATACGACGCGGTCGTTCAACATGTCGTAATACCCTGCAGTACAATGGGAACCTATACCTATTGTCACAACAATCGACCATCATTCGGCGCTTCTGTGTTGATTTAAAGGGTTCAACGGAATCCCTTACTTTGAAGACATCTGCTGACCAATAGACACAACTCCCCTTTGAGACCAGGCCATCGAGAGCTCATGCGCCATGATAATGACATTCCGTACATACCACCAGTCCACAGGTTTCTCCAAGATTCCTGTTCGATGTATGTACTTCAACAGACGGTGGGAGGGTATCTCCTCCAGGCACTTTCACTACCTGTAATTGTGTGTTGTGCGTCGCCATATCCAGGAAGGACGCCCACCACCCAAACTCAGTGGAATGGGGGGCATTTTGTTCAATGACGGCGGATGGACTTAGTTTAGTTTGTGTCCTTGAAGTGGTAACAATCCTTTTGTTGTTTATTTTCTTTACGCACTCTGTGACGGTGTGTCGACGACGACAAGTTAGTTTCCTTATTTCTGTTGATGTTACCTATTGTTTGGCGTTTTATGTTGTTTGTCGTTTGTGTTGATTGAAAGCGTCACGGCAAGGATTTCGTTGCGGCAACAAGTTCAAGGACATTTAAGGTGAGAATCGGTGGGATGGGGTTTGACGGTGGTTCACTAGAGAACGTGAGTGGTGGTTGTTTGTTCGGCTTACTCTGAACTTTCCTCATGAACTCACTAGAAGTATAGAGCCACATCTTGCTTGCTGACAACCGCACAACTGTTGCACGAATCCAGTCTCTTAGCGGTCGAAACACGTTTTCAGACTTTCCTCGCGCCACGACGATGCAGCGAAGAAAAGCCACGAAACCGCGCCAGCGACACGGCGGAGAAACTAAAAATGCATTACCATTCCCATTCCCATTCCCATTCCCACACACACCACTGATCTAAAAATAAGCATGCAACCTTATAGTGTCGGTCGCACTGTACGCGCGGCACGCTGTCCACATCCCACTCAACGCAGAGACCCTCAATGCGATCAATTGACGAGAGAGCCAACCGATCGTTTTCACACACAACCGCCGCGCCGCCGAATGGGTTACGGTGCAAAGTTCATTTATCCAATCCCCACCCCAGGCGCGCTCTCGCTCACGCACACAGTCAACGAAGGGTATCCAATCCACGAATGGAATCTCTCCCACTCCACCGTCGTCGTCGTCTCCAAATTGAATGAGGAGGCCCGACGCAGCGGCGCACTCGCCGAGCCGCTCGCCGAGTAGTTCATATCGAACGCGCATCGGTCTTGGCCACATTCACTCACTCGCGTCGATTCAGTTTCAGTCTGCAGTCTTTTCGTGGCCCAATCGGTCGGTTTTTCTGCTCGTTTCTTGTCACCGGTCCTGTTTTTGTCTTGTGTCGTCAATCAAAATTTCATTTGTTTACCCGACTGCACACAGCACCGACGACCGTGTTTACAAGTGTTCAAAGTGCGATTCGAACTGTATACGGTGTGTGCGCGAGAGAGAGAGATTGTGTTATCAGTTCTAGTTGCGGGGGCCTGCGACGGCAGAGGGAATCCAATTGAAAGGTGATACAATCGATACGGAATACGTATGCTCTTAGGAAATCAATTTTGCATTTAATCTGTTAAACAAGCCTGGCAGCATGTCCGATGACAACCGGTGCGGCACAGCGGTGTGGCAGAGGTTATCGGGCTGAATTCGTTTGACTACGCCTCGATTGACATTGACACGCCCTTCGAGGGGCGACTGACAGTGTTTTCGAAACTGGTTCAAGGTGTCGAGTGGGATAACGTAGAATTTTCTTACGGCATAGCCTGTGGGGGGCACAGTCGTGTGGACTGACTCTGCAATCTTGTTCGGTGCTGATAAGTGCGTGTGCGAGGCAACCCAGATAGATTACGAAGTCACGGGGAACTAGGGGTTCTTCGAGAACAATGTGCCTTTGCGATGCGAAAACCGTTAATTCCGACAAAATCTGCATGAATTCTTCGATTCCGAAGATTCGATCAAAAGTGATGACCTCTCGGCAGGAGACAAGTTGAACAGGTTCTCTATCGGCGCAGGCGTCAAAATAAACGACAAGCCACACTCTCCGAACACAGCCCGTGTCTTCGGATGTGACAGTTGTTGGGATGGCTGGAGGACGACGATGCTTGATGATCTTGAAAGAACGCCTGAAATTGATGTCCAGGACCTCACCCACCAGGCCTTGCCACATACTTTGAAACAGCTTCCCTTAAAAATTCTCTAAGCTCTTCTGTTGCATCTTGTCTCCTTCAGGCGAGTCGCCAGACTTGTTGAAAACTCCAATCGTGACTGTTTTCTCAAAGAACTGCCTCTGATCGTGACAGCGATCGTGAGGGAATGATAGAGCCGACGATCGTTGCCATCCACTTCCCTATCAATGCAAGTCCCCAAACCTTCTCCCCAAAGTCGGGTCCACACCGACTCCAAAATCGTGTCACTTCCACCTCAACACTAAGTCCCCGGCTCATTAAATCAATTTACGATCAATTTTAAATTTGATCATTAAATGAGAAGCAGAGTCCACAAGCAATTTGATTCATCGCACTGACCTAAGTCACACACATTTCGATAACTGTCGCATGTCGTCGCTGATGAGTGTGCCGTCGTGAAGTCGTTAACTATCGTGTCTCATTAATTCTGACTTAGCCACGCTTGCAGGCAGACAAACAGTAGTCGCTTCGGGCTAATTATTGAGTAATTTGCGAGTAGACGTAAACCAAGGCCAGTGCACAGTTGTGGTGTTGGCTTAGGAAAGTGTGTCGAATGCACGGACGGGGCTTCGCGTTTTCATCTATTCCCAGAGACTGAGCATGGGCTGCAAGTGAGGTAAACCGGTTTTGTCTGTGTTGTCAGTTCCTCGGTGGAACACGATTGCAGTGAAGGCGGCCATTTAAAGTTTGTTGACTTGAGTCGCAGTCTCTGGTGGGACCCGTGAAAATGTACGGGTACTTCTCATGTTTCGAAGTCTATGCCTTGCATCCTCTGGGAAAGACGTCAAAGCAACCAAATTACTTTTTTTTCCCACAACTTTGCCTCAATCGTGACTCGTCACCATCACTTGGAACGTCTTTTCTCTTCGAAGTCTGCTAAGTGGATGCATTGTCATTCAGAATGCCACGACATGTCACAGACCTTGTCAGCATTTTTCATTTTTAATGGGACTTCGTGCAGTGGTGTCGCACTTGAACCTTGAGGAACTCCATTTTCGTATGCCGTCACTGTGTGAAATTGTGTAGACATGGTAGCACTTTTGAGGAAACACCTTAGTTCTGAGCTGTTTCCTCCCCAACAAATAGATGACGTGATGTCCCACAGGATCCAATCTAGAGTACAGAGATGCTGGCATGCACAGGTCCTCTTCCCTGACGACATCGCTTCTCTCGAAACCCGGTATCAAAATGAATCCCAAAGCTGTCTCTAAGGACAGCACATTTCTAAACCTACGGAGCCCATCACAGTGGATCCAGAAGGACGAGGCAAATACTCGTCTAACCTTCGTACCTAAGGCTGTGGATCATGGCGCAGCTGTCCACGACGGGCCTATGCGGGCCATTGTTTTCTCACGAGAAGGAGAGGACCTATACCTCAATGCCGACTCCGAAGAGTTCTGAGACCAACTGACGAACGGAGAGGACAGACTTTAGTCGTGATCCAAATCTGTGTTACATTTTCATCCACAAAATCTTTTTCCATGATCCACTAAGAGCTTACATTTTGAAGTCCGAACAGGTTAGGGGTGTATGACAAATTGTTCAGGTTTTTGGCCATGAAATGAAGAGGAAATGTTCCCGTTTATGATTTGGCCAACATCCCAATAATCAGATATCTGACGCACAACGTGCACATGCTTTCCTAAAAGTTGCTAGAATTCACCTCAATCACAACAAATGCTCGTTCCTTTGACTTTGGGCTCACAGCCACTTTTCTATCCATGCCAACTCCGAAACAGTGATGATTCACACGCTATACAAATACTGGCACACGAAGAGGTTCCGCATGGTTCAGTTGTAGGACCCACGCTGTTTCTGTAAAAGGAGACACCCAGCCACGGTGATAAAAAAAAATGAACTTTTCCTTAAGACGGACCTTGATTACGTTCAAAATCTTGCTAACAACGACGCGAAGGCCAATTCTTAACCTTTGCACGCATAAAAAGTCCCCAACCTATGCTCTGGATCCGAGAAAGCAACAAGAAATGCACAATTGCCAAGCTTTGAACCCACTACCCATCAACACTCCCCATTCCAAGTCATGGACAGTCACAATAACCTACCCTTGCACAACAGCCACAGCACACTGATCTCATCGTAACAACCAGCTGTTAAGCCCTTATTATCGCCAGCAACCCTGCAATTTTGCATTCCATGATAATGAGTGCCTCTTAACAAAGCCGTCGGCTTTATATTTTTTCTCTTTCCAGACTCATTAAGTTCAGCTTGTCGTCATTCTGTAATTGAGGTGATTGAGGAGCGAGGAGCTAATCGCTCGTTTGAATATGCAATTTGGTTTTGCACTTTGCATGCAACTGTTGCGTGGAGTGGACATTGACTACCGGTTGAACGCATTCAGATCACGCAACTGGTGGCTTTGTTACGTGAGAGGATTGAGTTTCTAAAATGGGGGGAGGAGGGTGTGTGATTTTCAGTGACAGATTGACAAATTTGACAAGGAAATCAAATTGTCACGTCCTCGTGACTGCTAGCAGTATGGTGAGGAGAATTCGGGAACATCTTAATTGCAGGCTAGTTACCTCCTCTGCGACAGCCTCTATTCGCTACTGCTTCTATGACAGTCTAAATGCGTCTAGTAAAAGTGCAGACAAAACTGGTTGGCCCTCAAGCCCCCGGCAACCCTTTTGAATTTAAAGCATCCACGTGCCCTATTTCGGCTTTAGTCCAAAATGCGACCATCTAGCTACCCAAACTTTACTCTACTAGAAGTTCAAGACCGAACAAGACTTTTCTTAAAGCTATCCAAGATGTGTCTGGATAACTGACTCACCTTCTGC
>OU744320.1:61014151-61084730 GCA_916610145.1 Eristalis arbustorum | reverse complement strand
ATTAGGAGTAGAGTGTTATACAGGTGACCTTGGGACATTTATTTCGGAAAATCGGGCATATCTCCGAAACGGCTCGTTTGTTTTAGATGCGGTTTTTTGCGATGGATTCAGCATACAATTACGCTTTTTTTGAGTCCAGTTGGTGCCGCTACGATCAGGGGAAATTAGGGAAAAATGTCGGAGAAGGTAGTCTAAAATGGTTTTTCGCGAATATCTCGGAAACTATGCGTTTTTCGGCGATTTTGCTTCTACATTGAGAGATCTTACCATTTTTACTCCCGCTGAAAATACGCGTCGTTTGAGCCCGGGTTCATGTCTCTACGACCAATAGGCTAGAAGTTAGCATGTTTGAGGGGTCAAAATTGAGTGATTTTAAGCAGCTTTTCGCTTGAAATGTAGAATTTCACAAAATCGACAATATCTCGAAAACTAAGCGTTTTTCGGCGATTTTGATTTTTTTTAATATGGTCCATATTACGATTTTCGGAAAGATAGACGACGAAAATACGCATCTTCCGAGCCCGGTTTCATGCCGCTACGACCAATAGGTCAGGAGATATTAGGAGTAGAGTGTTATACAGGTGACCTTGGGACATTTATTTCGGAAAATCGGGCATATCTCCGAAACGGCTCGTTTGTTTTAGATGCGGTTTTTTGCGATGGATTCAGCATACAATTACGCTTTTTTTGAGTCCCAGTTGGTGCCGCTACGATCAGGGGAAATTAGGGAAAAATGTCGGAGAAGGTAGTCTAAAATGGTTTTTCGCGAATATCTCGGAAACTATGCGTTTTTCGGCGATTTTGCTTCTACATTGAGAGATCTTACCATTTTTACTCCCGCTGAAAATACGCGTCGTTTGAGCCCGGGTTCATGTCTCTACGACCAATAGGCTAGAAGTTAGCATGTTTGAGGGGTCAAAATTGAGTGATTTTAAGCAGCTTTTCGCTTGAAATGTAGAATTTCACAAAATCGACAATATCTCGAAAACTAAGCGTTTTTCGGCGATTTTGATTTTTTTTAATATGCTCCATATTACGATTTTCGGAAAGATAGACGACGAAAATACGCATCTTCCGAGCCCGGTTTCATGCCGCTACGACCAATAGGTCAGGAGATATTAGGAGTAGAGTGTTATACAGGTGACCTTGGGACATTTATTTCGGAAAATCGGGCATATCTCCGAAACGGCTCGTTTGTTTTAGATGCGGTTTTTTGCGATGGATTCAGCATACAATTACGCTTTTTTTGAGTCCCAGTTGGTGCCGCTACGATCAGGGGAAATTAGGGAAAAATGTCGGAGAAGGTAGTCTAAAATGGTTTTTCGCGAATATCTCGGAAACTATGCGTTTTTCGGCGATTTTGCTTCTGCATTGAGAGATCTTACCATTTTTACTCCCGCTGAAAATACGCGTCGTTTGAGCCCGGGTTCATGTCTCTACGACCAATAGGCTAGAAGTTAGCATGTTTGAGGGGTCAAAATTGAGTGATTTTAAGCAGCTTTTCGCTTGAAATGTAGAATTTCACAAAATCGACAATATCTCGAAAACTAAGCGTTTTTCGGCGATTTTGATTTTTTTTAATATGCTCCATATTACGATTTTCGGAAAGATAGACGACGAAAATACGCATCTTCCGAGCCCGGTTTCATGCCGCTACGACCAATAGGTCAGGAGATATTAGGAGTAGAGTGTTATACAGGTGACCTTGGGACATTTATTTCGGAAAATCGGGCATATCTCCGAAACGGCTCGTTTGTTTTAGATGCGGTTTTTTGCGATGGATTCAGCATACAATTACGCTTTTTTTGAGTCCCAGTTGGTGCCGCTACGATCAGGGGAAATTAGGGAAAAATGTCGGAGAAGGTAGTCTAAAATGGTTTTTCGCGAATATCTCGGAAACTATGCGTTTTTCGGCGATTTTGCTTCTGCATTGAGAGATCTTACCATTTTTACTCCCGCTGAAAATACGCGTCGTTTGAGCCCGGGTTCATGTCTCTACGACCAATAGGCTAGAAGTTAGCATGTTTGAGGGGTCAAAATTGAGTGATTTTAAGCAGCTTTTCGCTTGAAATGTAGAATTTCACAAAATCGACAATATCTCGAAAACTAAGCGTTTTTCGGCGATTTTGATTTTTTTTAATATGCTCCATATTACGATTTTCGGAAAGATAGACGACGAAAATACGCATCTTCCGAGCCCGGTTTCATGCCGCTACGACCAATAGGTCAGGAGATATTAGGAGTAGAGTGTTATACAGGTGACCTTGGGACATTTATTTCGGAAAATCGGGCATATCTCCGAAACGGCTCGTTTGTTTTAGATGCGGTTTTTTGCGATGGATTCAGCATACAATTACGCTTTTTTTGAGTCCCAGTTGGTGCCGCTACGATCAGGGGAAATTAGGGAAAAATGTCGGAGAAGGTAGTCTAAAATGGTTTTTCGCGAATATCTCGGAAACTATGCGTTTTTCGGCGATTTTGCTTCTGCATTGAGAGATCTTACCATTTTTACTCCCGCTGAAAATACGCGTCGTTTGAGCCCGGGTTCATGTCTCTACGACCAATAGGCTAGAAGTTAGCATGTTTGAGGGGTCAAAATTGAGTGATTTTAAGCAGCTTTTCGCTTGAAATGTAGAATTTCACAAAATCGACAATATCTCGAAAACTAAGCGTTTTTCGGCGATTTTGATTTTTTTTAATATGCTCCATATTACGATTTTCGGAAAGATAGACGACGAAAATACGCATCTTCCGAGCCCGGTTTCATGCCGCTACGACCAATAGGTCAGGAGATATTAGGAGTAGAGTGTTATACAGGTGACCTTGGGACATTTATTTCGGAAAATCGGGCATATCTCCGAAACGGCTCGTTTGTTTTAGATGCGGTTTTTTGCGATGGATTCAGCATACAATTACGCTTTTTTTGAGTCCCAGTTGGTGCCGCTACGATCAGGGGAAATTAGGGAAAAATGTCGGAGAAGGTAGTCTAAAATGGTTTTTCGCGAATATCTCGGAAACTATGCGTTTTTCGGCGATTTTGCTTCTACATTGAGAGATCTTACCATTTTTACTCCCGCTGAAAATACGCGTCGTTTGAGCCCGGGTTCATGTCTCTACGACCAATAGGCTAGAAGTTAGCATGTTTGAGGGGTCAAAATTGAGTGATTTTAAGCAGCTTTTCGCTTGAAATGTAGAATTTCACAAAATCGACAATATCTCGAAAACTAAGCGTTTTTCGGCGATTTTGATTTTTTTTAATATGCTCCATATTACGATTTTCGGAAAGATAGACGACGAAAATACGCATCTTCCGAGCCCGGTTTCATGCCGCTACGACCAATAGGTCAGGTCACAATTAAATCGCAGGCACATCTGACTGAGTCAGCAGCTTCACTCTTTGATTGACTCGTCAGATGTCACATGCCTGCAACAGATAGAGTCAACACAAAGGTAAAAATACCACAAAAGGTCCTTGTCAGGATCATCTATTCGAGGTAAGTATGTGTCATCTCCAAGTGAACTCCACTTGAGCCAACACTTCGGATTTTATCGCAAAATCAAAAACATCAGGCCACCAGAAAACTAGCAGGAGCAGCATGTATCCTCAATTTAAATTAAGCCCGCAGGATATGACACAAGAAGTTGCCCACCCCATGTCAAAAATCATTGCATACCCACACGGCTGAAAACAAATTTTTCTATGAAAATTGAGTGATTCTAGGCGATTGGGACGATGCACGTTTCTCATGTTCTCCTCCATGTTCTGAGACCATACGCGGTCCTGCACTGAAGGGATTGAACTCTAAATTATTGTCGCTTATGTGTCGCTCTCCCAGAAATCTATGTGATTCTCGAGGTTGGGAGCTACGCATTTAACAAGTGACGCCATGTAGCAATGTTAGCTTTAGGTACGGAAGGAACAAGAGACATCTTGTTCTGTTGTGTGTTGTGGAGTACCGAATGGCACGTATTCTCCAACAAATGCCTGTCAATTTCTGGCGCATGAGCTCTTGCCGTTCATGTCTCTGTGGGAAAGGTGACTCTATTTGCCGGTAGATGACTTCAGAGGGGGCACGACGTTACGTGGATACTAATAGCCAAGAGGTTGCCAATGTTTGTGGCAGCTAAACTTTAGGGGATGATTGCACTATGTCTGGCAAGTTTTTGTTTAATTCAAAGAATCGAATACAGGAAGTGAATATCCTACGGACTCTACAATTTTACCTACAATTTAAGATATGTGCCACATATTTGTGATTATTTATGATATCAGACAAAGCTCACTAGATGGATGTCAGGGACCATCTCTTTTAAGAGCAGTCAACGGTAACGAATCCAGTTTTACATCTCAGGGGAAACTTTTTGGCTTAGACAGTGCCTCAACTACAGTTCAGAAAGTGAATTTAAGCTTCACGCAAAAGCTTTGCTAGCGCAATCATTTTAACACCAAATGTCCCTTGATTTCGCATCCATTTGAGTAAACAACACTTAACGAAACTTAACGAAACTTAACGACACTTAATGAAACTTAACGAAACTTAACGAAACTCAGCAAAATGTTTATTAAGGTAATAAACAGTTTCTGTGTCTTCAAAGAATGCCTGGTTTGCAGTTAGCCAGTAGCCCGATCCTTGCATGCAGGTGCCTAAATGGGCGATGAATAGCCGGGCGGTAGGTTATTCGTTCGTTGTTTCGGGTCGGGCGCTGGTCTGCTTGTTGATCTCCTACTTAAGGAGGACGGGGTGGACCTAGGCCTCAACCAACAAGCGTCTCCAGGCAGGTCGATCCTTAACTGGCTGTCTTCAGTGGTGAACGGAGAGTTGCGTGCGCCACAAGAGTCACGGTCTTCCTCTACCGCCTCTGCCTGCTGGCAAGCGTCTTATAAGACATCATATGTGCTACCACTGAAATAATTACAGAATGTATGGAAGAGGTGTTGTATACTGTCCATCAGCTACTTCTCCGAACGAAAAGAGCTATGATTCGATGGCTTGGACACATGGCACGAATGTAACCATCAACACTTCATTCGAGGCGTGCCATAAATGCGACTCCATCAAGGAGGCGTCCCTTTGAAAGACTCAGAACGAGGTGGTTGGACTAAGGCTTAAAACGCACGTCGTTGTGTCTGGGAATTAATCCTGGGGCTTCAGAGTCGATGGCGGAAGATCGAGTGGCCTCCGCGACTCCTATAGTGGATCATCCGTGATGCATGACGTGCTGATGATGACGTGCTGTCTACAAAGTATGAGTCGACCTAAGGCTTCATTGAAGTGGGTTGTGGGTGGGAGGTGATTGATGGGACGCTGTGGACTGCCAGTCATCTACCCTGCTCCACAGCTTCACAATTCCACCTCGCAATAATCAAACTCTCATCCCGCACTGTCCCCGCACACAATGTCCCCCAACAAAAAATTCCCAACAGAAGAAAAGTCCCACGCATCTGTCACTCCAGCAACCAGCCATCAGCCACCGTCGAACCAAAACAAATCGCCCTTCTCCCTCGCACAGCCACCCTCTTAACAACCCCTTTTACGATATTTCCCCTCACTGTCCTGCAGCGCACTCGCAGTATGCAATCTTTATTCAGGCAGCCAGCCGAGGAGAAAAAACATTCCTCCACAGTGCAAGAGTCTCGTTTTCCGTAGTCGACCATTAGGAGCGCAGTTGAGGTGAATCGCGTTACTCCGCGGAAGTGCTTTTGTGGTCAAAAAAGAAAAGAAAAATCCATTTTCTTGTCAAAACGCAAAAAAAAGATAGAAATCCACAAAAAAAACGTTCGCAGGACTCGCTGAAAAAATCGACAACAAAAAAAATACAAAAAAGGGAAAAAATCAAATCCAGAAAACGACGTGAAAATTTTTTTTTTTTTTTTGGGAAAACAGGAAAACTCCGTGCACGCGTATATGTAGGTTAGAAAGGAGTGGTATAACCGTTTGTTCGTGTCCTTTTCTCGTACGCTCCCCCATCGTGTGTGCAGTTCGGCTCGTTCGTGTTGCTGTCGTCCGCCAACTCCCCTGCCCACCGCGTTGAGAGTACGCTTCGCGTCGCAGGAATATGCAAAGAAAAAAATGTGTGTGCGGGCTCAATTGGAAAAATTAAAAATTAAGTAAACCCACCAGCTTGCAGAGGGCAGACACCAGGCGGCCGTTAATGTGTCCCGGTGATTTCGTGGTGAATTCCTCATCGGTGGTGTGAAATACTCGGCCAGCAATCCCTCTCCGCGTGCGTGTGTTTCCTGTGACGAAGGAAAAAAATAAATTGCAGTTAAAGTGCACAAGGTCCTTTGCCGAGTGAATGTGAAAGTGACGAAGGGGAGCAAAGGAGCAAAAGAAGAAGAAAATCCTACCAAGGATATGACGAGTTAATTACACGATGTAAGCGCACGCCACACGACGAATGAGTGATTTTCTTCCGTGCTTACACAACAGCTAGGCGCACATACATCCAAACTCACACACAAATACACACACACACACACACACACACACTTCAGACAAATGTACACGCATGCATAGCAGGACGACGACAACGACGACGACGAGAAGGAACGCCAAGACAGTGGGACACAGCGGCTGTAAGGTGGATTGACACTGGGACGCGGAGTCTTGCTGCGGGCGTGAGTGTAATAAATCAGATTTACTACCCACCACCGTCACCTCGCCACTTGCCACTTGAGGACGACGGCAGCCAGCAACAGAGGCTGCTCGGACAGTTGTTGCACCTAGGAGAGTCGGGATAATAATCGTAAGTATGCTTCAGCCTGATCGGAAGTACTTTTGAATTTGTTCAATTGTCTGAAGGGGTCCCTGGCAATGGGGGTGAAATTCTTGAGGTTTCCTTGAGTAGCGTCGGCTGATGTGTGGTGGGTAATTGTTAAGGGCTGCATGTTGCGCTCTGTGTTCTGGGGACTGTCACAAGACTGGGAGGCCACGGGGCCAGTTGGTGGAGCATATGAGGCAGTTCATGGGGCGTTTCATTGAACGTCAAGCGAGTGACTCTGAGCTCAAGCTTTGGCTTTAAAAATCAGTGGGTTCCTGGTGAATTTGTGGAAGGTTTTGATTGACGCCGGCAGTGAAGTGGAAATCCGTGTGGTCGGACAATGTGGAGTCTAAACAGTGGACACGGCTGTAGCCATCGACGAGTGTTGCCTTGAATCAGTTCCGTCTAGAACCATAATCAGTGAAGCTCCATTTTGTAGTTCCTTCGGCCAAACAAGACGAACAAACATACGTGTGCAAGACCAACAGCCTCCCATCGGCCGCTCCATCAGAGAGCTTTCAGGCACCGTGACACCAAGGCTGGCTCTGATCATCCGAACTTGTTCCCTCCAGTGGTCCTAGTCTGGCAACAAATTTTGTCCTCATAACTAATTCTCTCCTGCTGCCCTAGTCCCGCAAACTTGAGGTGACTCATGGTTCCCTCTATGGACTCAATTTTATTGTAAGCTCGTAAACATTTTTGACAGCTTCTGGGTGGCGTTGTGAAGCATCCCACTTGGACTACAGCTCCTCTTGCAGCAGCGTGTTGTGCTGAAAATTTGAGAAGTCTTGGTACGAGACGGTCGCGTCATGGTTTCGCGACGAAAACTGCTGGCCAAGAAGGAAAAAATAGGATGTTCTTGCTTTCTGTGCGATGTTCTCTTCAAATGTCTATTGGCGTGTATATCATTTGCTTTCAGACTACTTCATCGTGTTCTTCGAAAGGCACTACAGTCTGAGGTGACCCAGGGTCTCATTCTACAATCGCTCCATCAGGCAGGATACTGACATCAGCCAATGTCTTGCAACTCTTCTATTGCCGATGTTACACCTGCCACGACAGCCAAGTGGCAATAAAAGCGATAGCAACGGACATCTTGACGTCGAACCTTGTCAGTTTATACAGGCCAAGCGCGGCAGTGAGTTGGTGACCCAAAGCTGGGTACATGTCCATACTGGCATTCAAGGCAACGAAAAAGTGGACAGCCTCGCAAAGAAGGGATCCGAGCTATGGGTGCACTTGACGATCCCTTACTAGCTCGCGCCGCTTAGTTTTTACTCAATCTAGGGCCCTGTGGTCGCTTGAAACCACTGACCATTCGTAGTCGTAATGAGGTGCGAATGGGGATGGCCATGCAACCAGTTAAAACAGTGTAACGTTTTAAATACCCACCAGATGTGTAAAAACCCGACGCACACCCTAGGTGCGAACACATATAAGAGTCCTCGCCGAACACTGAGCCATGCATCACAACTGAAACTCCACAACGCAGGAACTGCAGGGATGGAAAAGAACTCGAACCTATCCAACATTTGCTCTGCGAATGTCCAGCCCTTGGGCAAACACAACTTTGCTGGTGGACTTGTGCGGTGTAGAGCTGAAATGCCTCCTACAGTTTTCAAAGAGACAAGACATCTGCTGAACACATCCTGTGACAGTGACTGCCTAGGCAGGACACATCATCGACACCTAGGAGAATACTATCTTGAAGCCAACAAAATTCGCCAGTTCACTCGCAAACATACTAAGTTCCATCATGAACTTAGGCTTCCTGTGTGAATTTTCATGGAAAAAAATCACAATAGTTTGAGGCGGCAGTGATCAGCCGATCCACTCCCACCCTTTTGCTTTGGAACAAGGAAGCACGGTGCACACTCGTACAAAATAGCCGCGTCCCTCAAGCTCATGCAATTCGGTGTCCACTTAAGTCCCATCTCTGGTGGTGGTCATAACCAACCAATGACTCAGTGTTGTTCCTTCTCAAGTTTGTCGCCACAATGAATACTTGAAGACTATAGAGTCATTGTGGTAGCTACGAAGTTGACTGTTCAACGTGGCATTTGTACGAGTGGCTCTTCTAAGAACTTTCAGGAACTCGCACAATCTATTTGGAGAGTGTTTCCATCGCCAGAATTCAGCTCCTATCCTCAAACTTCGATAACTCGAACCATTACTTATAATAATAATATATAACATGGGTGGCGCTACAGCCCGTAGAGGGTCAGGGCCTAGCTTCTCAGCAACCACTCATGTTGTGCGCGCTGTTGTTCTCTTACGACTGGAAGGGACCTACAGTTTTATGCCGACTCCGAACGGCCAATTTTGAGAAGCTTTTTCCAGACAGTCAGAGCACGCTTGGAGCATTCATCAGTGTCTCGAAACAGGTGGGCCGTGAAAATCATTTTTGTCGCACAGAGCAGGAATCGAATCTACGACGTCGTGGTTGGGGTCGACGCGCATACCCACAACGCCACGGGTCACCACAGGGGCATCACTTGCTACGAACGAAAAAATCATCGAGTTATACAAGTAAAATGTAAGTTTGATGCAAGTGCAAATTTAGGTCTTGGTGATATTGCCATTCAATTTTGTTCGAGTTATCAAATATTCGACTTATCAAAGTTTGACTGTAATTCTTCCATATCTCTGGACCTGGCGCATCGCCCCTTTAAAAAGTGTAATTCACTCAAAATGATGAAGACGCCTAGTAAGCGGGTTCTGGTCTCCTTCTGGTGAGTTTCATTCAAAGAATGTACCAACGAAGGTCCCATTGTAGCGCTCCACCGGATATGATGTCTTTCTTTATCTGCGACTTTCCTTGTCACGGCTGTAGCTTCTGGCCTTCCATGACGAGTAGTTGGGGTCAGTTTGATGTCTTGGTCAGGACAGACTGTGATTTCTTTGACCACCCCAATGTTGCTGTCTGACCAACGTTGAAGTTCTTCCACCGAGGTCCACGAGAGCGCTAAAAGCGTGCTTAAATGCTCTTATTACTCGAAGCTTACATTAAATGGCGAACAAATGGGTCCTTGTCTGAGAGAACATGTCCTCGTCGACCTCAAAAATGTAGCCAAGGACAGGGCCTTGGCAGGGGCTCCCTTGTCAAAACTAACTTACTGCCGATTAGGTGACTGACTGACTGTGAATCAAACATGGTGCTTTGCAACCTTACGCCTGACTAGACACAAGCCACTGTCCTCAAGTCCTCAAAGAGACCCAGGTTTTCCTCATCCATTTCTGAAATTGCTCATGGCTCAGCGCAGTTCGGGACGATCAATTGCCACCAGCAATTGTCCGTCTCCATTGCCATTCGGAACAGTCCAAGCTGACGACCGCCCTTGTGTCCGTCTGCCCTTGGAATGACTCGGTCCATTCAAAGGTCTCAGCATGAACACAGCATACCACTTGCACACTCACGGTAGACCTCGAAAGCCTCTCCCTCACGTTCCCATCGATTCTTGCTTCAAGAGGCCTTTCGGAACCTACCTCACATCTGCCCTCGGCGGACAATGAGCTGGATTCCTTGATCGCTTCCAGCACTTTCATCTCTTCCTCCCTGCGGCTCTGTCCCTCTCGTCTCCGAGGACTGACTAGTATCCTCTTGGCATTGCGCCACACTCACGGAGTGCAGAAGCTAATTTAAAACAGCGCCCCAACACTCACAGTCACTGTGACAGCGGCTCCTCCTCTCAAAGGAATTCCTTGTCATTCGACACACTCCCATCACCTTCGCGACGAACACACATGTCCTCATTCGCCCCGAGTTCCTCCTCTCAAATTAAGGACATTCTTCTGTTTCGTGCTGTTTGCCCGTGTAGCGCGTGGAAACAAAAGGACGAAAACCACCAACGCCGCCCTAGGTAACGGAATAATTACACAAGTTCTCGTCACTCCACGACTGAAGATGAGCGTGTTACCGCACAATCTTTCGAGATTAATTCCTCGGTGCGCGACGCACACAAACACCAGCGCCAGCCTCAGCGTGATCGGATTAAGCGTCCCGCTCCCGCTGAAAATTCAATTAAAATTGGCTCCTTATCAGGGTGCGGGCGCCAGTCGCGCTGCGCAACGCAGAGCGATGAAAACTCATTACAAGTTTTCTTTTCAATCTTTTTTGCGAACAAATTAATCTGATCATTGCGTGGGAACGGGCTGCAATAAAAGTTAGAGCTCGAGGGGTGGACGAGAAAGGATGCAGCAACCGCCGAAGGGGGTGTGTAATCATGGTGAAGATGAATAAGCTGTCCAACGCTCTGATGCCGGGCCTCGATACGACACGGAAGGACGTGCGGTTATGGCTTGGTTAAATGTCTTGCGAGAGCTCTGCTGGGCTTGCGGTCTGAGGACATCCAGTTTTGCGACAGGACTGGGGCTGGTTTAATCGATAGTTTGAAGTGCAAGGGTGGTGCGATGAGTGGTGGCACCCAAATCGCTTTTTACGGAGCAACTCAGGTTAATCCTGTTGCAGTGGTGGCAGCTGCAAGAGGGATTAGGAAAATAAACGACTTTGACGATACAGAAGAAAAGTTGTGCAGGAAAAAAATCCGCCTCTAGGTGGTGATGCATCTAGGCGAAGGCTTAGAGATGGTGAACTGGATAAGGGATCCTGGGACGGAGTGGAGGGATGACGGAGGACGGGAGCCAAGTGGATTCTATTTCATCCCCGCCCCGACTCTGGACAGAGCTGCCTTCGGCGTTAGGACTGTGGGACCCTAGACCAGTGCTCATACAAAATTGACAACTGCCACGGGTTCCCCTCCAATGGGAGGTAGATGACAACCAAACCATCCCATTTCCTCTGTTGCACCAAAATCGAATCGATTCCACTCCCAAATGCGGCATATTTGATGGGATTCCCTTTCCTCACACAAATTAGACCTCACTCCGCTTGGCCGCATTTTTTTTCCCGGCCAAACTTTTACATCCAATCGAGGCCGCTTTTCTGCCCTCCCCCCTCCCGTGCATTCAGGTCAGCACACAAAAAAGAATGCTCCATCAACACGCTGCATTTTGTATGCGCCCGGGTGTCACACTACAAATCCAGCGTCGGGCGCCACTCTTCGCACACCCACACTCTCCGCACACGCGTCATCGTCAAATGAAATAAATTTTAATTTCCAGCGGCATTAATCGATTGATATCGTTCGTCCCTTCAATCGTCCTTGAATCGCACGTTCGAACTGACGTCAGACCGAAGGACGAAGTGGGAGTCAACTTTAAGTGGCCGCTTTCTTTCGTTCTCTTCTCGCTCCAAGTGAGGATAATTTACTTGCACTCTTGAGCATTGGAGGGAATTTCAGAGCTCTTCACAAATGTTTGCCCTTGTCTTCAGTTTCAGTGTAAACAAGAATAAGACATCGTCAGCGGGAGAGAGCATAAAAATCAACAACTTCATCTGAGTCTAAGTCAACATCTTCGCCTTGGCCGGTGTCCTTGCCCCTTGTCGCATGAAAATTTATCATCCTTAAAGTGACTAAGCGACTGAATCGCTTTCACTCTGACAAATCGCCCTTATTGCCAGACCTCCTGTGGGGCTGCGGAGAAGCTCTGGAATTTCAAAATCGAGGAGATCCTAGTTTGACACTGACAAGTCTATTAAAACTTAACGGCATGTATTCAGAGGATTTGATGTGACACCCCGGTGAAGGACTCTCCACCTCACAAGAGGTCTGATGACACTTGCTACACTCTCGCACACTCTACACTTTAATGCTGCCAAGTTGACATTCTGGGCCCCCTCCTCCTCGCGCAGGGTTCTTTTTAATTTCCTCCTCAGCTTTGTGAGCACTTAAAAGGTGCAACATCGCTCCCTCCTGTCCTTCTCAAAATGAAAAAGAATACTTACGTGAGTTCAGCGCGAGAGAGGATGAGCGTTGCGGAGGAGCCTGTGAGGGGCTGAGTGACAGGAAGAGTGCAACGGGAATTTGTGTCAAATTGCGGTTGAGTGTCGTGCGGATTTGCCGGCAAATTGACTTCGGCTCGAAGTGTCATTTGTGGCAGATGTCTCATCAGTGCCACCTGTCAGAGTGAGGGACTCAATTGAGCTGTCATTCAGCTGTCACTTAAGGCGCTGCATTGCAGGATCCTTAAGCGAGTGTCGCCGCTTTAATCGTGGAGATCCCCAATCGAGTTCTGTTCCGATTCATGGCATTCCGCAATTGATTTGTGTTCAATGTGGCTCCATGACAACGCGTCAACTTTGGCATTTTGAAGGCACTGTGACTGCTGCTGTATGTGTGCGCGCTTAATTGCGGCCGTAGGTGTGATGTCATTGAACTCGCCTATCGATTTGTCATCGACTTGAGGTGTTTTTTCATGGGTCGTTACGCTGAGTGTGAAAGGACTTGAGGGATGAGGTGAGGGTTCAAGGGGAGGTTTACATCACGCCTGCTGATTCAGAAGCAGAGGTTCCCCAGGCTGGGATGACACAAGGACTCGATGTGAATCACCACGGGACATGTCTCGAGAGTAGCTGGCATGAGGTTCAAGGACAAATAAAGGACATTTTCGACGACTGACGACTGACGACTGACGACTGACGACTGACGACTGACGACTGACGACTGACGACTGACGACTGACGACTGACGACTGACGACTGACGACTGACGACTGACGACTGACGACTGACGACTGACGACTGACGACTGACGACTGACGACTGACGACTGACGACTGACGACTGACGACTGACGACTGACGACTGACGACTGACGACTGACGACTGACGACTGACGACTGACGACTGACGACTGACGACTGACGACTGACGACTGACGACTGACGACTGACGACTGACGACTGACGACTGACGACTGACGACTGACGACTGACGACTGACGACTGACGACTGACGACTGACGACTGACGACTGACGACTGACGACTGACGACTGACGACTGACGACTGACGACTGACGACTGACGACTGACGACTGACGACTGACGACTGACGACTGACGACTGACGACTGACGACTGACGACTGACGACTGACGACTGACGACTGACGACTGACGACTGACGACTGACGACTGACGACTGACGACTGACGACTGACGACTGACGACTGACGACTGACGACTGACGACTGACGACTGACGACTGACGACTGACGACTGACGACTGACGACTGACGACTGACGACTGACGACTGACGACTGACGACTGACGACTGACGACTGACGACTGACGACTGACGACTGACGACTGACGACTGACGACTGACGACTGACGACTGACGACTGACGACTGACGACTGACGACTGACGACTGACGACTGACGACTGACGACTGACGACTGACGACTGAAGACTGAAGACTGACGACTGACGACTGACGACTGACGACTGACGACTGACGACTGACGACTGACGACTGACGACTGACGACTGACGACTGACGACTGACGACCGACACGACTAAAGACTGACACGACTGATGACTGACGTGACTGATGACTGACGTGACTGATGACTGACGTGTCTGATGACTGACGTGTCTGATGACTGACACGACTGATGACTGACACGACTGATGACTGACACGATTAACGACGGAGGACCGACGACCGACGACCTGGGACTGGAGCTTCCTTTTTCTCTTACGATTTGCAACTTTCCTTTCATCTCGCCATATGAGGAATATGTGACAACAATTCCAACGAACCCCGCATGCCCAAGCCCATGCATTCACCCGACGTACATCCAATCAACTCTGAGAGCCCTGTCGTGTCCCCTCGGCTTCACAAAATTTAATTCCGATCACCTTTCTGCCGAAGGACCTTCTGCGAAAGTATTCAAATAACATTTAAGGCGAAAGGATACTTTAGCCGAACAATGCCTTCGTTACAACTTTTCGTTTCAAGTGGAACTTCAAAAGTTTCTCCCTCTCTCTCTGTCGGTTTTCATTTTAAATTCCTCAAGGATATCCACACTCACCGTGCGGCACAGAAGGTATGCACCGAGGACGACGAATAGATGACCAGTCCTCCCTTGAACACAATCATTCAACTGGTTGATTCGGACGAGCACGGGGGAGCTCTCCTTCAAATGGAGTTTGAAGGATCTATGGCTGAGTGGGAAATTTATTGGAATCCAAAGTGGATTGGATGTTGGAATGGTTCCCATGGAAATGTGACTCTCACTCGTCTGATTGCCCTGCACGCCAGCGTATTTGCTTTTAATTGGATGGCTGTTATGTCGTCGTGTCTTGCGGGTGCAGTGGCAAGAAGAGGAAACATAAAAATGAGAGCTCTTGGGAAGAATGTATCTGCTTTGGATTGAGGACGTTCGCCTGGGCGTCGTATGTGAGGTGGTCGATGGAATGGCGCCCAACCATGGACCACCGTTTATCCGCACACAATGCACGTGCTGCTCATCCTGTTCGGCAGATAAGCTGAAGTGGTTGGTGTTCAATTTGAAGAGGTTGGGACGATGAGCGTTGAGATGGGAAAGGGTCTAGATTTGGACGAGAAAATCGATGAGAGGGGGTTGTCAGTTCAAAGCGAGTTCAACGGAAGTATGGATTGGTTACGTCATCTGCTGACCGGGCGCTTCGGGGAAATTGTTGGGATAGGTCAGAAGCACGTCCCGAGCCTCTGATAACCTCTTTCTGATCCTAGACATTGGAGCAACCCTCACTGTCTAACAGGGACCTGCTTGATGGATCAGAAGTCTCCTCCAAGTCAACCCGGAATGAGCTCCAAAGACCTGCTCTATCCAGGGACCAGCTTGCCGCATCAGGAGTCTCGTCGTAGCCAACCTAGAGCTAGCTTCGCGGAGTCCCTCCATCAGCTCCTAGACAGCTGGCACCACCCTCTCTCAACACCTCAAGTCCCAACCTCTGATCATTTCCATTTCAAAGACATTCCTCCCCCATCACACATCTTGACCTCTTCCACTGCATCTCGCATGCATCCTCCATCAAGCCGCCTCTCCTGTGCTTCTCGCCTTCAATCAACGTTTCCCATAAATTTCGCAGCGTAGCCCTCCAATTACTAATAAATGACTCAATTAAGGTCTCGCTTCCAAAATTTATTCGACACTCCTCCGTCGTCGGCCTCCATCAGCCTCCTGCTACACTCGAGCTCCCACACACACCCACTCTCGTGCGGCAAGGCTCCAATGCCATTTGCATAGTGAAGCATTCACTTAGGACCGGCATCAGGCTGCAGTTAGCAGGTAGGACTGCCATTGCATCGCACTCCCCCTCCCAGCTACGTTGTCGGTAGAAAGAATTACAAATGAAATTGGATTACGTTAGGCAATGGGAGCCTGCGAGGCACTCGTTCCCGCCCGTCCCCTCGATCGGCAGGACTCAATGGAATTTAATTAACTCAATTTCACACAAAGATGGATATGAATACGTTAATCCCGGCGACTGGCTTACGGCATGCGAGCGAGCCCGACTCGTGGTCGGGTCAGGGGGCGGCTCAAGAGCCTCTCCTGGCGGTGGCACCTTTCGGCTGTTAATTGGGGATTAATGCGGATTTAACGAGCCTGGATTCTGGGTTAATTTCGCCGGATCCCATGTGGAGTCTGACTGATGGCGTGTGTGCCGCCGGAGGAGGGTCTGTAAAGTTTCATTCGTTTGTGGCCAGCCGCAGGGTGGCTTTGCAGCGCGCACTGTGAGTGAGATAAATGAGCTGGAAGCTGAAGAGTGTGTGGCTTTGGGAGATATTCATCACAGCGGGAATGGGGTTATAGTGTGGCCGGTGAGATTGACGAGTGATGCGAGGAAGAATTCACTGGGATTTGAGAGGAGGTTGGAGATTCTGAAAAGGGGTGTGAAACTGCGCTCTTTATTTGAGCCTAGTTGCTTGTACTTGTCTCCAGTCTCGTCTTGTCCTTCCACCTTTGAAAAGCTCTTAGGTCGGCGTCTTCACATCGTGGTAAGACGGACTATCCTTCTAGTGTTGTTCCGTCTCACATGATGATCTATTCCGAACAACGAGAAAAAGATGACTGTTTCATTTTCACTAACCATGGAGCAATTGATCCTGCGATCCTTTGAGCACGCCGAACTAGAGCTCAACCTTTACCAAGCTTACAGCCAACACTTAGGCTAACCTGAACAAAACACTTCCTTTTCTTCAAAATTGTGGTTACATACTCTTCTTCTTCTTGGAGTGGCGTCCGGGGTTGGAATCGGGCCTCAACCAACATGCCTCTCCAGCCAACACGATGTTTTGCCAGCTGCTTCCAATTTCCCTTGCCTACTTCGTTGAGGTCCACTGTGCAAGCGTAAACTCTATCAACAAACTCATGATGGTCTTTGCACATCAACAGGTGTTACTTCGGGTTTTTGAAAGAATTAGGTTCAAAATATCTGGTTCGAAGGACCAAAATCATGTCCCGTCGTGGTGATTCAGTGAGATTTTGCTGCATAGCGGTCTTCCATAAGCACCGAAGTGTACATGGGATTAAAAGAAGTGATCTTGGGCTCTTATAACCTTGCGCACCGCATTTCTTTTTGCTCTAGGCTCACAGATATGCCGTCGGAAGCATGTGCGTGCTGCAGCTACTAGCTACATTCAAAGTCGACATTCCTTGTAATGCCAACTGGGTCTGGCCAGTTCCAGAACTAGAAAGGGACAGTAGTTGAATCTCCACTAATGGCTCTACGACCAAAGAAGAGTCAGGCGCTGGTGGCTTCATGGAGGGCGACCACTTTAGACTGCACACCTTTTCCAATCGGAAACCTATGCTATCCAAATGGCCACCATGCATATTGCCTCATATGAGTCGACTTTGGTTCCAATTCTAGCAAGTTCATGTAAAGCTTAATTGCCGACTAGGTCCGCTCTGTCCGGTCTTGGCGCCGATGCCTACTTGAGTGTCTAACGTGTATATCGTGCCTGCTGCTTCATTGAATGCCAGTAGTGGCAGGGACTCCAATGCAGCAGTGTATGCTTAACAATTCAGGCCCACATCTGTGCCTTTTATTATCTTCATGAAGCTCTGCTTAAGGCCTTGCTCAACACTTAAAAACCTTGCTTGATAGCTCCGGGATGCAAGTCTTGCCTGAATTTGAACGGTAGTCTAAGTTCGTAGGATCTATCTGGGTATTGTGAACTAGCTGGACAGGGATCAAAGGAGGCTCTCATAGACTTGCACTGGGACTGCCTGCGTTCTTAGTTAGAACTTCCACCGACACACTGCTGGACCTGTCGAGAACACAATCAGAGGTGTCATGACTCTCCGGGATGTAGACAGAACAAGCGCATGCTCCCAAACGTCTGTAAGAAATCCGCGGCATCTCTTGCTCTTGTCAACCTTCGTTAGACACTTAAATGTGCTCGGGACAAGCTATGGAACCCTGTGCGATATTTGTGTAGAAGACGACAACACTGCAGAGCACTTCATTTGGCACTGCCCCACCTTTGCTCGGGTAGGGTGGCAGTTACTCGGTCCTGACGAGGTGAGAGCTGATGATGTAGGGAGAAGAATAATATGGGTCAATAAGGGTCAGGGCTTACCATCTCAGCAACCACGCGTATTGGATGATATTGTTTGAGTGGAAGAGACCTACAGTTTTATGCCGACTCCGAAAGGCCAAGTTTGAGAAGCCTTTTCTAGACTTTAATAGCCTTTGAGCATTGTCAGTGACTCGAGGTAGTGGGGCCGTTTCGTGCAGACCAGGGATCGAACACAGACGCCGGCGAAATAGGTGGGCCCGTGAAAAATTATTTGTTTTCGTACAGACCAGGGATCGAACTCAGACGTCCAGGTTTAAGCGCATTTGGGTGAACTCACGTTCCCACAACGCTATTGACCACCACAGTTCCTGGTACTCTAAAACAAGAAACAAACAAGAAATTCAAGAAAATGTTATGTGCCTGGTATTGGTATGGACCAGTCTGAGAAAGATCTCCACTAGAGCCTGGTCCTGGTCTTGGGCTAAAGCAACTCAGTAAGCTGGCCATCACTTACCCTAAAACGGTCACTCAGTCTACTTGGACTCAGCAAGCCCTCAGTAAGGACCCTTATAGGAGTCATAACCGGGCACTGTGTAATTGGCACTCATGCTGGCAGGATGGGTGCACCATATAATGATTTTTGCAGAAGCTGCATGGATGAAGAGGAGGAAGAGAACACTCATCACCTACTCTGCTCCTGCAGTGCTCTTGCCAGTCGTAGGTTCCTGCATCTAGGAGCCTACTACTACAGCGATCGTAACGAGCTAAAAAGTGCCAGCATTGGCCAACTAAATCGGTTCATCAGCAGCACCAACTGGTTCCAGCGTTAGGAGAAGTCAATCCGCGTGGTATCACAATGGGCCTATTCTGGCCTAAGTGTGACTGCTCTGCAGCAGTCAGCCACTACAACCTAACCTAACCTAACTCAGTAAGCGACGATGGCGTATATTGTCTGTGGGCTAGTTGCTCAATTTCTCGTTCTGTAGACTGGTTGCGTCCGGATTGAAACACAAAGTTAGCTGGTCTCTCTCAATCTGAGGTGGTGGCTGTGGGTGCCCAAAATCGCAGGAACATATAGCATATTAGCACCCTTTTTAGGGTCTGTGGATGATGGAGATGTTAGATAGGCCTCGCCCTCAGCAAGGTTTGTTGTCGCCCTTAAGCGTCACTAGATTGTTACTGCGGTGACAATTACCTCCTCAGGGCGGTGGTCAACCCTGAATTTTACTCCGCTATTGTGGGTAGACTCACCGTGAAATTTGCCAATAATTGACCGGGTTTTCACGTTAAGCATTCTTTCGATTTCTCACTCTGAAGTCTCCCTTCACTTGTTTACATCTGAAATGTGATCTCTGAATCGCTCGTCGGGCAAGGTTACACTAAGGCCCTTGTCCCATCTAGCAGTTGCTCCGTCCAGCCTTAGGTTTTGTATTTTTCTCGATCGAGTTCAATGGCAAGTTTGAACGAGTTTCATATATTCACTTGGAAACGTACGTACAATTACAAGCATTTGATGACTATGCACACTATGATAAAAAAGCTTCCCGGAAGAACTTCTTCTTCTTCTTTTTGTGGCGCTAGAGTCCGGGGTGAAGCTGGGCCTCAGTCAACAATCCTCCCCAGCTGGCACGATCCTTAGCCAGTTGCCTACAATTTCGCACTCCAAGTTGGGTGAGGTCCTTCTCCACTTGAGTGCGCCATCGGCTTCGTGGTCGTCCTCTTTTGCGTCGTCCCACTGGTTCGGAGTCGAAGAAAGAACTGGTTTCAAAAAATTGGACAAAACTCGAAAACGGTCTGATTGCCGTCAAACCGACCCTCTAGACATCAATAGGGGATCCGATGACGAATCTGATCACGCCATAGTTCTTGTCGCCACCTCCAATAGGAGCTTGGGCAAAAATGACGAAGAAGAGACATCGATATGGTGCGTGGAACTCTTGGAAATGGTGAAGGGATTTGTTCGTTTTGCCATTTCAACCATGGGGCTCTTGTTATTTTAAATCTGAGAGTTGGTCGATAACAAGGTGCATTCGACGAACATTTTTTGGGACTACCTTCAATGTGAGCACGATTTGGGTACATTCTTGTTCCTCCACCACTTTCGTTGTGTTTAGAGAAACGCCTGGATTTCTTCTGCTTCGGAATGCTGAAATGATGGCAATTACTGTCTTTGCCTCAAACAGCCTCGAGGTGGACGTGATCATGACGTTCCATTTACCCGATTGTGTACAGTCACTTCCCACGAACAAAAACCACCGTCACCCCACCTCACCTACCCCCAAAATGAGATTGAGCACGAAAATTGTTGACTCCCACTCGTTCCGCCCACACACCCACATCACAATCAACAGTCATTCCAATCAACCGACGATGGGATATGTGATACGGTCGTATCCGACGGTTGCTTAACCTCACTCAGCGCGGGGATCATGCCGCCAACGAAAACCAATCCAATTCGGGGAAATCATAACCGACGACGACGCTGATGCAAGAAGTCACTGGAACACCAAATAAGCCCTGCCCGTCGTCGTAATGTATTCATCCCAACACCGACGACGAAACAAAAGAGTTCACAAGCCCACAGGCCCACAAGCCCACAAGCCGAAATGCCTTCATGCCCCATCGTGGGCTTCATCCGACCGAAAATTAAGAGATTCAAGATGTTCCCTTGGCATTCCGCTCCAGTGCCTCAGCGTTGCAGTACACAAACACCTGTATAAGTGGAACCCAACGAAAAAAAAACCCATGTCCTGGCACAGCTCAGGGTGAAAAAAAATGAGAGTGTACTTCCGACATTATCCACTGGCAAGGTGTTTAGCATGTCCCGGCAAATATACTTTACTCGATGTGGTTGCGGTGGGAGGAGGGGGCGATGCGGAGGAAGGATCACAAAGGACGAAGAGGAACATTTTTATGGTAATCGGATGAAATAAAAATTTTCAAAGATCTAAATTTGCGTTTGATTAAATTTTAAACACCGCGAGGAGGGGGTGGCTGGGTGGGAGGACGTGCGTGGCGACTGTGGGGGTTGCGAGTCCAAGCAAAGGGCTGACAGGCTAACAGACGACGATGCGACCATCAATCATCTTCTGCAATCGAACGTGGGCTTTCCTCTGGCCGGTCCTCGAGGAGTGGCCTTCTTCTCGTGACCTTCTTGGCAACGAATCATCTCGGTTCATTTGTTGATTACTCACGACTTACAAGAGGCGAGCACCGAAACGAAATCGCTTTGTTTTTTTGACAAATAGCATCCCCATCCCACCCGCTGACCATTACTGACTGGCTCATGAGCGGAGGCACAAAACAAAAAGAAATCCTTTCACGTTCCCATCCCTGTCTTGGCCTCGTCATCCCAGTTGATTGATGGACCAAGCCCAAGCCAACTTCGAGTGCCAACTGCTGCTCCTACCCACCCCCTGGCCTTCCTCAGCCCGGAAGTAGGCTTGCAAATGCCAAGAATTACAGCAATTACAGCAAAACAGACATAAATCACCGCATGACCGCTCCGTGTCATGCCCCCGCCGGCACAGCAAATGACTTATTCATTGACCTGTCAATTCGATTACGTACGCCGCTGCGGTATACCAGCATCACTTCCGAGCGTGCCCACCTAACTGTTGCTTCACATGTCCCGGCACCTCTGCCGTGTCGCCGGTGCGATGCGTTTATGGCTTTCCGGTCCGATTTCTTTCAGCGAAAGGAACGAAAAAACCTAATTAATGCCTAGGAAGAGAGAAAAATCAATTTTGCTCGTGGGCCAACCCCTAGTGCAGCATGCTCCCTCGGCGGGGGGAGTGAGTGCGTTCGAAGCCTATGCTCGATCCCAGTCGCTCGCTCTCGTGAGGGTGGCCGTGAATAACTCAATTTATCACGAGAATTGTCCTGGTAATTGAATTGAAACCGTAATGAGTGTGTTGGCGCTGCCGCTGTCGCACTGTCAGCTTTGAGCTTATGCCCGGCCAAGTGGAAAGCCGAGGACTTCTGAAGGGTGTTCGAAAGAAGTGGAAGCGTGACAATTAGGTGATTGCGCTTACTTCACATCTGCCGTGGGTGCGCACCAAATATGCTTTAAGACGATGGCGGCTAAGGAACGGATCAGTTGGCGGTGAAAGTGTGATGGTGGCGAGGTGTGGTATTTCGTGCGATTCAATTGGAGGTGGGCTTCGGTCTGACAAGGGCAATATTTCAAAGTTTTAAGGAGGTTGCTGCTGACAAATTGTCATTCAGTAAGTCTGCAAAAAGAGATCTTCTACTCCGAACCTGTGGGATACCACAGGGGACGCTGCTAAGGACCACCCAAGTGTGAATGGAGCTCAGCCAACTAGCTAGAGATCTGCTTGTTGGTTGAGGCGAACAAGATAAGTGATGGCAGCCTTACGTTGAACATAATTACGGGCTAAGTCCATCGGAGATCTCAAGGTGTCTGCCTCGAAATTTGTTGCCAGTTTAAGGCAAGCCCTTGAGTTTTGTATTCCAATTGTCTTCATCTGTTGCTATGTGGTGAGCTCCCTTTTGAGTGATTTCGTAGGAGGTTCCAATTTCTGTCCGCTGACACTGTGGTACAGAATACTGCACATTTCCATTCAAAAATTGTACCTAATCATACCGTACGACCAAAAGAAGGAATGAAAAAATGTCACAGAGGTCCCCAAAAACATTTTACAAAATACTGGGCATATCTCGGAAACGGTGTGTCTGCCGTCAAAACGTGCTTCTGGACATCGATAGAGAATCTTATGAAGCGTCTAAACATGCCATGCCCATGAACCATCGATATTGTGGAACTCTTGGGCATGATGCCACGCATGGTGACAAATTAGCTTCTTTTGCCATTTTTACTGTGTGCTCCATTCTTGTTTAAACATTACTCGCGACTCTCACTCACGAGAACTCGACCAACAATTTTCGTGACCACTCTGATTCACTGTGAGCACAATTTGGGTGAGTGATTCATTTGGAGGTAATATTTGCTGCCTCCACCAATTTCGTTGTGTTGAAAGGAAAAGCCTGCACTTTTTCTGTTTCGGAGTGATGAAGTGATGGCATTTGAGAGGATGTATAGAGGGAGCCCGTCACAGCCTATCGTGGTATCGGCCAAGTATCAGAAAGTCATTCACTTACATTTTGAATACGACTGCATTTTCTCGTTGCTTTAGAACAACCATCTTGAAGTCTTGAGAGTGTGCTTATTTCGTGTGAAATTGGAAGAGGATATACTGATGTCTATTAACCTTCACTCAATTTGGACGATGATGAACACGAATTCCGTCCCCCCGATTTAGACGAAGTTAAGATAGCGATATCTAGACTGAAGTCGAACAAAGCTGCTGGAGCGGACGGATTGTCCGCGGAATTGTTGGAAAAGACTCAAGAGATGCAGATCGACACCCACCACCTATTTGTCGATTTCAAGGCCGCATATGACAGCGTGCATAGAGACGAGCTATACAGCGCCATGTCTAGTTTTGACATTCCTGCCAAACTCGTCAGGCTGTGCAGGATGACGATGGAGAACTCTCGCTGCTCCATCAAGGTCGGTAACGAACTCACCGAGACCTTCAATGTCAAAAAAGGTTTTAGGCAAGGCGAAGATCGAGAGAAGATCGTGCGAAACTCTAACGTAAACACCCGAGGCACGATCTTCCAAAAGTCCGTTCAACTGCTTGCATACGCGGACGACATTGACGTGATTGGACGAACACAGCGAGCCGTCAATGAGGCGTTTGCTGGCATTGAAGCGGAAGCGGCTAAAATGGGTCTAGCGGTAAACCAGGGCAAAACAAGGTACATGCTGTCATCACGAAAGGACGCACAACATCGACGTCTCGGACAGAGCGTCATATTGGGCAGCAGAAACTTTGAGGTAGTCAAGGACTTCGTCTACCTAGGCTCCGGAGTAAATAGGGACAACAACACCAGTACCGAGATCAAGCGCAGAATTACTCTTGCCAATCGCTGTTTCCTTGGGCTCAAGAGGCAATTGAGTAACAGAGCCATCTCTCGAAACACCAAATTGAGCTTGTATAAAACCCTGATCATCCCAGTCCTGCTCTATGGCGCAGAGACATGGACGCTTTTGAAAGCGGATGAAGAAGCTCTTGGTTGTTTTGAGAGAAAAGTTCTGCGTACGATCTTTGGTACTTTCCGTTACATGTTTGTTGCACTAACACCGGCACTGTGGTTTGAATAACATAGACCACTACACAAGCTGTGGAGTGATAGGAAATAAAGTATTCCCAACTTCAGTCGATGAAATAGACCTCCCACCTAGCTGTCAAAAAAAAAAATCGGCCCAATCACTAAAAGACTGAAGAACAACAAAGCCGCAGGTACAGATGGCTTACCATCAGAGCTCCTCTAGACTGGATCATTTGCCGAATTGAGAAGACAGAAGCATGCCCAAAGACTGGAATATCAGCTCCGTACGTCCCCACCCACAAAATCTCTTGCAACAACTACAGATGTATATCCCTGCTCAACGTCGGCTACAATATCCTAATCGGCGACCTGTGTGAATGTCTGAAGCCGTTTGGCACCGCAATGATAGGTGTACCAATCCCCACGGAAAACCACGGACTATAAACTGAGAAAAATCCTGGAGGAGACCAACGAGTTTCAAATCGATATTCATCATCTTTTCATCGCCCGTGGCGTTGTCTACCCGAATGCACCTGAACCCCGATGCCTGGGTTCGATCCGATCACGGCATTACCTCGAGTCACTGATAATGCTCAATGTCTCAATGTCCTGTCTAGAAAAAGCTTCTCAAACTTGGCCGTTCGGAGTCGGCGTAAAACTGTAGGTCCCTTCCAGTCGTAAGAGAACAACAGCACGCACAACACGAGTGGTTGCGGAGATGCTAGGCCCTGGCCCTCTTCGAGTTGTAGCGCCACCCATGATATTACAGAGTAGAGTAGGCGTTGGTTGTACAGACGAAGTACATGAGGAGGACATTTTTTTATCACCGTCAACGCAATTGCTGTTGCCCAAGATCAACCCGAACTGCTGCACAGCACGAGTGGTTGCGGAGATGCAAGGCCCAATCCTTCTACGTGCTGTTGCGCCACCCACCACATTATATATTAGGCGTGTTATCTGCGCCTTAACTGGACCAGAGCGTTGGATATGTTCATTCGAACACGTTTTTGGTCTAAGGTTAGCTAACACGGCAAAGCAAATGCCGCCTAAATCTTGATTTAATATGTAACAAGCACAACCCAATTTGGGCATTTTCATAACCTCTCACTTTAGTGCGGCGGTCGTCTAACCTTGTTGATTTGTTGAACTCTAACAACGTTATCGTCAGTGGTTGCACTGCTTGAACGTCCCGAACGTTCATCACCTCTCAAGCTCTTAGGGCAACGTTTAAATTCCAGCTGCCTATCTCAGCCTCTTGCGACTCATTCACTCAGATGTTACATTTTGGATATGACAGCATTTTGGACATTGACAAACATCTTGTGCCTTGATGCTGATTTCGAGGACAGAGGACATGCTGCTCTGTGTCCACCTTAACTCGAACACCTCAAGAGTCGTGATGGCAACTAGGCACCTACCCGGAGTCCACTTGGAGGTTTCATGTTTGTTGCATCGCTGCTGTGGTGAGGATATTTTAGACTACTTTCTACAAGGTCCGAGTTGATGACAAAAATGAAGAAGTTACAAGCTACCTTCACTTGCCACAAGTCAGGAAAGCACTTAAAGGGATTCTTGCGCTTCTCTCGGAGGTGCTATTTTTTTCTTGGTATTCTATCAACATTGAGTGCAGAGGATGATTTGCCACTTCCACTTCTGTATGACATGCCTCCATTCGTCCTGGAGACAGCCGAAAAGTCGATCCAGTTTCAAGCGAAGTGCTTTCAAAAATCTCTTAAAATCGATACGAAGGACATTGACAACTAGATTGGTTCGGTTGGTATTTTTTTACGAAATCCCTCTCGTCGATCCTGGCAACGAATCTCTTGGCATTCCCACGAAAGAATGTCCTCTCCGCCAGAGGCTGTCACTGGCTCTGCACTTAGCCACAGAATTTATTGGAATTCTGTCGCAACTTCAAAAAAAGAAAACCGAGTGACCTCACTCAGGAACGAGGCCATTCAACTTAAAGTATCATATCGGCTTCGTATTCTGACAGCAATTAACCCCACAAGGACCATTTAGCCGGCGAACGCGGGCCGGCCGAGCGTGTAGCCTACTCTCTCGCAGAATTACACTGCTGACCACGTCGTTTAACCGGCTAAGTAGGTTGTAAAAAATCGCCAAGGACCTGGTGCATGCAGCTACCCGACCACCCAACCACCACGTTAACGTGTTTCGAGCACTTAACCCCACCGAGTGAACTCCGAACCAGCGATTCCCACGTGTATTGAGCGGCAAAGGTTGTAAACTATCGATTTTATAATTAAAGCGAGAACAGAAACCCAGCTAAGGAACACTGAACAGTCCGAAGCGTGGTGGTCGCCATTGAAATCGATTTTTTCTTCAAGTCAGTCAGATACCCGTGTTCTTTCTGTCTCTCTCTCTGTGCCCCCGGATGGGTTGTATCTGCGGGACTCCTTGGGGATCCAACCGTGGATACTTTTCACTCCGCTGGCTCGCGGGAAATTAGCTTCCTCTGCGAGTGGGAGCGGAAATGCCTCGCAAATTAAATTCATTTCCATTCCTCGACTGTTTCCTTGGGAAATAGGAAAACCCATCAATGTTGCCAATCAATGAGAGGAGAAAGTACAAAAAAACACGGAAAACGTGCGCTCCCTCGCCGCCCGAAAATGCAATATTTCATGCTTTCATTCGGACCGCATTCCTTTGTTGGCGCCCATAAACTGCTGCCGTTTCGCCGGTGGTCGCTGGGTGTTCTGGGGCAGAAATTAATTAGCTGCGTCCGCGTTTTCGTGAAAGAGCCAAAAATTAACAGAGAGAATGCCCGGCCGACTGCAGCGGCAAAGGTTCGAATCGGAATTCAATGGACGGCGGCGGGCGGGATGACCGGCGGGGTGGGCAGCAAAAGAATCCACACACAGAGGAGTTACGTCGAGTTGAAATAGTTTCAAAGGTATGGAAATTACAGTTGATGGGAAAATGAGCGCCGGGTGCAGTGTGGCTGGTGTGGGTGTGGTGGGCAGGGTTGGTTGCTTGAAAGGGATGCAATTGTGACGTTGGAAGGGTAAATGTGGGTCAATCGATTTTTTTCCCTCTAGTTTTGTGTTTTCATTAGAGCTCCTTCCACAAAATCCACCCACCTCCTCCCCCCCCCCCCACACACACAGAGAGAGAGAGGCAAATGCAGAGAAATGTTACAACGTTGCAAATGTCCTTGCTTGGCAGTTAGTGGATGATAATGGGAGCGAGAGAGGATGGCTCATTTGAGAAAAGACGAAATCCATGTCGTGTTGGTCGTTTGTTGACTGAGTGGGCTGAGCGAGGGTGGCAGGGGGTAGGATTAATGGAATTTTGTGAAGCTATTGTGTCGAGGATGACTTGTGAAGGGATTACAAGAGGCTACCAAAAAGATGGTGGCGGCATGGCGTGGAGGAGCAACACTGTGTAATTGGATACAACCTTCAGGGTTGCACTCGGCTGGGGTTTGGGAACGGTTCTGGCAGCAAGTCGTTTACGGGCGACAATGCAGATTTGATGGGTGTTTGCTTGGAGGCAGATTTTGGAACCAGTTGGGATCCAGATGGATTAAAAATTTCGCGAAATCGCGCGATATCTCGAAATCAACGCGATTCTTTCGCGATTTTGCTTTTCTTTGACCTCTTACGGGTTATTAGAGGACGGAAAGACGCTTATTTTGAGCCCAATACCATGCCGCTAGGATCGACAAACTCACCTGAAATGACAAATTTCGCGAAATCGCCGATATCTCCAAATTAACGCGTTTTTATCGCGATTTTGGTTGTCATTGACCTTCTTAGGGCTTATAGAGGACGGAAGGACGCTTCTTTTGAGCCCAACACCATGCCGCTACGACAAGTAGAAGATAGGGAAAAGAGTCGTTAAAGTGGGCTGAAATGACAAATTTTACAAAATCGCGCGATATCTCGGAAATCAAGCGATTTTCGCGATTTCGCTTTTCGTTGTCCTCCTTGCGAATTTTTAGAGTACAGAAAGACGCTTATTTTGAGCCCAATACCGTGCCGCTACGACAGGTAGAAAATAAGGCAAGAGAGTCGTCAGAGTCACCTGAAATGACAAATTTCGCGAAATCGCCGATATCTCGAGATCAACGCTTTTTTTCGCGGTTTTGCTTTTCGTTAGGACTTTCTTAGGGCTTACAGACGAAGGATAGATGCCTCCTTTTTAATCAAATACCATGCCACTACGACAACTAGCCGGCAGGAAAAAGTGTCGAAAAATATGACCGGAAGTGGCTTATTTTACAAAATGACGCCACCGACAACCACTCTCTCACAAAACGACGCATGTCACACCACCGGCAAATGACAACGATAAACACCGTCTACCCACCGTGTTGCGTAACGCGCTCTCTGTTCCCCTAGACAGCGAAACATTCGAAAGCGGCTTAAAATTATCATAAGCAATTTGGTGGCTCATAATGCGCTTAAGACGAGTTCTCTCTTTTCTTTCTCGCCCTCCTTTGGCCTCTGATTTATCGCAAGTGCGCCTCAAGTGGGTGAATACATATGCGCGCGTCAGAGGCAATTTAAGGTGACGTTGAGACGGCTTAAGTTCAGTCAGACTGGCGGTCGTGGTGTGCCTGGGAACTTGTTGATTTTTGACAAATGTCCATCGTTTCTTGTGAGCCCCGCATTAACACACTCAATCTCTTTTCTCATTTCAGACCAACAACAACTGCAGACCCACGAAATGTGTCCACCCAGTGAATACACCGCTGTTCGTCAGCAGCAGTCAGACCACCGTGACCATCATCCACTCGGCTGCATCGACACAGAGTCATGTCCTCGCACCGAATTAATCAAATATTAACGCAGTCCACCACGCGTGCGAAAGGACACACCACCACAGGACCGCCCCACACGATGATGTCCACTCCTTGGACTCCCTTAAACGTCACATCGCGGTGGTAATAAACTCTCAAGTAAAACAAAACCATTTAAAGACCCCTCAGAACTGACCGCAAAATGCTTCACCACACCACGGCGCTGCGCATGTGGTGAAAGTGGACTACATTCCACAGTTGTTGTGGATCACAGCTCAAGTCTGCGAGATTCGAGTCAGCAGACGTCAGTGCGTGTATGTGCGAATAAGTAGTAGTGCGCGGTGAGACAGTGATTTCATTAATTTGCCTTAAAAATGCCGGGCGGACGGAGAGGACTGGTTGCACCGCAGAATACATTCTTGGAGAACATCATCAGGCGATCGAATTCACAACGTAAGTAGGAATTGGAGTTTACTTTGTGTCGTTTCAGGTTTTGGGACTTGAGATGGGTCGGAGTCTAGTCAGGGTTCTATGGACCGGACGCCAAGGTGGCGCAGCCTTGAGCTCGTGGCAAGCTTGGTTTCGGTCCGAAAGAGTCTTCAACTTTGGAGCTTGAGGCTGAAGCCTGCCCTAAGGCATGGAATTTAAGGCACTGTATGCATCGGCCCTGTAGACCTCTGACTAGACTCACGTCGCCACCATCAATGGACAACCGATTGGCTGGACCCACGTGTGCTCCTTTTTATTTTGTGGATTTCAGTCGGGCGCCACTTTGAGCTGCCGTCTATCAGGGGGGCTTGACAAATTTTTTTGTGAGAGCTAAGGAGTCATTTTTAGAGCCTTCTCAAGTGCGTTGTGATTTTTTTAACATCGTTCTTCAGAAGGTTGTGCAAAGCTCACTGGCCAACACAAGAGGCACGATCTTTTAAAAGTCCATACAGTGGTTAGCTGGGAGAGATGACATTGCCTTATTCGGTCGAACACAGCGAGTCGTCAATGAAGCGTGTTGAAACGCAGGCGGTGGAAATGGGCTTAGCCGTGAATGAAGGCATAGCTCGTTAGCAAAAAAGGACGCACAACATCGACGACTCGATCAAAACGTCACCATAGGCAGCTTCAACTTCTAGGTGACTAAAGACTTCATTTACCTCTTCTTCCAAGCAAACAGTGCGTACAACACCAGTACCGAGATTAAGCGCAGATAGCTCTTGCCAACCGTTGTTTCTTGGCGCTCAAGGGACAATTGAGGATCTAGTAGGGCCCTCCTTCGAACGACCAAGCCAACATTTTATAAGACCTTGATCCATCCCTGTCCCGCTCTATGGCGCGTAATAATGGACTACCTCAGGAGCGAATGAAGAAGGCCATGCTCTTTTCTAGAGAAATGATCGGCGTTCAATCTTTGGCTTGTTTGCGTCGATGGTTTCTGGAAAAGAAGATTCAACTACGAACTGATCAGCGGCATGAGTCTAGCCAGGCGCCTACTGATTCAACGCTAAGCCATGTAGAGCGCATGGACATCACAGCTTCAGCTCGAAGAGTCTTCGACTCCGAACCAGAGTGATATCGCAATAGAGGACGCCTTCGAAACCTATGGCGCTCAGAAGTGGAGAGGGGCCTCAACCAATTTGGCGTGCGAAATTGGGTCGCGCTCGTTGGAGCATATTTCGTGGTAGAAACAACCGCTTATTCATTTGTCGCATCAGGGACTGAAACACTGACTTACCCTGGCTCTCAACCGCAGTCTGGAGGCAAGGAACACACAACTCTGTGAGTTCCAAATTCACCTGCTGTCGTGACTACGGCTATGATTGAAAGGAAGAGTGGGCTAGAATGGGAACAGTGTATGCCAGGCAATATTGATTAGAGATGTGCCAACCCGAAACTTTGTTAACTCGAATTGACTCCAGTTGGAATTGAAACAACTCGAGTTGACTTACTCGGTAAACCGTCAAACTGATTCAAACCAAGCTTGGGTCAACTTGGAGCACTATCAAATATAATACATTCAAAATAATGGAATGTATACTCTCTACATCGTGAGTCAATTCTCAATTCGTTTGGTTTGAGTCAATGGTACCACCGAGCCCCAAAAGCTTAAAATGAATGAGTCCTTGTCCATTACGTACTCACACTCTGAACAACTCAGAGAAATTGGTGGGGCAATTGTTGGTTAAATCTACACGCACTTTTTCTAGTTGACTCGATGTCTTGATAAGTCGAATGTGGCAAGTGATGGTTCGATGAGTTCGTTGGCCTGACTCCGCATTGTTATTGACCAACCTCAGTGTCTATAAAGGGTTTTCGTTAAGTAAGGAGGTTAGTTAGGTGAGTGGGTTCACGAGCTGAGATCTTTTAGACCCATTGTGGTAAAGGAGGCCTCTCAACACAAACTCATGTATACACATGAATGCACGTACATATGACTGTACTGGCACTCTAGGGTACATCGCCAAAACTCGCACTTGTGGAATCCGATACCTATCCTCGATCAAGTTGCTCATCTTTTCTTCTTTCATGGCTGACATCGAATTTCGGTGTAAATGGCTTTTTTCTTTAAAATAACACAACTCTTTGAATTTAAACTTTGAAATGCCTTCTAAGCCCCTTACCCCATTATTTTTGTAACATCGCATTATGCAACCAACTGGGGATCATTAGAAACCTCTCTGCAGATGCTTCATGCTTCCATCCATCCAAGGACCAGGTCCCATCAAAGGACACGAACCGATTGGATAACAATAAACAGCAAGAATATCTGAGCACATTCAACGCAAAGAAGGAAGAATTTCTTTTTCTTGCCAGCAATAGAGAGCTACTTGGATTTGCCGCAGCGGCAGGAGCAGCCATCGGATGGCGGAAACGCTCATAAGAAACAGAACAGATGCCGAACGCCAACTAGGAATGACAGTACAACACGAAACATCTCGCCGAGCTAAAAGGCTTGCAGTTATGATGTCCAATTTGAGACGACCAACCCAAATCGATGAACCAAATCCACCGAGTTGTGTGTTCACACCGTGTCGAATGATTGGTTGATTTGATGTCTATTCATACGTTTCGTTTCAGTTTCAGCAACTCGGTTCAACTCGGTTTGGACTCAACAAGGGTTGGCTCGGTTATCAGCTCGAGTTGACCCACCTCCAGTGTGGATAAGGGTGACCTGGCATCGGATATAGTCTTGCAAAACTGCTTATAGTGATTCTGGCTTTAAAGGCGTCTAAAAGTCAACCGTTTCAGTCGGTTCGCCTGTGCTGGGTGTCAGGCCATAGGATTGTAAGGCTGATGAGCTCGCTTAACCCGCTGGACTAGAATCTCTTGCAACAGAGCAACATAGGTAGCAGCCACTACGCACAGCAAATAAATGCCAGATGACATGTTCTTCACAATTTCCAACCTACTCGCGACCACGATCGGGAGAGTATCCAGCCAACAGTAGAAAAAGGCTCTGGTCTTGTTGGTTGTCAGGATGTGTGGATTTCTCCTTTTTTTCCATCAGACAGTGTCGTTAATTTGAAGCAAGCTCCCAGAACAACGTCAGTCCTCAACCTCCGGCTCCCCCTCAGTCATAACCCAATAATCCGCGAGAAACATTTTTCATGCCCAATTCGTCAGAGTCGTCCTTCAAAGCGAGTGCTCCATAATCGCCGTCATAAAAATCAATGAACGCGTGTAAACGACTAAGCAAATGACAGCGCACATGAATCATCCGAAATGATTGCCAAAAAAGAAGAAAAACAAAAACAAGACCACCCACCACCTGCACAGATCATCATCTGCGAGGAACCAACCCCCGGATGGCGTGCCTGCAATCGGGTCCATCAAAACATGAAAAATGGAGCCCATCAGCGAGCCGAGGGGGCACACTCCAGGCCAGCTAAACTGCCGGCCATAAAAGGATAACAGGGCGATGTGGCTGATGCCATGCAGGTTGCGGCGGACATCCTGGCCGTAGTTTGCGACGGGCGCAGACCCACCGGAAGGGACGGGGGCCTACTCCCAGTGACTTGCAGACTTCACAGACACACGCCGTCCACTCCAGGGATTGAAAAACAAGAGAAAGCAAAAAATTTAAATAAGACCGTGATTGCCGACATCGGAATTGCTAATGGCGGGGCGTGCGTTCTGCGCGACTTTTGCCATTTTCGGCGATGGCCAATTGGTCTAGGACGAATGGCTGGCCATTGTTAACGAACGTGCACAGCTGCTCTTGAAGGGGGCATCCGTTCCACCATCCCGCCATCCCACCGGCAGACTGTCTGAAGTGGATAGATAAGACTTGAATGGACTCTTGTGGTTGTTTATCCATCCATCGCTCATTATGCACGAGCAGTGTGTCCTTCAGCGAGCGACTAAGGGTCTCTTCATCTGGGATGATGGATTGCTGGGTGAATGGGTGGAGGGCGCGAGGGCGGATGGGCTGGCTTGAGTGCATTATTGAACCACTTTCTGTGCAACAGTTAATAAGATGTGAGAATGCTCTTAGGGGCGGCATTGGTTGTCTTATGAACGACGCGCTTTTGTTTTAGAGCGGCTTGGAGAGAGTTTGACGATGTGAAACACTTGAAATTGATTGAAGATGACGGGGCTTGGGTTGAGGGAAGGGAGGTTTAAGGGCAGGAAGAGGCACTGGAATGGCTTTCGATGGACAGGATGTTATAGGTGACGTTGGGCAGAGATGTGCCTCTAGGGGTCTTGCATGAGGTAGGATCGCGTTTTTTTACGGATGGAGCTGATACTTCAGTCTTCGACTCCAAACCAGTGGCACAACACAATAGAGGACGAAGCCGAAGGGGCACACAAGTGGAAAAGGACATCAAGCAACTTGGGCGTGCAGTTGGGTACTTGCCAACGGGAGGGACTTCTTGGCTGAGGCCCACGCCCCGGACTGTAGCGCCATTAGAAGCAGAAAATACTTCAGGATTTCCCGAAATTCTGGGCGGGCTTACTACAAGAACATCAGCTACCGGCCTTTGTAGAGTGCTCTGATTGTAAGCCTTCGCCAATTTGACGGCTGCCGTGACTTAGCCAAAGCCAGGCTCGAGGGCTACTTCTTGGGCTAGAGTGGGCATACCGAAGCGTCGCTCCCCTTGTTGGCAGTCGCTGCTGAGCTCAATCTGACATTGGTTCCAAAAATCCCTGCCGAGCCAACTGGCTGGCTCCACAGCCCGCAGCAAAACTAATTAAAACCGCTTCACTCTCCCAACCAAGCGCCACCAAGGGTCACTTGCTGTTCCGGTCCACTGTCGGGCGCCCGTCGCTGAACAAGCCACCGAAACACCGTCCACCTCTGAGCGTAATTGAACGAGAATAACAAACCAGCGTATATTATCAGCGGCGGAAGAAAAAAAACCCCTGCTCATGAATTCTAAATTTCAATCTCGCTCCAGGCCAAGAGCCAGTGCCGAACGGAAACAGGAAGTACAGTCAATTGCCCATCAAACATGAATGACGCCACTTCCGCCTCTCCATCGAGCGCCATCCCCTCTACCCTTCCCCCTCCCGCTCCATCGTCAGCAGCTATTAACCTAATTAGATTTGCATTTAAAATTCGAGCGTCGATGGAAATACAGAAGAAAAACTGAAAAGAAGGCACCAGAAACCGAAGCTATGCTAAACAACGCAATTAAAGCCACCACCTGCCTAATCACATTCAGTGCGAATAGAGGCCATCAGATGGGGGCGGGGGACGAGGGCCTAATGGCATTACACCGTCGATGCCGTAGCACTGCACTGCACTGCATTGCACAGTCCGGGAATGGATTAAGCCGGGGGGCGGGGGACAAGCGCACCACAGGCTCTAAATTATGTGACATTTAGTCGGCCGACCCCTGTTCGATCCAGATGATGGGGGTCTATGCCGAGCTGGCTGACTGGCTGGCTAGCTGAATGGCCAGCTGGCCTAATCCAATTTGGCAAACAAAAAACCAAGAAAACAAAAATATGGCATCGGGCGATGTGCCCAGTATGTCGGTACAGATTTGCTCAGCTAGATAGTTTGACTGTGAATTTTTGATCACAGAGAGATGGAGGAGTCGAAGAGGCTTACGCACCATTGCACCCGAAAACAATGGGTCTGCTGGCACTTCGGCTGCGTGTCCAGCAATTGGGTCGATTATCGATCTACACGGCCGGCGGCTGGGGCCTGGTACTGGTTTTATTTTATTGCACTGCTTACTGAGGCGAGTGTGTTCTTCGAGCACACATTGCTGTGTTTGCACTTAATTAATCGATTGTCCGTTGGGTGGGGGGGGGGAAAGGAGAAGGGCTGCAACGGCGGTAATCGTTCGGATGAACGAATGGCTTTCGAGATGCGATAGTGGGCAGATTTATGAAGACTAATGGCAGGTAACGGGCCACAGCTGCAATTGAGAGTCAAATAGGTCCTAGATTGGAATCATGATAAATGCCAGAAGGCACTTCTTATGCGTGCACGATGAGGAATGTGACGTTGGATAAACGACGGGGTATGATGTTGAGCTCCTCTTGGAGGAGAGTCGTTCAATTTAGAAGTCAGAAGAAAAGTATCGGGGTCAAACTAGAACCTTGGGGAACGCCAGCGCCTAGACGACCAGCGCTTATAGACAAATAAGCGCTGGTGTTCCCCAAGGTTCTAGTGCGACCTCGATACTTTCTTCTGACAACGAATTGAAAGACTCTCCACGGTTCGTCTAATAGGTCGTACTCTTGGATCTAGTCAAATGGGACCGTCATACTCGGCAGAAGGCACTACGTATGCTTGGACGTTGGAAAGTGGAGACGACTCCTACGCGCCATTGTGTGCGGTTTCTCGAAATCAGTTTCAGTTCGCTTCTACTTTTTCCCAGCTGGTTGGACTCCTCCTTTAGTGTTCCGTGTCATGTGCTTCTCGGAGGACCCGATTTTCTATAGTCTCGGGTTAGCAGGTTCCACAGTCGCCTTTTCGAAGTGTATGACCAATCCATTACCACTTGCGTCGTTGAATAGTGGTGCCTATTGGTTCCTGGCCCCTTATCTCATGTTCGTTTGAGATACGGTTCGGCTAGAAAATCCTTGAATGTTTCGTAAGCACTGGTTCACGAACGTCTGTAGTCATTACGTGATAATGGCGGTCACTTTCCAAGTGCTGTACCAATATAACAACACTGGCTCAACAGCCTTAGCTTGGTGTCTAAGCTTCTCCATATTGTGGACAAAATGCGAGGAAGAAGGAATGAGGACTTAGCTTTACATATTCGGTTTGCTACGCCTGCTTCGGTTCCTCCTTTGGTATTGAAAACTCGCTACCCTCTAAACCAGTTATCCATCAATGCCTATTGGAGCGAGAGAGTTGTTTGCGTGGCTGAGTGACTTCGATCTTCAGCCTCACGGCGTTAGCTCCCCTCCCCATTTGTTGTCATTCGGTAGAGGTACATACTCCTATGAGAGAGTAGGCAAACGTCTGCGTCATCTGCCTAGCCAAGTATTCTCGATAGCAGAGCTAAGTTAAGCACATCACTAATAACCAGTAGAAACAATATAGGGTATAGGACGCAACCTTGCCTGAGTCCACATTGGATTTCGAACTCTTCTGACAACTTTCCTCGTTGCTGTACGTGACAATTAGAAATAGCTATAAACTTATCTGCGATGCAAGCCAAATAAACTTTCTGTTGACACTATCGAAAGTCCTGTCGAAATCGATGCAGAACAGGTTGAGGGGCCACCCATGTTCTTAGCATAAAATGGTCAACACAGGAGGAGCCACTGCGGAAACCTGCGTGCTCTTCATCGACTATGTTCTTTTATTCGCCCTAGTAGTATTTACGCTATTATCTTCGCAACCGCAGGAAGCCTACTAACTCCACTCGTAGGCAATGACTTAGTCAGTTGACAACTTACCACCCAGCTCACTAATCAGTTTCATCAGAGTCGACGCCATCGACTAAGGCAACAAAAAGCCCCAAAAGCTAGAAGGCAGTGGATATCAAAAAACACTTCAACACCGCTTTCTTCGAGCACTTACCACTGACGGACTCACTCACTCACTGACGGTATCCCCCAGGGCCCCGTACTAGGTCAACTACTGTGGTATGTACTGACGTCGAACCCCGGGATCATCGATTTAAAATTAGTTTCGCCGATGATAGCGATTAGAGAAGTGGTCATTGAAGCCATCGGGATGGTACACGACTGGTTAGTCAGCATGGACCCACGACTAGCAGAGGAATATACGGAGTTGGTACTTATCGGTAGAGGCGGGTTATGGTGACCGTGGGCGATCACGTTGAAGCTTCTAAACTAGATCTAAGGAATCATGGTGTTATCTTCGATGCGAGACTATCATTCTGCAAAGGAGCAGAAGGCAACGAGAACAACGGCAACTGATCATGCCAAACGTTGGTGGACCGAAAAAAGATGATAAGACAACTCTAGTGATAGCGACGTCAATGGTGCAGCATGGCTCTCAAATATCGGCGCGGGCATTGAGCACCAAAGCCTACAAGTCAAGCGCAGAATTATGAGAATATGTAGTGCCTTCCGAATAACCTTATCCTACGCCGCTTGCGTAGTAGCCGGAATTTTGCTGGAATATGGTACTGGAATAGACCTCCTAGTTTAGCAGTAGACAATTAATGCCATCTTCAGCCTGCCGATGTGTCACAGCGAAGAACAAGCCTAGAAGCATGGCAAGACAGATGGAACTCTTGATTGATGCTCATTATCGGCTTTTCGATCAAAAGGAGCTGACGCAGATGCTTCATGGTCATTGGTGCTTGAAAGCATTTCACAGATTTGGGCATGAAGACAATCCTTATTGTTCAATGCAACGCATTGGAAGAAGAAGAAGGCCGTAACTAAACTCAAGACCAGAGAACACCACCGGAGTGATGCTCAGTACAAATGACAGTGAGCGAATCCATGGCTTCATAACTGACGGAACAACGAAGACAAGGACCGTGTAAGAAACGCAGCGCTAGGTGTCAATACGAGTCAAGGCTGAACTCCCACCGCATGATGGACTTCCTGACGGCAGTGCCGCGATGACCAGCAATTGAAGGAAATTTGTTACTGAGTACGGTCAGCACTGAGTACGTATTTGAAACCCTCCCACCTTCTGACGCCAAAAAAAAACAAAACAAAACTATCAGTGTCCCAGTGAATATCCGGGCAGGATAATACAAGAAAACCCACAAGCTTCCCCGCTTGGTCCTTCAATCCGCACAGCATTTTAATTGCAAAACCCCGGCCCGGCTGATAAGCATTCAGCCCCACATCTCGACACACAAAAAAAAACGAAAAAAATAAAAATGGCAACAATAATTGGCAAAAAACCGTCGCAATTAAATTCATGCCCATGCCCATGCCCGTTTGTGTTTTTGACCATCTTTCCGCGAGCATCCTGTCACAAATGCGTTTGTTGTCTTGTGCGTTCGGAACGTAAATTATCGCTTTAGGAACACGACGGGTGCTTGGGTTTCGCGGGAAACGGAGCCGGATAAGCGGACGAACGCAGAAAAAAAATGCAAATTAATTGTCCTTTTAACGTCGACTGGATGAAGGGTCAGCTGGCGGGGGCGGAGAATAACGACTTAATGAGCAAATTTTGACATGGATGACTAAATGGGCAATTCTGCGGCTGGCAGTTGTCGGAGGACCGCGGCATGATGTAATATTGTCCATCGATGGGATTGGCGGCGGATGGGACACGTGAGCGTGGGAGCTTTTGGAGAGGATTACACTGGTGCTTCCGTGTTGTGGGTGGTGAAGGGGAATTGGGGAGGACGTGGTAAGCTTGGAGGGAAGGAGTTTGATTGGAGACAAGGAGTCTGGTAGGAGGCAAGGAGTCTGGTTGGAAGCAAGGAGTCTGGTAGGAGGCAAGGAGTCTGGTTGGAGGCAAGGTGTCTGGTAGGAGGCAAGGAGTCTGGTTCGAGGCAAGGAGTCTCGTTGGAAGCAAGGAGTCTGGTTCGAGGCAAGGAGTCTGGTTGAAGGCAAGGAGTCTCGTTGGAAGCAAGGAGTCTGGTTGGAGGCATGGAGTCTGGTCGGAAGTACATTTCAGTCGATAAATCCTTGTACGCTGCCGCAGTCTAAGGGGGCATCGAACAAGACGAAGTAGACGACGACGATGCACATTGTCCCAAGGTTCATCCAACAAGAATTCCATCCAGAGCCATTGTTGGCCAGTACGCCTTCCAGTGTCCGTATAGGTGACGAGGCTGGAAATAAGCGTTGCACCGTGCCTCTGAACGATTTGAACTATGCACCTGATTTCGGAAAGGAGATGCTGCTGGAAGCAACCTGCTCAGGACCGTCAAAGATGGAAGGCCGCCATATCTCAGACTCGGAGCGTCCACTGGTCGTAGGCCTGCTTAGTAAGTGAATAAGTAACATGCACTGACAGGCAGGCTCATAGGCCTTGTAGCAAAGACGTAGCAGACAGAAGAGATCGTTTATGGAAATAAGAAAGAGTGTCGGAGTCAAACTAGAACCTTGCGGAACACCAGCAACAATTTGGTGGCTATCACTGTGCAAACAATGGACGTTGAACCACGAGTGTACATGTCACTGCGGGTACCATCCAAACGGTCCTTAAGAAGGGGTTGTGAAAAGTTGAGAGACGGTCTAGATAATTGGGGCTTTCCACGTTGAGTTCATGTTGTTGTCTGGAGTCTGGGAATGAACTTCGTCTCGCCATGGATACGCCGCGATACGAACAGGCAGCAAATAAAAAGTCTCGACGTCTTTCGGCAACAACGGCAATTGCTTCCAAACTCAAACTTCTCTCAAATCGGTCATAAAGGCACAAGCCGAGCACAAAAAGCCTTCAGCCTCCCCTAGTGATGGATGGGGTCTTTGTCTACGCCTGAGTGTATGGCGCCTCATCTTCGTCGGAACCCACCCTCTACGTGAGTGAACACCCAATCGATACGGTTCTTGTCTGTGAGCAAGTGAACACCACGGCACGTTCCCATCCCAGCCCCAGTCGAAGTTCTGCAAAACTACCATCTGTCTGCCCTTAAAATCGAATCACCGCACAGTCCATTACGCAAAGCGCTGCAAAAACAACTTCGTTCGTCCCTCGTTTTTTGTGTTTGCAGTCCACGATCTAAATTAATTTAGTTAGAACGTCCTGCAGCAGTTTCCTGCGCATTCATAAATTCCGCCGTCTCCCGGAACGGAAGCACTCTCTATGCAAATGCGTTTTGCGAGGCAATTAAAGAATTAAAACTTCCAGAACGGCGAACGGCGAGGCGCAGCGGTCGTCTTGCTCTTGCTCTCCTGCAACCACACAAAAGTACACAAAGCAAATTAATTAGCGTATCCTTCTCGCCTCGCACTGTGCCCAGGCCGCGACTGACGGCGGAGACGACGGCAACTGCGGCCATTGTAGAGTGGCTCTCTCATTTTTTTCCAGTACTGTGTGTGTGTGTGTTGTGGGTTCCTCCAACGAACCGAGCAGCGCTCTTCATTTTTAAATTACCACCAAGGACCCAGTTAGAGAACGGGGAAAACAACAAACAAGACGAGGCGGAAAAACCACAGAATTCTCTTAGCCGCCGCACTCGGTGGGCCGGCAGGCAGTTAATTTGACACACGAGTGTCCTCCAGGAGGCGCGGCGCGCCCGGAGTGACCGAGAGTGCTTAACTGGATACGTTGATGTTCCAGTTTTCCTTTTGTGTGCCCAATAATTCACCAGGCTGCTTGGCTCACATTTTTTTTTTAGTTCGCCCACCCACCCACTGCCTCTGTTGAACCGTGCATGTGCCGATGCAAATTGCAACACGCTTGTCCGCGGGAGGGAGGAACTGCAGCGGTACCGCAGCGCATTGTTGCGCACAGCACGAGCCTGCTGCTGGAAACGAGGATAAGTGTTTCTTGTAATCGGCGGTGAGTACATTTCAAATAATTGTCTCCCAGATGCACAATGCAGGCAGGCAGGCAGGCATGGAGGCGTGCCTCTGCCTCGGCGAACGAATCTAGAGCAGGAAGCTTGTATGCTTGTGCCTGATGAGGCGGTGTGGATGGGGAGTCACTCATGAATGGAATGCAAGGATTAATGCACTGCTGACGTCAAGGAGACCGAGGGGAGCAAGGCACGCGATGTTTGCGTGCGACTGTGCCGCGAGTCCTGGCGCTGGTGAGCTGAACGAGGTTAACCCCTGGTAGTCAGCAGTGAATGGGATGACTCCCTGAGTCCCTCGCTTAGTCCAGAGTCAGCCAATTTGTGGTGAAAAACGCAGTTGGGGTTTATTAGCAGGGTTTGGCTTTCAGTTGGGAACGGTCTTGGAGGTCAGCTCTTTGATGTGCCTCTCCGACAAGTTGAGTTGAATACATTCGAGGTGCCTCCACATCCGGAACTGCCTGCAATAGTCTGACAGAGACATCGGCTTCCGGTCGGCATGACACAACGAGTCACAAGATGGCTCCAATGGTCCGAGTCTGTTTCCTACCCCATTACCACGTCTGCCGACAATGGAAGGGCCGAGCCTGAGCACTTTCAGCCTCCCGTAGCTGACTGTCCAGTGTACGCTGCTTTCAGTCATCAAGACCAATCTGTATTAAATTGGAAATTACTTGGTCTCTATACCGGAGGTTCTGTTTACCTCTCCTTCGTCTAGCCATCGAAGACCCTCTTATCTGCCGCGTTGTTGTCCATGCGCTTGATGTGGCCGAGCCAGAATAGTCGACAGTACAACTCGTAGAGCTCGCGGTTGTATCTTCTCTGCCATTCGCCAGCGCGGTCATATAAGGGGTGTCAGCATCAAAAATGAAACGATCGAGAACAGCATTGGTCTTAAGACGCAGTCTTGTGGTACCCCTGAAAGCCGATACCTAGACAGTACCCGACGTTCACCCAAAAGTCCGAGTCGTAGCCAGAACTTGGACCCATTGGCTTGACTCCTATCCGACAGTAGTGTGGTGCCCTACTCCCACCCGGAGACTCGACTACTAACCAGTGTCCAACTTCCGGTCAATGGCCCGATCGCTTGCTGCTTGTATTACTCTGGATCTCATAGACTTTGTGAACCGAGGGGTGTGTGAGTGACTCATTAATTTCAAGTGATGTCCTAGTTGTGACCACAAGTCACGAAGAGCTCTCAGCTAACTCTTAGCTTAAGACTGATGGGGACCCACAATTGCTAAAGTTGAAGCTCGATGTTTTGAAGTCATGACCGCTGAGTTGGTGCCCTGAAAGAAAGACTCAGTCGTTGTCCAGCCGAATGAAGTAAAATTTGATCCAGAAGTGGACTACACACATCTCCTTCAGCTGTCCCTAGATCTTCTAGACACTCTCCACAACCGCACATCAAACAGCGAGTTTTGGGAAGCCTTCAAGTAAACCCTTGTGCTTGGCCAGCTGGATGGGCCTAAGTTCGATCCAAGACCCTTGCCTTTGCAACTTCTTGTTCTTCGGCTGCCCCTGGATCCTCTGCACACTCTCCAAGACAGCAGCTGGCCTTAGAGCATTTCTCCAACAAAGGTTAATCCAACTCGAGTTCTCCTTTCCAACATTACCTCTCCACAACGACTACTCCACCAACCAACCACGACAATCTCCAGAGTCCCCCCCTCCCATTCCGTGTGACCTCGTCAGAGGAACAAAAACCCAGCGCAGCCACAGCGACAACGTCGGCTACCGGGGAAAGTTGAAAACTCGCTGGGATCATTATTTATGCAGTCCTTGTGATTAAGTTTGTTCGTTAGTTCGGGGAATTGAAATGTACTCCACGTGACCGTCTGAAATGTAATTCCTTATTTGACTAAGCGCAAGGAGCTGCCACGACAAAGGACACGGGAGCTGCGTCAGAGCACGGGGGGAATTATGTCAGAAGCATGTCCCTTTCAAGGAGCAGGTGTGACGGGAGTGACAGAGGAACCACTGTGTCCGTGGAGTCACGGGCGTAACTTGAACAGAGTCATCTTATCCTTGAATGTCCTTCGACAACAGTTTTCGGGGAGGGAGAGATGGCGTGGGCTTGAGGTGACGAGTTTTGCTGAAGAGGCTGACTGTCGATGGACCGTGAAAACTGGGTTTTAGCTTCGTTATTCGTGCGATGGTGGGTTTGATGGGCCTTCGATCGTCCGTCGAAACTTCCGCGCCAAGGTGTCTCTCACGAGGTTGTGGCTGATGACTACTGCATTCGAAGCTGACTTCCTAGACGAACTTGGATGTCTTAGATGTATCAGAGCCGACGAAGGGAGGCGTGTTGACTGTAGAGAGCAGAGGAAGCGGCCCTTGGATCTTCTTGAGAGAAATGTTCAGTGACTTGAGTCCTGTCGGACATCGTCGCCGACATGCAGAGCAGGGGCTTCCCAATTCACGATCTTCCATCCAATTTCAACCTAGAATGGATCGAAATTCTTTTCTCATTTCCTAGCTGAATGGCTTAACAGAGTGACCCTGTTTTCATTCAATCTGGCTGCAGCGTTGACTCCATACCCATTTTTTCAAGGACCACTGCCAGGGACTAATCAGAGGCCATTATACAGAAGCTAGTCGACGCACCCCGGACTGCAGAGCGAGCGATAGATTGTCAGTGGAGGACACGTGACTAGTCGACTGGCCGTTGATCTTCAGTTCTTGACGTCAAGTCAAGAAACTCAATACTGTTTGAGAGGCGTGCTTGAAAGCGCATTGCACTGCTTTGACACTTGCATGGTCTTCGACAAAGTGGTCTCAAACTCAATGACTGACCGAAAAATTTCTTCGTCGAAGCTTAAGAGTTTGTCAGGCGTAACAGGAGGGTGCATGGGATCACGGGTTTCATCCGTTCGGGGCGGGACACACGAAATTTGCGGAAAAGAGAAGAAAAAGACAATGACCTCCTTTCAGGCCAGTGATTGGAACAGCGAGCAGTGATTTAAGATGAGCGGAGCAGTCGGTGCGGTTGTATTCTCAACAATCCTGAACATCTCTAAAGCCTACAGACTTCCAGGCAATTGAAGCTATACGCCAAGCAGAAGTATTTGAAAATCAGGGTTACATGCCATCAAATGACCAAATATAATGTAAGCAAATATAAAGCCCAGGTAGAAGGTGACCATCATTATTTGTAGCTAAGCAGCCATCGAAGCTTTTGCCTACTATGCTTCATAATCTAAGCTAGCGTCTTTAGAAGATCATCTCAAAATCTCCCTTTTCCAGGTGCCGGGTCACAGTTGCAACCGAGGATGAACTAGGGTTCTGTTCTTCAATGCTCTCTTGCAGAAGAGGCGCAGATGTCAATTCAACCATCAATGCTTCTCATACACTTCCTTGAAATAGCTAACCGAAGACGGACCAGTCTGACAAACTGGGTTACATCAAGAAATACATGGTCGATCTAAAAGAGACCGTCGTCCTTAGGCGAACTCGACACGATATCACTAGATTGCCCGTTCACTCTATTTCTTGGATGGCCTCCGCAAATTGTTGGGCTGCATGTGGTCTGCTACGAGTCCAAGCGAACCACTTACAGGTTCGACAGTCGTTGTCCCTTTTTCACCTACTAAGGTCGTCAGACATAAGATCATCCATATCCGAGGTTCGTTGTTGCTTCGTTTCTGTGCCTTGTCTCGAATCACAGCTTGATTATCCAGACCAGTCCCATGCGATTGATGAAGATACTTAGACTCGACTCTGCTTGGTATTGTGTTCAGTCTTCGTTTCTTCAAGCGGCTCCCTTGCTCAGAGAGGGTCTGGAGTGGTCATTTGAAACCAGATGGATGAGTTCAGAGACAAGTGGAGGGTACGCCTTGTGCATCTAGTGGTCCATCTAGGACTTTTTTAAATCGCAAGTTATTTTGTGATGATAGTTGGGCCTCGCAAAACAAAGTATATGCTGTCATCAAGAAAGGACACACAACATCGACGAATCGGTCAGAACGTCACCATAGGCAGCTACAACTTCGAGGTAGTGAAGGACTTCGTCTACCTTGGCTCCCAAGTAAATAGTGCGAACAACATCAGTACTGAGATTAAACGCAGAATAACTCTTGCCAACCGCTGTTTCTTTGGGCTCAAGAGGCAATTGAGTAGTCGAGCCCTCTCTCGAAAGACCAAGCTCACCTTATATAAGACCTTGATCATCCCTGTCCTGCTGTATGGCGCGGAAGCTTGGACTATCTCAAGAGCGGATGAAGACGCACTTGGTCTCTTCGAGAGAAAAGTTCTGCGTTCAATCTTCGGTCTTGTTTGCGTTGAAGGTTCTTGGAGAAGGAGATTCAACCACGAACTGTACGGGCTGTACAGCGACATGAGTCTAGTCAGACGTCTACGGATTCAACGCCTAAGATGGCTAGGCCATGTAGAGCGCATGGACAACACTGCTCCAGCCCGAAGAGTCTTCGACTCCGAGCCAGTGGGACAACGCAATAGAGGACGACCACGAACCCGATGGCGCACTCAAGTGGAGAAGGACCTCACCCAACTTGGAATCCGAAATTGGAGGCAGCTGGCTAAGGATCGTGCCAGCTGGAGAGGATTGTTGACCGAGGCCCAGGTTCACCCCGGACTGTAGCGCCACAAGAAGAAGAAGAAGTTGGGCCTCGATGGGTTCGATCCCTGGTCTGTACGGAGAAAATGATTGTCACGGTCCACCTTTTTCGAGACACTGGTGAATGTTCAAAGCGTATTGTGACTGTCTAGCAAAGGCTTCTCAAACTTGGCCGTTCGGAGTCGGCATTAAACTGTAGGGCCCTTCCACTGGCGAGGGAACTATAGGATGCACAACACGAGTGATGGCTGAGAAGCTAGACAGCTTTGCCACTGACAGCTGTTTCCTGCTCCAAATCTTGACAGGAAGTCAGCATCGTATCTCCGTGGAACGTGAGTCGCTTGACGCTTGAACAACGTTGAAATATATTCAGAAGGGATTGCTGCGTGGGCCAAACAGTGCGTTGTTTGAAAAGCAAACAGCAACAACTGGTTTACCAGTGGATAACACTCATGATCCCCGTCGTCGTACGGCGCGCACAGATGACACTGGCTCCTGTGGCCGAGTGTGAGACTCCATCCACGTACATCAAAGTGAGGCTGGCAACAACGTTTCGGACAGTGGACTTCTTGGACTTGGACGACCTCTTGTTCATGCTTACAGGATGATCATGATGATTTTTGAAAGAGAGATCGGGGTTGAAATTTTACTCCTTTGGAAGTGAAGGACCTATGTTATTGTCAACAATCCAGCAGCGATTTAAGCGCTTACGGCCAATATCCTCCAAGGAATCCATGAGCTACAGAAAACCCGAAACCATCAACAAGGTCTTGGGCATTTTTGAAACCAGCCAAGCTAGCCACTGTTTGTTTGGAAAAATGTTTAAATTCACAGCATTCTTAAAAAGAAACTTGAATTGTTCCACCTTGTAGGTCGTCGCTTAGCTGACTCAAGCCTGCCAGCAGAACATGTGCCCATCCGCCAACCAAGTTTCGACAGCTGTCAGCTTTGCCATCTGCAACCATCACAATCCCCTCAGAAATCTTCCAAGTGGGCGGCAGGTCTCTTTGAAAGAAATTGAGCGAACTCCAACGCCACATGTCCCATTCACCAAAAGCAAACTGCTGCAGGGTCCTTCCAACTGAATGCTACGCATGTTCGCAATGTGAACCCACCCACTCAGCCCACTTGCGTCTCTAAATGATTCACACACTCCCGAGTGTAGCTCCTCTCCTCCATCAATCATCAATGAAATCTACCCTCCATCCATTCCCCCCAACCCCCCCTCCACCCTCACAAGCACTCACGCAAGTCATGAGCCTGAATGAAAGGCATTCCCTTACATCACCAGCCATTGCCAACCAACCGCTAAGGCCACAGGGTGATGGCACACCACAAAAGAACGAGGAACAGCACGCTCTGGTGCCTCCCAAGGCGCATTCATTTTCATGAATGCGCTGCATGCCCAACTGCATCCAGGGGGTGGGTGGCTGTGTGTGTGTATGTGTGGAGGAGACGCATTGTTGAATTCAATGTCAAAGGTTTATACAAAGTGCCAACACAGAACCCGCCACCGTTGCCTTCTGTCGCCAGCAACAGCCTTCGGCCGCCCACAGCCACCCGCTGCATTTGCCGATGGTGTACAACACGGCGGATTGCCAGTGCCAGTTGCAATCACCGGGCTCGACGCTCGAATTGTACTCGAATTGTGCTCGTACGAGCGCAGGTGATGATTTAGACAGCACGCTGCTGATGCCTGACGTGATGAATGTCAGCGCGAGACGTGGAGCCAATAACACACACACACCCTCACACCCTCACACCCTCACAGCCCCTGTGTGCTTCACTTGACATTGTGCGCTTAATTGTTGTGCGGCGACGATGGGTGGAGGGAGGCCGAAGTGAATGAGGCACGAGGCGGCTTCTTTGGCCGCAGACGTGCTGGAAATTTAATTTGCCGCCGAAGGGAGCAGCGGAATGCACACCATTCGGAGATGCCTTCGTGACGTTTCAGTTCTGTGTGCTGTGTGTCCTTTCGGTCGCAAGGACTCGGCTGGGTTGGAATTGTAAATCACTTCCAGTCCTGATCTCGGTTATTTTCATTCTTCGCGAAATCTTGGCATTTTTTTTGCGTCGAGTGGCAGCCAGCGAGTGAGTGTTTCATTGTGTCAATGGAAGGACAATGCGTGGAAGCAGAACAACCTCGAGTGTGGTGGCATCCAGTGTGTCGAAGGACGCTCGGCGTGAGTGGCACGGGGGAGAGACTACCGCTGTCGTCGAGGTTGAAAGCGGAAAGGAAATGATGTAATGCGGGCGCTGAGAGGTGTGTCGGGAGACGTATTCTGATGTGTCATTCGGGCTCCTTAAGCGACGGGAAATACAATGGGGGCGGTTGTAAAAATAGCAAGGATTCGTGTGTTGTTGATTTTTCGACTTTCCGCTGTCAGTTCGGGGTTCGTATTCGTAAGTGGGTTCGGCGGGGTATCGATTTTTTTAGTTTTCGGTTGGCTCTTGGAACTGTTGACCTTGAGTCGGTGTGGCTTCTTCAAACGTCATGCGGTTTGTGCGCAGTCCTTCTAGGGGGATGTTGATCGAGACGGATTCTTGTGAGGCCATGAAGCCAAAGATGCTCTGTTGGACATTGGGCAACATTACAGTCGTGGCCAATGTCAAAGGAGGTTGAAGGAGCCTTGACTTTGGCTTTAAGGTCTTTGGACTATGTTTTGCAGAGCAACCGACTCCTCTTTTTTTCTTTTTTATTGGAGGCTTGCAAATTCTACACTGGAGCACTCAGACTGATGAAAGGTCTACAAAATCAGCTCTCACCACATCAATGGCTGTCACCAGATCCGAGCAACCACGCTCCTTGAATGTGCCCATCACGTTAAGCCCAAAATATGCTTCAAGTGCCATGCCAATCACTGGAAAACAGGGATGCCCCCCCTGCAAGGAACTTCGTCTTTGCGGAGCTCATCTGGAAGCCACTTGAATGGTCCGCTGATTTCCCACTAGCTAAGCTGCCTCAGAGAGATGCCTGTTGACTGACCCAGAAAACAGCGACGATGGAACAGAATGGTGTCCTCGAACGTCGGAATCATTCCTCGTATGGCGCGAAACTTCTCCAACCGACACGGTAACTCTCACAACAAGGCTAAGAACGCCATCGTGTACAATGATATTCTCGGGAGGCATTGCTTCGGAATGATGACAGGTTTAACTCGGCCGCACATGGATGCATTCTCGAGCATCGTGTGGGCATGACTTAGGTCATTGTCTTACCAGCACACTTAGCACACCAGTGTTGGTCCATTAGGATACACAGGGCTGTCAATTTGATCCCCACGACAAATGGTGATTGGACCAGACACACCCCTGGTGTGTGTATTTATCGATCCTGAGAGTTTGGAGTCCCTCCGGCAACATTGAGATTTTGACCCCCAAATCCAAGCAGTGGTTAGTAAGGCATTTCTGGAGTGTGTATTTGCTTTCACTGGGATTCGAACCGTGGAACCCTATAACCATCGTTTCAGCATACTTTGTTGCGATAGCAAGTTAGCATGAACACCAAAAAACTGCGCTGTTCCTGTCGTCGCATAGACAGCTCCAACTGCAGCTTGCTCGCGATGAACACCAGTTCCAACCAGCAGTCCCTCCACCAAGCCCGATCAGACGTGCTTCCCGCTGCTCTTTGGACAGCGGCGTCCTGCGCTGCGATGGTTCAAGACCAAGAACGGTTACTTGTTTCGTAAAATTGATGATGTCTATGATGCGCCTCGATCGCATACAACAACATTCTGAAGAGACTCTAGGGGCGACAGGACGGGCACGGGCGACCGTTTCCTTAGCCAAACAAATCACCAATGCCCTGTCTACACGTTGCAACAATGTCGCAGCGACAAAGAGAATACGATGACAATGGAGGCGTGAGGTGCTGGCCTTGCTTCAACACTGTCGCAGCGATATTGGAGGCATTAGCTCCTAGACGTCCTTTGGCATGGCATTGCTTGAATGAGGTCCGCAGGTCACATTCTGACACTCAGAGCAAGTCATGTCTGAGGGCTTGGTACAAGACGTGAGGTTATCGTCGATGTGCAACCTTCCAACAGAGCTGGAGTCGGGTAGATTGAGTTCATTAGGCCTTGTTGGCACCACTTAGAGCTGAGTGCGCGTCGGAAGTCAGCCCGTCCACCGATTAAGGAACATAAGTCCACCTCGTCCCGTATATCCCATCAGACTCCATCCGGACGTCGCTTGATTTGACAAGAGCTGAACCTCCATCACCTGGCTAAAGACTTAAAGACGTCTTGCCACAAAAACAAAACGAATCCAAATGAAATCGTTAAACAAGCAATCCCTTATCCGGACACGTCCGCTTTGTTTACCTTCAATCCGATGCCGCCGTTCAGCATTGACACCGATTGACAAATAGTCCTCTCCAATCGTGCCCACGCCTGCTCTGCCACACTGACAGCGCATCATTATTATTCATTCCACTCTGGCGGGGGAACCTATCAATTCCTAGCCGAAACTGAATTACATCTGCGAAACAAAGCCGAACGACGACACAGAACTTGATAACGTTTATCCTTGTCAGTCGATGCGAAACATCTATCTTAACCCCGTATGACATGTGCGTAAGTTCGACGTGCCGCTGACGTCAGACCACGGTCAACACCAACAACAATCTCAGATATGTTATTAATATCCTCGTGCACGCGAGCGCCGCACAGTCCCCTGCGCCCCTCACAGGATAATAAATGATACACGGAATGTCTTGCGTATGCATGGGACCGCCCAGCCAATCTCATCATCCCAGCCGGGGGGGGCGTCTTTGTCTTGGGCACCCTTTCGAAAGTGTGCGCTCTTAATTTCCTCGCCCAAATGTCCCTCGTGTAAATAAATCCCTTAACTGACTGGTGTAATAAAGTGCGATGCACAATGTGTGTCCTTTTGCGCTTTGTTCTGGATTTTATCGTGATCGTAAAAAAATTAAAGGAAAAACAAAAAAACCACGGCGGGGGACTGTAAAAGTCCTTAAGTCCCCGCCATTGAGTCAAGCGACTGTCCCGGAGCCGGGGCCGGGGATAACGACGCCAATTAAACGGTTATTCCCCGAAAATATGACGGTCACAAAGAGTAAAGTAATGGCACTTGATAAATTAGGAATTCACAAAGAAGCCACTAATTATGATGGAAATTCAGGGAAAATTCACTTGCCGGCGGTGGGGTGGAAGCCAGTTGAGTTGAACTGAATTTGACAGGCGACTGGTGTGTGCGGGGGTGCAGTCAACGGAGGAAGGAGCCAGTGATGGTTCTGGAATCACGGAGGTTGTTTTAAATGATGGATCTTATTTGGCCTGAGTCTGCAAAAGTCTACATCCTTGATGCAAGCATTTGCAGCATGCTCCCGCAATGGTGTCCAGAATGGAGAACGACCATGATCCACTAAAGACGTCGCTCTCACAAGAGATCTCGCATTGAGCCGGGTATCCATCCTCTGCCATCGACTAGGACTTGGTCAAACCACCTCGTAGCCGCCTAACTGATTCAGTTCCAAACAATGTACCCGTCGTCGGTACCATGTGACCACATCATCGCCAATCGCAATGCCCTCTCCGTTCGAAGAAGATGCTCAACATTGAGTACCTCGGGTACTGCCGTCGGAGCTTGTACTACCATGGTTGACCAGCACTGCATTACTCCTCCCACCACTCGTGGCAATGACACCGATATATGTGCTTCCACTTCTCCACTTAAGTGGGACGCCACTGACAAGTAGAGTGCATTGTCAAACCTTCTTGAAGTGACCGTAAGCTCGAATTTGTCGAGCTTACTCATTACTTACTCATTAGGCCGGCGGTGGCATTAAAACAGCACATAGTACTAATTAGGTTCTCATGTGAACCACCACTGCTACCTACCTACCTATCAAGTCGGGTCGGGGTACTGGACACGCTGGTTCATCATCTTGGTCATCAAGACCCAGCTGCCTTGCGTCCGCGATGACTTGGCCTTTAGACCGGAGGGTCGGTCTCCGAACCAGGAGACTCGGATTCGAAGACTCTTTATGCTGGAACGTTGTTGTCCATGCCGAGCAAGTGTAGTCCACGGATTTTTCTCCTTCGGATCCTGGTACAGCTCGTAGAGTTCAATTCGCTTTCAGACGGGATCATATATGCGGCGCAGCGTTTTTCTTTCGAATGCGCCAAGAATCGGCTCCGCAGTTTTGCTTAGTCTCCAGCCTTCAGCTCCATGAAGCAAGACTGGTAGAAGAGTCAGGTGATCTTGTGTGCCAGCGGAAATTGGAGTTTTTGAAAATTAACTTGTTTGGGAATTTTCGTTGGAGCTTCGCCATAACCGGTCGGGCTATATGTGCATGGCTGGAAACAAATCCTTTTTCCAAATTCTTATTGGGCGCAGTTTTGGGTATAAACAAAACCCCTTTAACGATCTTTGTAGCACAATTCGTGCGGAACCCTGTACAATGAAAACTAAAGGGGACAAGACACACTCTTGGCAAAGTCCAAGCAAAAGCTGTTGCAGTTGTGTACTGGCACTCAGACTCCCTCAAGGCATTCAGACGTCACACCGTCGTCGATATGCTAACGATTCGAGTCTGTCCTCCACAAGTATGGACTGTTGCCTAAAATACATAAAAAGACATGATGCCACTTCGTCGAACCCTCTTCCAGCTGCCAAATCTAGATCTAGAACGCCTCGGAAGCCGTGTTAATTCTTGCCACGTGGCCAAACCATCGAAGCACAATTCTGTTCGTTTGAAGAAGCGGCTCTTAAACGTTGAGTTTCTCACGTACTTTCGTGTTTTCAGCCTAACACGATCCAAATTGCACGCACCACAAAGCTCAACATTTACTCCTTGCATCACTCTTGAGAAAAACGCCGAGGTAGTTAAACGTCTCCACTTGCTCAATGGGACACCACTATTACGTTCGACCTTTCTTAACCTCGGATTTGTTCGCGTTAACCTTCACCCCTGCAAACAACCTGTAGAGTGAGTTGTGGAGTTCCGTCGAATGCGAACACTTTTAGGCCTAAGCCCAATAAAATGAATACTTTCGTTGCGTTCTAAATCCAGGGCGTATACCTAGATCTATTCGTTGGAGGTATCAACCCCTTCATGGGTTCTCCTTTTTCCCATTTGTTTGTCATCTCGGTGAGATCCTTCGTGTTACTCAGATCCACATTACAACAGGCGGCCATACAATAGTGGACTTACAGCAAAAGGGATTCTGGTCCTTGACAGGAGACCACCACACCACCATTGAGCATCGCAGGCGGTGGATGTCACACCAATGATATTTTTTCAACCATCTATCGGTAGTGGGTATATGATGGGCCTGTTCCTAACCTAACCAAGTTCACTAGCTTCATCCGTTTTGATGCATTCCAAATACAGCCCACACTCGTCGCTTCGCTCACTCTTATTGGGTCTTACGAGTGCTCAGTTTTTTGACATCATTCTATGGGCTCGGGTATTAAGTCATGATACATTCCTCGCCTTGGGTGAGCTGCAACATTCAGTCCATACATATGGCTCTAAAGCTTGTGAGAGACTCTCTCTCAGTCCCAAGAGTTTACCTTGAAGCACTCGATATGCCTTTGGTTTGGCATACTTCCAAGGCTTCTCGATACGGAAGGGATCTCGTACCATTCTTGGAGTGAATAGTTGGAAAAAAGTGCCAAAAACGCGTACCATTCGAGATATGCCCGGAAGACCATTTCAGGCCACCTCCTCCGACATTTTTTCTAAGCGATAGGGGCTTCGGCGAGTCCTCAAAAAAGGGCATTGTTCAACTGCACCCATCATGAACTGGATCATAGCTTTGGACCGCGCTTCACCATCATGACGCAGACTTGCGAAATCGAAAATCGCTTGAAAAGTGAGACATCCTCACAAGTTCCTTATTTTCCAGATGTGGCATCGCCTTCCCATTACACGAGAGAGTCATGATAGTTCTTAAAATTGTTATGCTTCGGCAGCTGTCAAAATAGTCAGTACAGCTTGTCATTTCCATCATACATCGTCTCGCTCTTGACAAGCGTGTGGAATTATGAGAAGTCGTGACAAAATGTCTGCTCATCATGACTTCAATGTGCAGACCGTTCGTCGCACTGTGTAAAAGGTTGAGCAGGAGTACACGCGAAGCCATAAAAGAAACAATGCCACCGAAAATGACTCGCGTTGACTACGATCAGCTGAATTAGGCATCGCTAGAGAGCCAACCAGGCTAAGGGGTTGAGACATCTAGTTGATTAGAGTCTTTATCAATACTGGGGCGAGAACTCTAGCCGGATGACAGTAGACAAGGACGTGTCTTCGTCAATTTTCGGCAAAAGGTCATCGAAAGGCTGGCTCAGAGGATATGTCAACGATTAAAATTGCAGTCGATGGAGCGAACAGCAACCTCAAGTGTTCGACTAATCATAAGTGACCGACTGTATGTTGCATCATCGGACCCTATTTTTCGAAATCTCGAAAGAGGAACCGTAACAGTCAATGGGCTTAGATAGGGAGCGATACACACCGACTGCCTGTGCCAGCCCTGGACGATATCGATGTATCTGAGCTGTGGTTCCAAGGAGACGCTGCCTACATGTCACACAATCGTCGCAACGCCCGAAGAGAAATCTGGCGACTGGGTTTACCTCAAACTGGTCCAACTCACGATGGTGTTCATTTACTGGTCATCGCGGTCGTGACCGTGCTTGATTTAATACCACTCTATTATCAACTCGGCCTAAATCCACGCTTATAAGCTAACCACTTCGGTGGACCTTGCTGCACACATACAAGACAGAGACACTTGCCGGAATGAGGCCACACAGAATAAACGCACAGGAATGACCCACTCCTTGAAGTATTGCCAGCTAAGTCGAAGCCACCATCTGAAAGATGTGGTGATCCATACAAAATGAACAAAGCTTCAACATGGAGTCAGAATTCAGAGGCTTTCTCACACGGTTGTTGTTTTGTTTGAATTTCCTTTCCTATCCTTCTTATCCGGTCGCTCTGGCTGGCAGACTGGCCCCTGGACGGGTTAGGACGACGTGATGTCAGGAAAAATCTCCACTCCGGATAAACACCCACCAGCCGAGGTGAACCTGAGCCCCATTTGTGTCCACCCACCACGTCGACAGGACATTCACTTTTATGACAAATAAATTCCATCAAATGTCCAATATCGGCGTGCACACGATTTCAGAATTGGGCCCAGATCAAGTAATTTAAGCCCAACCCTTCTCCTCCCCCCTCACACTGCATCCCATAACGTGGCCATTTGCAACACATCCACGTTCGCAGGGAAAACGAACGAATTTTGCGCCAAATACCTGCTCACAGTGCTCCCAGTGCTCACATTTTCCTCCAAATTAACCTCGCCTGCACTTGCCGTTTGACGACGTCCCCAAATCTCCTTCTTCCTCCCACCTCCCACCCCCTCGTTCTCTTGAATAACAAAATAATGTCCTCATGAATTCAAAAATCACCACCCACCGGCGGCGACTGAAAAACGCATCCAGGACGAGCGCACATCTCCTCTGTCAGCCCGCACTTGGCTGCGTGACAGCGCGACATCCCCACACACCCCCTCGCCGACCGAAATTATGAATATTGCAACGCGAACGGCGAACGACGCGAAACTATGCCCGTGGGGGTGAAATTAAAATTAAGTGCTCGTACCGCCGTCAGCTGGGGCGGCTGAGGCAGTTTAATGTTTTTTCTCTTGTGATTTCACACTCTGATCGTCTTTGTCTTTTTCTCTCTCCTTTCAGCGGACAGTTCCTTCTTGCTGGCCAACGCCCAAATCGTCGACTTCCCGATTGTCTATTGCAATGAGTCCTTTTGCAAAATCAGCGGCTACAACCGTGCCGAGGTTATGCAGAAATCGTGCAGGTAAGTCCAGTGCGACCGCCCCGCTTGATCCTGACTATTGATTAAAATTTGCATTCTCGATGAGGCGCGGGGGCGTTATGTGTGATGGCGATTTAATTATGCATTAAGGACTCAAACCATTATTGACTCTGGCAGTGACTGTGGCAGTCGTGGCAGTCGTGCCAGTCGTGCCAGTCGTGGCCCATCGTGCAATTAGATGCTGGCGCGCGGGCGGCGGACGTTTCCACGCGACTGTACTTCATAAATATTTCCGCTGCGAGGATTTTATGCATCCCCATGCAAAGGCCGGAGCCAATGCTGGAGCCATGCTGGGGTTGTCATTGCGGCTTTAATTATAACCCACTCTGGAGCTGGGGAGGGAGGGGGGATCAGTGTTAACTGGAGCGTTACACCGAAGATGAGCAGTGAGTCACGTTGGTGAATATTGCATGCGCTTCGGAGTGGGCTTTGAAGTGGATGACGACGGGATTAACGACGGGCGCATGGATGATTAAGAGATTTCGTCGAGGAGACGACGACGTGTCGAGGTGAGCCATTTGGGCGCGAAATTGACACGTTTGAAGGGCTATGAAGTTGGAATGACTGCTTCATGGTCGAGGGGAGCCCATAAGTGTGGCGAAAGCAGTTTGAGGAGACTTTATACCATTGTAATGGTTAGACTCTATCTAAATTCATGGAGGACACAGAGATGTTTCATTTGCACGACGCTTTGGAAAAAATGACGGCAAAGTCACCCGAAATGACACATTTTAAAAAATCGCCAATAGCTAAGCGTTTTCTCCGCAATTTTGCCTTTCGCTCACATTCCTAGGGCTTACTGAGGACGGAAAGATACTTCTTTTGAGCCCAATACCATGCCGCTACGACCAGTAGAAGGCAAGAAAATATGTCGGCCAAATCACCAGAAATGACAAGTTTCACACAATCGCCGATATCGCGAAATTAACGCGAATTTTCCGCGATTTTGCTTTTCGTTGCCCCTCTTGTTGCTTACAGAGGACGGAAAGACGCTTCTCTTGAGCCCGATACCACGCCGCTACGACAAGTAGAAAGTAGGGAAAAGTGTCGTCAAAGTGGGCTGAAATGACAAATCTTACAAAATCGCCGATATCTCGAAATCAAGCGATTTTCGGAGATTTTGCTTATCGTTGACCTATGGAGGCCTGAAAGACACTAATTTTGAGCCCAATACCATGCCACTACGACAAGTAGAAGGCAAGAGTCAAAGTGGGCTGAAATGACAAATTTTTTTACAAAATCGCAGATATCTGGAAATGAACGCGGTTTTTACGCGATTTTGCTCCTTTTTCAAATTGTTAGGGCTTAAGCGGACAGACAGTCGCTTCTTTTGAGCCCAAGACCATGCCGCTACTACCAGTAGATGGTACGGAAGATACGGCCACTGCCTGGCCACTCACCAGAAATGCCAAATTTTACAAAATCGCTCATATCTCGAAAACTAAGCGATTTTTCCGCGATTTTGCTTGTCGTTGACCTATGGAGGACTGAAAGACGCTTCCTTCGAGCCCAATGCCATAGCGCTCCGATCACCAGAAGATATGAAATAAGTGCAGGGGAAGTTGACCAAGGTCACATGAGTTCACGACAAGTTCCACTGAATGTCCTCCTTTCGTCCTCCCACACAGAACTCTATTGAATTCGATTACCTGGAAATCGGTGGGACAATGATAACCGTTCAGCATGCCGAACCACGAGCATTAATCCCGAGAATTGAAAATTCCACGATACCCCATCGACGATAATTCAACATTTTTTCCATTCAATTTCGATCTGCAGCAATTACTCTCCTCCCTCGGGACAATCCGATTTCCCTCCCCCCGCCCTTACCACACCACCCTTCATAAAAATTCATATTCAAACCACACTCCCAAGGATGTGTGGGTGTTGTTGGGAAGCCAGCGCCACTGCCTGGCCAGAGGTAAGTCGACGGAATCACCGTACAATAAATCCTAATTCCGGCCAAATCCCCTTAATCTATTCCAAACCAATACCCAGCGTTCCCCCCCCCCCGCCCCACGCACACACAGGTACACATCACAGGACGAAATCGATTCCACCCCACATCCCTCCCAACGGCAAGACCAAATGCAAACACAAACAAAAAACGATTCGGTTTCTTTTTTGTCGAACCTCAAGGATGAAGCCGAGGAGGAGAGGCAACAAAAACAAAAATGCCAACATTAAATATGTACAACCAACGTACGAGCTCCAACTAGACCAACCCCCACCCCCTCTCCCCCCCCACCTCTCAGGGAGGCAGAGGACGATGACGCTTTATTGTTATTTACAACGCACTTGTAAAATTCGGAATGCTCCGGTAACCTCAAAACGTCGATAAACAAGCGCAGTTTATGGAAATCCGAATGACTTGAGCGCACGCAAAATGTATCCCGACGAAATATTTGCACAATTCCGAGGGATTCTGGCGGAGCCGAAAGGATGCGAGACGTCCGAGACGATGCCAACTGATGACCGATGCGAGCGAGTTGCATCACAACGAGGAACGAGGACTCAACTTGAGCGTGAAAGGGTGCGTGCCTCAAGGACTGCGCGTCGTGATGGTGATTAATTTCATTTGCGGGCCTTGCGTTAATGAGGGCACTGTGATTTCATTTAGCGGGCGCCTTTTTGTCGAGGGAATGCCGAGAAATTCCGAGAAACATCGAGAAACACTGGATTTTCTTTGAAAATTTTCACACGCAATCGGGGACTTAACACGTGTGGTCGTGGGGGTCGAAAGCATGTGTGTAACTCGCTGCGTGATTCCTTTGACCTTAGCCGCACTCTCACGCAAGGACCTCTTCCGCCATTGAAGCGGGAAAAGTGTGATGGATGTGACTTTGTTTTACTTTGTGATTGCCTGATGTAAAGTCATTTGTTTGAGCGTGGAGTTGAACTCAACCGGGGGAGTCGACTGGTAGCGACAAGCCACTGAAGGTGCCCTTGTTCGCTCGACTGTTCTTCAAGGCCTCACGTCTAAAGATGCACTTGTCGTGTTGAAGTCTGATCAACATTTGTCAGCCTGTCCTTCGGCGAGCAGTCTTTCTGATCTGACTTCCATGGAGCCTACGGGACGATAGGCGGCTGAGACAGTAGCCACCTTAGCTAAGCGTGTTCATCGTACTCTACCACAAGCGCTACCGCGAGGCCACTTGAAGGTAGTCCACTTAAAGGTAGTCCTTGGTGATGTTCAGACTGTGAGACGTCATTAAAGAAGAAAACCAAAGTAAACCACCGGAATAATTGCTTTCCTCTTCCGCTGATCGATTGACACTGACTTACGACTCAACGACATGTGCTTTTGACAGTCCCTTGCTCAGTTTACAGGGTTGCCACAAGACCAAGGGTTTGGACGAGACGTGGGTTCATCATAACACACCAGAGACTAAGGGACCACAAGACGTGAACCAAGACAGGCCATGCTGAGTCTGTCGGATAAGGCGAGCATGGTCAACATGGCTGAGAGCGTGTCATTCAGATTGATTGCCTTGAAAAGCGGGTGCGAAAATAGTTTCCACACTGATTTGAACTAGAAACCGCAGCAAATGATGAACAAAGGCAAGAACGGCGTCGTATCAAAATGCACCCAAATGCAGAGTTTCCGAATAGGGACTTGACAACTTTGAGTTTATTTTGCGAACGCACTCTTTCACTGGTTGTCATGCCATTCTGACAACCGCGTCCAACTGAGAAGTTAAGTAAGAAAGTTAACAGCTTTCTATACTTAGGAAGTGTGGTCTCAGCTAATAGCGGTGGCACCGAACTGGACGTGAGCAACAGAATCGGGAAGGCCAAAGCTGCTAAAGCAATGCCATCAGCTTAAGAACCAAGCTGAGATAGTGCTGCTCCAACGTAGAGTCGGTGCTGCCATGTGGATGCAGTACCTGGAAAGTAGACACCATTACACCACTACAAGATCAGGCTGATTCCAGACAAGATCAAGATCAAGCTGACTCCAGAATTGAGCCCGACGGGCCATTTCAAGCGACGTACGTTTATTTAAAACAAAAGTTGTCAAGTCCTTATTGGAAAACTGTTTATCTTGCCATGACATGAGGTTGCCGTTTCCATTGACCACCAAGCTGCTGCCTTTACTTCGTGACCAAAACTGGAACAGGAAAGCCGAGTTGAGGCAGCGTTGTTTGAAGGCCAACTCAAAGTCGATGGGTACCAGGTCTCCGTGGCATCCCAGGCCAGCATGGCGTTCTGCCCGTCTTTGCTCTCTTGCCGAAGAGGTGTTTATTCCACAAATTTCTGTGCTCTTCTTTGAAATGGCAAGCCCCAGATAGACCAGACTGACAAGCTATGCAACAACAAGGAAAACATCGTGATATCGCTAGATCAGTGGCTAAGGCACACTCGCCATGAGGAGCAAGGCAAGGCAGGCACAAAGGACAAGCGTCGCGGTCTCCTTCTCGGCTGTGTAGTTTGAGTTTGAGGGCATGAAAACTTGGTACACAGGCGAGAAGGAGACCGCGACACACTTAATTTGTGACTGCCTTGCTAGAGGCAGATTCCCAGCACTTGGGTGACACTTTTTTAAATGTTCTGTTGAGCTCTAGCTAGAAAAGTCTTTGAATCCGAGTGACGGCGAAGTAGAGGAAGACCGCGACTCAGGTGGCGCACGCAAGTGGAATGGGACCTCAACCAACTACGCGTGCGAAACTGGAGACAGCTAGCTAAAGACGGAGCTGGCTGGAGACGCTTGTTGGGTGAGGCCCAGGTCCACCCCGGACTGTAGCGCCACCTTAAGTAAGTAAGTAAGTTAGTTCTAGCTACGCACCTACCTAGTCGGAGAAGGAGTCAACTAAATTCATTGAATCAGTCGTTGACACTAAATGCACACGGGAAGCCCTCGATACGTCTTACTAGGCTAGACCGCCAAAGGGGACTGCTTCCAGTAAAGAGTCTTTCAAGCAGAGACTTGAAACCCATGCCTGGGTGCACGACTAAGGTGCACGGTCATATCAAAGACCGACGGCGATTAGATCTCTTGCTGAAGTCACATTTTACTCGAAGGCTAAGGAGATGGCCGCGTAGTGTATCAGCCATCATAAGCCTTTGCCGGCACTTTTCCATTCCAGGACATTGCCGATGCTTCAGCGCTCCTTCCGAGTGGAGATTGGTCAAGTACGCCTGTATTTAGTAAAGCATCGTCTGACCACTCTCAACCCAATCCCAGAGGTGCACAAAGCTTTATTAGACGGAACAGGCCGACTGTCAGCCCTCCTGGAGGCTGTATGTCTCCACAAACAGAGACTGGGGCAGTGACAAAAGAAGTGCGCCTTTGTAAATAAAGTCGTGGGCTAAATAGACCAGTGGCTCAACTGCCATTGCATTCGTCGCCTTAAGCAGTTTGTCTGTGCGCGAGTGGTCTCACAGATGGTAGGAGAGTTCATTGAACACCAAATGACGATGAGAAGCCCTCGATTCTTCTTACTGGGCTTGACTGTCAAAGGGACAGCTTCTTGGAATCACGAGCGAGACACATACTCCCCTTCCTCAATGGAGTGCGTTTGACCAGGAGAAACATACAACCTACCGTGTAATTGCCTCAAAATCGGGGGGGTCCACTCGATGCATTACGAAACACCTCCTCTGCTAGTCCTTCTCTGAGGAGCCGAAAAAGCATGCGCTCAGTTTATGTACGTCACGCAGAACCATGCCATCTTCGGTTGTGGTCTCAAGAAGACTAATCATCAAGAGACGTCCCTAAGGCAGCAGGTTCAGGTCCTGAAAATACCTGATCTTGTAGTAGGTCGCGCTTCAGAAATTTTAGGGAGTTTAGACTGCCGATTGAATTCAGAGGAGTCTTCTATCCCTGCTCTGTCCTGGAATTGGTTGTCGAACAAGGGCACGAATTCTGCGCGCCTTCCACAGGTTTCGGCTTGGAAAACCGACGATGTGTGTGGTTTAGTGCCGTCGTCCCTGATGATGGGCACAAGTGTAACACCCTTCCTCGGTCTTGGCGACATCCGTGAAGATTGAACTACATTCCTCGCCTAAAATGGAACTCAGCTACTATCCAGAGCCAGTCTTAGGTGCAGGACGCTCCACTTAGTGCGCACATCGCATCAGGACCACTGGTGTCAGTGTGTCCCCGACGGCGTATCCACGAGACTAGACTAAGAAATGCGCTGCACAAGGTCACCACAGCTCCAGTGCGAGTTGTACCAAATATCACTTCTTTTTCAGTGAAAGCTGCTGCCCATCCAAACTGCTCGACCACAGACACCAAATCGTCTCATTTCCGCGTTTCCGCGTCGATTTTCGTCAAATTTTCGACGTAGACTTCGTCCTCCCACTCCCCTCACTCCATTCCAACCAACTTTCATCAAACCATTCGCTGGATTTTCAAAAAACTCACTTTTTCAAAATTTGCCTTCTCGCAGCGGAAAAAGTCGACTGAATTCGTTTCGCAATTTACTCCATTTTTTCGGCGAAATCATGCATTTTCTCGATTTTCCAAGAAAACCTCTGTTTTTCAGGGGAAATGCCTTGAGATGATGGGCTCGACTGTCCCAACAGTGATTTTAACGATTTGGTGTGGTTTTCTAGTCGTTTTCGGTGAAAAAAGAGCATTTATTGGGCAATTTTAGAGCAATGACGTCATGGAATGGCAGTAGAAGTGGTGTGTGTCTTTGCTAGTTTGACGAAATGCTCTTTTGTTTTGAAGATCAAGTGAATGTGGCTTGCGGGGAGGCAGTTGAGAGTGTATTACTTCGCTGGAATATGCTTCAAAGAAAGTGTTTCAGTCGGGGTTTGGCCGCAGGAAGGTGTGAGTGGCGAGAGTAGTTGGAAAGAAATGGCGGACATCATGAAGCTGTCAACTGGCAGTAGGCAGCTGCATGACTGTATGTGGAATCTTGTGTGTTTCGAAGTGGATTTGTCTGAAAAGCTACTTCTTCCTGCGATTCAAGAGTAATTTGAGGACGATGAACTGTACCAAGATGTACATGTAGTCGGGATCGGCCACACGAAGCCCATGGACACCAATGAACCAGCTAAGCGGCCCCTCGACGCATCATGGCCTCCTGGTTCGAGAAGAAAAGGAGGAACGAATCTTAATATAAGGACCTGGTGTATCATTATGCCGCAGGAACAAACCAACAAACCAGTTTCAATCTCTAGAAACTAGAGCCACAGACAAACCGATGTAGCCTCGCAGTGTGACCACTTCTGGGGTGAGTCTGTCAGTCAACACATTTGTCCACGAGACATTTTATATATACTATAGCCTGGCAGTTGTTTTGTCAGAGATGTTCAGTGATATTTGAGTCGTTGTAGGCTTACTCTACTTCCTCGTGTAGTCCAACAGTCAGCGAACTCTTCCAGTTGTGAATGTAAGCCGGAGCGGCCACATTAAGCCCATGGACACCAATGTCCCAACTAAGGAGGCCGTTGAAACCCCATGGCCTCCTGGTTCGGGAGGAAGAACTTATCGCCAGTATAAGGACGTAGCCCACGCGGGCCTCTCGGTGTGCCGTAGAAACCTAGGCAAACTATTTTCAATGCAAGTCAGTACGGCAGAGTGACAAGTGACAAGAAAACGAGGCTGATGTAGTCTTGCATGAATGAGTCAGGCGTGTTAGTCGACGAAGCACCCTACTTGAAGCTCCAAAAAAAATGTGACGTTACCCAAAAAATTTGATTCAAGAAGATTCGCCCATGAAGACGGCATGTGTGAACGGACACCGACCTAGGAGAAGAAGCTCCTCCTCCAGATCCAACTGGAAGTCAGTTGACGATGGATGGGTCCCTGTCAATCTGCGCAGAAGGAGCAGGCGTAAGTGTGACCGGCAACTCATTTCAGATATCGAGCCATTATAGCGTCTTTCTGGCAGAGATAATAGAGATGAAGAAAGCTGTGTCTAGACTAGGAAACAAGCTAATATCAAGGACGGACGGCGAGATCATTTTACTCGATCACTAAGGAGATGGCCGCGTAGTCTATCAGCAATCGTAAGCCTCTGCCGGCACATTGACATTCCAGAAAATTGCAGAAGCCTCTACGCCCTTCCCGGGTTGATTTTTGCCATGCGTCGGTTACTCTCACTCCTATCTCAGAGGTGCACACAGCTTGATCAGACTGAACAGACCATCTGGCAGGCCTCTAGAGGTTCTCAGTGTTCTATGACAGCTACTGAGGCTGCGACAAGTGAGTGAGTGAGTCTCTGCAAATAAGGTCGTTTGCTTACTAGACCAGTGGTTCAACTGCCATCGCTGATAACTTCTTGTCGCATTGAAGGAGTTTGTCTTTGCACTGCTTGATAAGAGCAAGGGCCTCCAGAAGATCACGCTAATGGTTGCGGTTAGCATCTGTGGAATCGAAGGAAGCTCTGTCAGATTTTATGGCTGTTTTCAAGCCAATGCGTCGACTAGTGACTAGAAATGGAAAAGACACCATTTGCAGGATGAATCGGTTCATCACCCGAGGTTCGTGTTAGAATCTTTGAAGCCTAGTTGGTCTAAGGGAGCCGCGGCTGCTATGTCAGAAGGGCACCCACCTCCATGCCCTTTAGGTTAGGTTAGGCTGTAGTGGCTGACTGCTAAGAACAGTCACACTGCACTGGTGCTTGTAGTGAAGCAATTTAGCTGGCCTATGCTGGCACTGCTTAGCTCATCTAGGTTATTGAAGTAGTAAGCCTCTAGATGTAGGAACCTACGTACATGCCCTTTATATTTAAGTCCTACCTGTGCTTTATGTGATCAAGGCGACTGGCTCGGTTTTCTGCTGGCGTGTCAGTGAACCAACTTCTGAAGCGTCACTGCCTTCCCAAGCCGTCAGAACAGTCCTATGGGCCTTCTCTCGAAGCCAACACCAGGAGGAACTGTGGACACAAGATGGTAGAAGACTTATTCTTGCTTTGGACTCGAGGGTCTGTTAAGAAGCAGAGGCCTCATTTAGACCCCGGAGTGGCCATAGGTACCGAGAGTCATCGGCCTGCACACCAATCAACACTGCCAGACTGATGGCTGACAAGTGAGGACATTGCCCAAGAGACTGAGCAGGTCTTCCAAAGTCTGATTCTCTCACACTCTTGTGTCTTCTCGGCGCTTGCCTGGCCCGCCTCTGTCATTCCAAGAAGTCTCAGAGGTGCAACAAATGATTGAACAGGGATCGAACGAGGTTTAGCCAGTTTGTCTTCAGTCTCACTGCTGACTCCTGCTCAGCTTCATCTCTCCTTGGAGCTGCTGTAGCCCACAAGCCCCAATGTTGCTGAGACATTAAAAAATCACCTCAATCTCACAGCCAACGCAGCATGCAACAATTCACGGTGCAATCCGTGCACATCCTTCCCGCGGAAGTGAAATCCCATCCTCCCCCGACCATTGTCTTCGGCTAATTTCGAAGCAGCTTTCCGGGATTTTATGTATGAGTCCCCCCCACGCCCCTAAGAGCATCCTTCCATCATCATTGTCTGCCAGGAGGAGGCGTGTCCGCCCAGGACCCAAGCGCATTCATAACGAACCATGTCCCGGGTGCAGGCGCATAAATATTTATGGTGCAACCGTCGTCGTGTCGTGTACAATGTAATGGCGTATCCCGTCGTTCTGCGAAAGGGCGCCATACACAGTCGTTGCGCTGCAACTTCATGTTCTACACGGGTTCTCCTCTCAAGGGCTGCCTTGTGTGCGCCGAAGTTTGCGTCTAGGGCATGGAGGAGATTAGACTTACTGCAGCCGTGAGTGCATGTCGCTTGCAAATAAGGACAATGCTGTTGAATTGCTTAATGTCGGCGAAGAGGAAGCAAAGTGCTCTGAAAAAGTTGACTGTTCTACTGGCCCCCCCGCTTTGGACACATGTACTCTCATAATTCACAGTCGCACGCACTAAAGTCACCATTAGCCGGGAGTTCTTATTCATTATTCAACGTGGCTGGAGATGGGGGCGGTGGTTGGTTGGTCTTGGAGATTTGAACGTTCCTCTGAAGTGGTCCTCGTGGCAATGATGTGGGTTCTAGTTGAATATAAACAGCGGGCAAAGTGAAAGGAAACCTGCGAGTTAATGGAGGTCTGTTGGAGGAGGCAGTGGAGCCAACTCTCCTGGTTGTTGCGGATTGGAGCACCGTGGCAAAGCGTCGTCTCTTAATGCTCTCAGTCGAGGGACTCCTAGGCGTAGTCGAAGTGTGTCGGCAATTTTTCCGCAAGGTTCACGAAGCCCTGTTCCCTAAACGACTGCTCAAATTGGAATGGGACTTCGGACTGTTCTGGAATACTTTGTAAACATGAGTTCACCCCGGGAGCAATCGCCACACGCACCTGCCAACAGCCCAAATGTCATCCACCCCGAAATGGCGCCCAACAGAAGTCGGTCTGGACCACAAAAGGCACTTGCTTGGGGCTAGGAACACAGTCCCAAATTGACGGCCACGTCCGACGAACAACCCGTCATTGCCCGGCTAAAACGGACCGACATGTGCAAACGGACAAATCCTTCCTCGATATCGTTTTCAATCGCAGTTCCGTTCCGTCAGTCAACCCTCATCATCCGGGCGAAAGCGGACGTCTCGAATGTAAAATCAGACCCGTCCACACGCGCCCTGCTGGCCTTTTAACCTACTTCCCTCGACATGGTCCCCAGCGAGAGCGCATCAATTAACAATAGCACAAGGCGTTATTTTTAGAATTGACCTACCCACACTCTCGGCGCCTCCCTCCAGTCAGCTGGTGTTGTCCGCGCCGCGTCCCGTCAAGCCACCGACCTCAAACGGCAGAGTGGTTAAATCAATGCAGATACAAAGGGACCTGACACAAGTGCGGCGAGGGAAACAGCACGTCCCCTGCGGGCGCCCCAAGAACGGAACAAAGAATCCGAATCCTTAACCTCACCCAACAATGTGCCAGTCGCCCATCCTAGACAATGGCACACACACTCACTCAGAAACAAGTCGTCGCCTTGTGCCTGCCGAGCGAGCGAAGTTTGACATAGAAATTGAAAAACAAAACAATTCAGCGGAGGGAGAAGGGATAATAGGGAGATGGAGCCTATTCCAGCGACAGTTGTGGTGTCTATTCTTGTCTCCCCGAATGCGATGCGGCTGGTAATTTGATGTGGTTTGCGGGGCCATTACGTGCTCTTGCTCCTTGAGGGCGCTGAATGACTTTATGCGACGTGGCGCCTCTGTGTCATCGTGACTCGGTGTCGTCCGTGCTTTCAAAAGGCAAAGGCTACTGCTGCAGTAATTAGGAGCGCCTTGTTTCGTGTGTGTGGCCCTAAATGAATGACAGAACTGGCACTGCACTGGTGCTGCATTGAATTTGTCAGTGAAGACGGACGGACGCGACGGTGTGTAGGACATGGTGTACTGTGTCTGTGTCGGCTGGTTCCGTGGCGAATTCGGTGGCCTTAGTCACGTTTGGCGACGGTGTTGATGTCAGAATGGACGTACTTGGGCAGATACCTGGGGTGACTTTTAATGGCGCGATGTCAAAGGAGATTGATTAGAGATCTTGTGACAGTAGTTGGGTGACTGCGAGTTATTCCCGAGGACCACGGGGATGATGTCTTCGATTATTGCAAATGTAGTGAGTGTCCGTTCACAAGTGATGGACTTCTGATGCGCTGAGTATAATATTCACGCTACCAGGTGACTGTCTTGGGCGTGCGGTCTTCAGGCGAGTCTGCATCGTATTCCTGACAAGATCAGAGTGGTGTCCTGGGAAGCCATCGCAGAATATTGATCCTTCTGCCATGTCTATCCCCAGACGGTCGCTTGAACATACGACATGGTGCCTAAAACGTGAGGCTGACGGGGTCTTGTCATCGGCCCTCTGAGCTCTACAGGCGGATCGAAAATGGTGACAGGCATGCTTGATGAGCGGATTGTCTACCAAGCGGATGAACAAACAGGACCATCCGTCTTTGTACTGTCGTCAGGCATTCACTCTTTGGTCTTTCAGTGAGAAGGTGGTCCGCTTCAGAAGCCAGTGTAACATGACAGGGAAGCTTAGGCTTCTTCTTGCACCGAGTTATAATGGAATCCAAACAAGTTCCAACAAGACGGAAAATGAGCCTAAATTCATCTCCGACTTTGCAAAGCTCGCCTTACACACCGCATTTGTCTTAATTCTTAAATTTATTGAACAGTCGGAAAACTGCCGCCGACCGTTGCACAACGAAGACGTTCAGAAGTTCCTGATACTGTGTCAAGTCGGATAGCATCGAAATGTTGGTGTCAACTGATGTGAGGGGAGGCTTAAGACGTGCTTGGACCATTGCATCTCATCCCATAGTCCCAGCGTTTGAACTGCTTCAGTCGAAAAAATAAAAGTCGCTTAAATTTTGCTTTTCACTGCTTCGACTGCCTTCTATTGTTTCAACTGAACTCTGACTGCTGCTGAAAAAATCGACGCCCACAGTCGAAGCAAAAGCACACAACGATCCAGTAGCTGCAGCAATCAGTCTGCTGTGCTACTGCTTGCGGCCAACAGCACAAGTCGAAGCAGCAGCAATGTGCTTCGTTTAAAACACCGGTTACCACAGCATACGTGAACTTATTCAACCAAAATGCCCAGTCAACTAGGATCATTCACATTGCACTACAGGTCTCGTTAGACGGGGTCAAACAACCAACCAATGCTTTGCGTTCACATAGTACAGCGCGCTTGATGGATTTCATTTATGAGCTCAATTTCGTTTCATCGACATAGAATTACATGCTATTCTGTCAGTAACGGTGATGTCCCTAAACTCAATCCTCTCTCACTCGTTGAAGTCTAAAACGTGAATGGAAGTTTGTACTGCGGCGCGTTTGCCTTGTACTAACTGCCATCCGACAGAGAAAAAGGTTGAACTTCCATACAACCGCCCACACTACAGCCTCTTGTACGAGCTAGTATAAATTTATCTATACGACCCGGTTGTTCGTGTGAACGTACCTATTGGCTCAAGCTACGATGCATAAGAAATACGCTATATTCAAGCAAGAACTCCAAGGAAACTCGCCATATTCAAGCAAGGATTCCAAAAAAAAACCCGGTTGCATTGTCGCCCTGGTACAGTTTGTTGTGAACTGCTGAAGAGCTTCCCCATGGTCGGGGTTGGACCTGAAAAGCGAGAACTTGAGTTGAAAATTCGGTTGGAGCTGGTACAGCTACCTTCGTTGGTGAAGGCCTAACCCCGCAAACTATGAATTTCAAGGCCCGGCTTGTCAAAACGTAAGAGTACTCCTTGTGGTCAGCTGGCCAGGGCGTCATTTCGTCTTAGTTGCGTCAACTCGATTTGACATAAATTCAACGTTTGTCAGCTTCTTTTGGATGTATCTCGACCTGACACGATTTATAAATTCGAGCTAGCCCATCACTAAACTACAAGCAGCAACCAGAGGTCGAGTGATGTCGTCATGCCTTAGGTTAGGTTATTGGACTACCAACCAGTCCTCAACCCTTGCCAGTACTCAGATTGTGCTCCGGCTGGAGACTCTGCAGCCTGCATCACCTCTATCTTGAAACTGTTGCGCACTTGTGGGCTCTTGTGACTGGATCGTTGAGCACTTATGGCTGGATCGGCGGTGGTTCTATATACTACCTTCGTGGCGTCATGTCATCGACACTAAAGTCTTGTTTATCCTGTCCTCTTCTGAAAGATCGTCCCAGTGGATCTGTGGTAATTTTAATCGATGCTATAACCGGAAACTATGCATGATCACCTGTGAGGACATTCACCACTGTAATCTTAACCTCTCAACTGACGAAATTAATCGTCTTAGAAGGTTCGAGCGAGGACCCTCCTTGACATCTCCTGGGCCTTATACACAGTGTAGCACAACATCATGAAGTACAAAGTGGGTCCCTTCATATCAAGTAACTATTTAGATCAACTATACCTTGCCGTGGGAACGAGACGCAACATTCATGCACCGAATCCAAGAGAATTGGTGTCCCTCAAGACAGTGCTCTTGGTCCTACCTTATTTTCAACTGAGGACATTCGTACTGCATATAACTACGCTGTAGTGAGTAGCGAGTATTTGAACGAGTTTTGGCTTCTTAACGACACGATGCATCGTTATCCTTTGATGATTGTCATCTCTGTAGGCTACTGGCTTTTGTGCTAATGTTCAGCTTCGTGGAACCCTCTTGCATCGCACGGTCGTCACATCGTCATCTTTTGTGGTTGACTCTCAACCTGTGACCACACGGTAGGATGTAGAAGATTGGGCGATCGCATACAGATTGGCGTGCCGAACTCAAGACCCTGGGCCTCTTTCTTCTACTTAGAAGTGACATGCCACGGTGGACATGGGTCTGGCTTTAAAGGCCAGATACTATGTGTGCAACTGGTTCTCTCACGAGTACTAAATCTCACGGGAACCAAATTCTATGCCGACTTTGAACAGCGACATATGAGAGGGCCTTCTCTAGAGAAGTACACTCGTTGGATCAAAAAGGTCGAAGACAAGTTCCTTGTGTCGAAAATTTAACAGAACTAAGCGTTGTTAGCCTGGCATCCACTCGGCGTCCACATACCTCCCAAAATCCGCAGCAACACTCGTACCTCTTGAACGTCAAGATACCCACTTCGCCCATCTTTGCAGACAGACACTTCCCTGGTCACTGGCCACAGCAATGAGCCCTCAGCCGCCGACTTCTTTCTCGCCGCCCAGATCGGTCTGTCTGCGGTTAATGATCCGTCCAGTCCACAGCACCACAGCCGGCCACCGAAAGTTGCCAAACCTCACGAGCTGACCAACAGCGGGCCCTCTTCAAAACAAACTTCCCCGCAAACGGCAAATATTTGTTTTCCAGCAAAAAGAAAACCCACATGACTTCCTTCCCCCGCGCAGCACACAAGCACGCCCTCATCACTCGCGGGACATAAATCAAATCGACTTCTCGTCGTCGCCGCGGTCGGAGGGTGCTCCTCTCCGCGTCGCTTAAGTGTCTCGCCGCAAGGACTTTAATTAAATTTTCTGTGACACAGTTAACCCTTCCAGTTTAAATGATAAACGACTTCTGCAACTCGACACACACACTCGCGCTGGCACACGGGGCCACATGGATGAAGTTCTCCGCAAAAAGGAAGGAGGAAAACTTTTCCCAGCACATCCCGGGTTCGGCATATGCAAACGTTTGCACAAAAAACTCGGCTGCATGAGATACAGTGGCGGCGACTATTGATTATGACACAGCTGCACTGGCGGAGGGAGAGACGTCCAGTTCCCCGGAAAAAAAGAAAAGTTTT
>OU744320.1:60917159-61013951 GCA_916610145.1 Eristalis arbustorum | reverse complement strand
AGGGCTTACTGAGGACGGAAAGATACTTCTTTTGAGCCCAATACCATGCCGCTACGACCAGTAGAAGGCAAGAAAATATGTCGGCAAATCACCAGAAATGACAAGTTTCACACAATCGCCGATATCGCGAAATTAACGCGAATTTTCCGCGATTTTGCTTTTCGTTGCCCTTTTTAGGGCTTACAGAGGACAGGAAGACGCTTTTTTTGAGCCCGATACCACGCCGCTACGACAAGTAGAAAGTAGGGAAAGTGTCGTCCAAGTGGGCCGAAATGACAAATTTTACAAAATCGCGCGATATCTCGAAAACTAAGCGAATTTTCCACGATTTTGCTTATCGTTGACCTATGGAGGCCTGAAAGACACTAATTTTGAGCCCAATACCATGCCACTACGACAAGTAGAAGGCAAGAGTCAAAGTGGGCTGAAATGACAAATTTTTTTACAAAATCGCAGATATCTCGAAATGAACGCGGTTTTTCGCGATTTTGCTTCTTTTTCAAATTGTTGAGGGCTTAAGCGGACAGACAGTCGCTTCTTTTGAGCCCAAGCCCATGCCGCTACTACCAGTAGATGGTACGGAAGATACGGCCACTGCCTGGCCACTCACCAGAAATGACAAATTTTACAAAATCGCGCGATATCTCGAAAACTAAGCGATTTTTCCGCGATTTTGCTTTTCGTTGACCTATGGAGGACTGAAGACTTCTTTTGCGCTTCTTTTGCGCCCAATATCGCGCCGCTACGACTAGTAGAAGGTAAGGAAAAAGTGTGGGCGAAGTTGACCAAGGTCACATGAGCTTACGACAAGTTCCACTGAATGTCCTCCTTTCGTCCTCCCACACAGAACTCTATTGAATTCGATTACCTGGAAATCGTTGGGACAATGATAACCGTTCAGCATGCCGAACCACGAGCATTAATCCCGAGAATTGAAAATTCCACGATACCCCATCGACGATAATTCAACATTTTTTTCCATTCAATTTCGATCTGCAGCAATTACTCTCCTCCCTCGGGACAATCCGATTTCCCCCCACCCCGCCCTCTCCACACCGCCCTTCATAAAAATTCATATTCAAACCACACTCCCAAGGATGTGGGTGTGTTGTTGGGAAGCCAGCGCCACTGCCTGGCCAGAGGTAAGTCGACGGAATCACCGTACAATAAATCCTAATTCCGGCCAAATCCCCTTAATCTATTCCAAACCAATACCCAGCGTTCCCCCCCCGCTCCCCGCACACACAGGTACACATCACAGGACGAAATCGATTCCACCCCACATCCCTCCCAACGGCAAGACCAAATGCAAACACAAACAAAAAACGATTCGGTTTCTTTTTTGTCGAACCTCAAGGATGAAGCCGAGGAGGAGAGGCAACAAAAAAAACGCCAACATTAAATATGTACAACCAACGTACGAGCTCCAACTAGACCAACCCCTCGCCCACTCACGGGGGGCAGAGGACGATGACGCTTTATTGTTATTTACAACGCACTTGTAAAATTCGGAATGCTCCGGTAACCTGAAAACGTCGATAAACAAGCGCAGTTTATGGAAATCCGAATGACTTGAGCGCACGCAAAATGTATCCCGACGAAATATTTGCACAATTCCGAGGGATTCTGGCGGAGCCGAGAGGATGCGAGACGTCCGAGACGATGCCAACTGATGACAGATGCGAGCGAGTTGCATCACAACGAGGAACGAGGACTCAACTTGAGCATGAAAGGGTGCGTGCCTCAAGGACTGCGCGTCGTGATGGTGATTAATTTCATTTGCGGGCCTTGCGTTAATGAGGGCACTGTGATTTCATTTAGCGGGCGCCTTTTTGTCGACGGAATGCCGAGAAATTCCGAGAAACATCGAGAAACACTGGATTTTCTTTGAAAATTTTCACACGCAATCGGGGACTTAACACGCGTGGTCGTGGGGGTCGAAAGCATGTGTGTAACTCGCTGCGTGATTCCTTTGACCTTAGCCGCACTCTCACGCAAGGACCTCTTCCGCCATTGAAGCGGGAAAAGTGTGATGGATGTGGTTTTGTTTTACTTTGTGATTGCCTGATGTAAAGTCATTTGTTTGAGCGTGGAGTTGAACTCAACCGGGGGAGTCGACTGGTAGCGACAAGCCACTGAAGGTGCCCTTGTTCGCTCGACTGTTCATCAAGGCCTCACGTCTAAAGATGCACCTGTCGTGTTGAAGTCTGGTCAAAATTTGTCAGCCTGTCCTTCGGCGAGAAGTCCTTCTGATATGACTTCCATGGAGCCTACGGGACGATAGGCGGCTGAGACAGTAGCCACCTTAGCTAAGCGTGTTCATCGTACTCTACCACAAGCGCCACATTGAGGCCATTTGAAGGTAGTCCACTTAAAGGTAGTCCTTGGTGATGTTCAGACTGTAAGACGTCATTAAAGAAGAAAACCAAAGTAAACCACCAGAATAATTGCTTTCCTCTTCCTCTGATCGATTGACACTGACTTACGACTCAACGACATGTGCTTTTGACAGTCCCTTGCTCAGTTTACAGCGTTGCCACAAGACCAAGGATTTGGTCGTTTTATTGCCGTGGACGAAACGTGGGTTCATCACAACACACCAGAGACTAAAGGACCACAAGACGTGAACCAAGGCAGGCCATGTTCAGTCTGTCGGATAAGGCGAGCATGGTCAACATGGCTGAGAGAGTGTCATTCGGATTGATTGCCTTGAAAAGCGGGTGCGCAAATAGTTTCCACACTGATTTGAACTAGGAACCGCAGCAAATGATGAACAAAGGCAAGAACGGCGTCGTATCAAAATGCACCCAAATACAGAGTTTCCGAATAGGGACTTGACAACTTTGAGTTTACTTTGTGAACGCACTCTTTCACTGGTTGTCATGCCATTCTGACAACCGCGTCCAACTGAGAAGTTAAGTTAGGTAAGAAAGTTAACAGCTTTCTATACTTAGGAAGTGTGGTCTCGGCTAATCGCGGTGGCACCGAACTGGACGTGAGCAACAGAATCGGAAAGGCTAAAGCTGCCTTCGCAAAGCAATGCCATCAGCTTAAGAACCCAGCTGAGACTGTGCCACTCCAACGTAGAGTCGGTGCTGCCATGTGGATGCAGTACCTGGAAAGTGGACACCATTACACCACTACAAGGTCAAGCTGACTCCAGAATAAAAGCCCATGGACCATTTCAAGCGACGTACGTTTATTTAAAACAAAAGTTATCAAGTCCTTGCAAAACTGTTTATCTTGCCAAGACAGGAGGTTGCCGTTTCCATTGACCACCAAGCTGCTGCATTTACTTCGTGCCCAACACTGGAACAGGAAAGCCGAGTTGAGGCAGCGTCGTTTGAAGGCCAACTCAAAGTCAATGGGTACCAGGTCTCCGTGGCATCCCAGGCAACAAGGCATGGCGTTCTGCCCGTCATTGCTCGCTTGCCGAAAGGGGTGCTTATTCCACAAACTTCTGTGCACTTCCTTGAAATGGAAAACCCCAGATCGACCAGACTGACAAGCTGTGCAACAACAAGGATAAGATCGCGAAATTGCTAGATCGGTGGCGTGGCGGTCACATGAGGAGATCATGCCCTCAAACTTGGTACACTGCTGAGAAGGCGACCGCGACACGTGTCTTTTGTACCTGCCTTGCTAGAGGCAGATGCCCAGCACTTGGGAGACACTTTTTTAAATGTTCTGTTGAGCTCTAGCTAGAAAAGTCTTTGAATCCGAGTGACGGCGAAGTAGAGGAAGACCGCGACTCAGGTGGCGCACGCAAGTGGAATGGAACCTCAACCAACTACGCGTGCGAAACTGGAGACAGCTAGCTAAAGACCGAGCTGGCTGGAGACGCTTGTTGGTTGAGGCCCAGGTCCACCCCGGACTGTAGCGTCACCTTAAGTAAGTAAGTAAGTTAGTTCTAGCTACGCACCCACCTACCAACTAAATTCATTGAATCAGTCGTTGACACTAAATGCAGACGGGAAGCCTTCGATTCGTCTTACTAGGCTAGACTGCCAAAGGGGACTGCTTCCATTAAAGAGTCTTTCAAGCAAAGACTTGAAACCCATGCCTGGGTGCACGACTAAGGTGCACGGTCATATCAAAGACCGACGGCGATTAGATCTCTTGCTGAAGTCACATTTTACTCGACGACTGAGGAGATGGCCGAGTAGTTTATCTTTGCCGACACTTTTCCATTCCAGGACATTGCCGATGCTTCAGCGCTCCTTCCGAGTGGAGATTGGTAAAGTACGCCTTTATTTAGTAAAGCATCGTCTGACCACTCTCAACCCAATCCCAGAGGTGCACACAGCTTTATCAGACGGAACAGGCCGACTGTCAGCCCTCCTGGAGGCTGTATGTCTTAACTAACAGAGACTGGGGCAGTGACAAAAGAAGTGCGGCTCTGTAAATAAAGTCGTGGGCTAAATAGACCAGTGGCTCAACTGCCATTGCCTTCGTCGCCCTGAAGCAGTTTGTCTGTGCGCGAGTGGTCTCACAGATGGTAGGAGAGTTCATGGATCACCAAATCACGATGAGAAGCCCTCGATTCTTCTTACTGGGCTTGACTGTCAAAGGGACAGCTTCTTGGAATCACGAGCGAGACACATACTCCCCCTCCTCAATGGAGTGCGTTTGACCAGAAGAAACGTACAACCTACCATGTAATTGTCCTCAAAATCGGGGGGGTCCACTCGATGCACTACGAAACACCTCCTCTGCTAGTCCTTCTCTGAGGAGCCGAAAGCATGCGCTTGGTTTATGCACGTCACGCAGAACCATGCCATCTTCGGTTGTGGTCTCAAGAAGACCAATCATCAAGAGACGTCCCTAAGGCAGCAGGTTCAGGTCCTGAAAATACCTGATCTTGTAGTAGCTCGCGCTTCAGAAATTTTAGGGAATTTAGACCGCCGATTGAATTCAGAGGAGTCTTCTATCCCTGCTCTGTCCTGGAATTGGTTGTCGAACAAGGGCACGAATTCTGCGCGCCTTCCACAGGTTTCGGCTTGGAAAACCGACGATGTGTGTGGTTTAGTGCCGTCGTCCCTGATGATGGGCACAAGTGAAACACCCTTCCTCGGTCTTGGCGACATCCGTGAAGATTCAACTACATTCCTCACATAAAATGGAACTAAGATGCTATCCAGAGTCAGTCTTAAGTGCAGGACGCTCCACTTAGTGCGCACATCGCATCAGGACTACTGGTGTCAGTGTGTCCCCGACGGCGTATCCACGAGATTAGACTAGGAAATGCGCTGCACAAGGCCACAGCTCCAGTGCGAGTTGTACCAAATACCACTTCTTTTTCAGTGAAAGCTGCTGTCCATCCAAACTGCGCGACCACGTCTCATATTCTCATTTCTGCGTCGATTCTCTTCAAATTTTCGACGTAGACTTCGTCCTCCCACTCCCCTCACTCCATTCCAACCAACTTTCATCAAACCAATCGCTGGATTTTCGAAAATCTCACTTTTTCAAAATTTGCCTTCTAGCAGCGGAAAAAGTCGACTGAATTCGTTTCGCAATTTACTGCATTTTTTCGGCGAAATCATGCATTTTCTCGATTTTCCAAGAAAACCTCTGTTTTTCAGGGGAAATGCCTTGAGATGATGGGCTCGACTGTCCCAACAGTGATTTTAACGATTTGGTGTGGTTTTCTAGTCGTTTTCGGTGAAAAAAGAGCATTTATTGGGCAATTTTAGTGCAATGACGTCGTGGAATGGCAGTAGAAGTGGTGTGTGTCTTTGCTAGTTTGACGGAATGCTCTTTTGTTTTGAAGATCAAGTGAATGTGGCTTGCGGGGAGGCAGTTGAGAGTGTATTACTTCGCTGGAATATGCTTCAAAGAAAGTGTTTCAGTCGGGGTTTGGCCGCAGGAAGGTGTGAGTGGCGAGAGTAGTTGGAAAGAAATGGCGGAGATAATGAAGCTGTCAACTGGCAGTAGGCAGCTGCATGACTGTATGTGGAATCTTGTGTGTTTCGAAGTGGATTTGTCTGAAAAGCTACTTCTTCCTGCGATTCAAGAGTAATTTGAGGACGATGAACTGTACCAAGATGTACATGTAGTCGGGATCGGCCACACGAAGCCCATGGACACCAATGAACCAGCTAAGCGGCCCCTCGACGCATCATGGCCTCCTGGTTCGAGAAGAAAAGAAGGAACGAATCTTAATATAAGGACCTGGTGTATCGTTATGCCGCAGGAACCAACCAACAAACCAGTTTCAATCTCTAGAAACTAGAGCCACAGACAAACTGATGTAGCCTCGCAGTGTGACCACTTCTGGGGTGAGTCTGTTTGTCAGTCAACACATTTGTCCACGAGACATTTTATATATACTATAGCCTGGCAGTTGTTTTGTCAGAGATATTCAGTGATATTTGAGTCGTTGTAGGCTTACTCTACTTCCTCGTGTAGTCCAACAGTCAGCGAACTCTTCGAGTTGTGAATGTAAACCGGAGCGGCCACATTAAGCCCATGGACACCAATGCCCCAGCTAAGGAGGCCGTTGAAACCCCATGGCCTCCTGGTTCGGGAGGAAGAACTTATCGCCAGTATAAGGACGTAGCCCACGCGGGCCTCTCGGTGTGCTGTAGAAACCTAGGCAAACTATTTTCAATGCAAGTCAGTACGGCAGAGTGACAAGTGACAAGAAAACAAGGCTGATGTAGTCTTGCATGAATGAGTCAGGCGTGTTAGTCGACGAAGCACCCTACTTGAAGCTCCAAAAAAAATGTGACGTTACCCAAAAATTTAGATTCAAGAAAGTTCGCCCAAGAAGACGGCATGTGTGAACGGACACCGACCTAGGAGAAGAAGCTTCTCCTCCAGATCCAACTGGAAGTCAGTTGACGATGGATGGGTCCCTGTCAATCTGCGCAGAAGGAGCAGGCGTAAGTGTGACCGGCAACTCATTTCAGATATCGAGCCATTATAGCGTCTTTCTGGCAGAGATAGTAGAGATGAAGAAAGCTATGTCTAGACTAGGGAACAAGCTAATATCAAGGACGGACGGCGAGATAATTTTACTCGATCACTAAAGAGATGGCCGCGTAGTCTATCAGCAATCGTAAGCCTCTGCCGGCACATTGACATTCCAGAAAATTGCAGAAGCCTCTACTTTCCGGGTTGATTTTTGCCATGCGTCGGTTACTCTCACTCCAATCCCAGAGGTGCACACAGCTTGATCAGACTGAACAGACCATCTGGCAGGCCTCTAGAGGTTCTCAGTGTTCTATGACAGCTACTGAGGCTGCGTCAAGTGAGTGAGTGAGTCTCTGCAAATAAGGTCGTTTGCTTACTAGACCAGTGGTTCAACTGCCATCGCTAGTAACTTTGTCGCATTGAAGGAGTTTGTCTTTACACTGCTCGATAAGAGCAAGAGCCTCCAGAAGATCTCGCTAATAGTTGCGGTTAGCATCTGTGGAATCGAAGGAAGCTCTGTCAGATTTTATGGCTGTTTTCAAGCCAATGCGTCGACTAGTGACTAGAAATGGAAAAGACACCATTGGCAGGCTGAATCGGTTCATCACCCGAGGTTCGTGTTAGAATCTTTGAAGCCTAGTTGGTCTAAGGGAGCCGCGGCTGCTATGTCAGGAGGGCACCCACCTACATGCCCTTTAGGTTAGGTTAGGCTGTAGTGGCTGACTGCTAAGAACAGTCACACTGCACTGGTGCTTGTAGTGAAGCAATTTAACTGGCCTATGCTGGCACTGCTTAGCTCATCTAGTTTATTGAAGTAGTAAGCCTCTAGATGTGGGAACCTACGTACATGCCCTTTATATTTAAGTCTTGCCTGTGCTTTATGTGATCAAGGCGACTTGCTCGGTTTTCTGCTGGCGTGTCAGTGAACCAACTTCTGAAGCGTCACTGCCTTCCCAAGCCGTCAGGACAGTAATATGGGCCTTCTCACGAAACTAACACCAGGAGGAACTGTGGACGCAAGATGGTAGAAGACTTATTCTTGCTTTGGACTCGAGGGTCTGTTAAGAAGCAGAGGCCTCATTTAGACCCCGGAGTGGCCATAGGTACCGAGAGTCATCGGCCTGCACACCAATCAGCACTGCCAGACTGATGGCTGACAAGTGAGGACATTGCCCAAGAGACTGAGCAGGTCGCCCGAAGCCCCATACCCTCTCTTCGTAGCGCAAGCACCACTTCTCTTCTGTCATTCCAAGAAGTCTCAGAGGTGCAACGTATGATTGAACAGGGATCGAACGAGGCTTGTGCAGTCTTGCTCATGTTCATGGCTTCAGTCTCACTGCTGACTCCTGCTCAGCTTCATCTCTCCTTGGAGCTGCTGTAGCCCACAAGCCCCCATGTTGCTGAGACATTAAAAAATCACCTCAATCTCACAGGCAACGCAGCATGCAACAATTGACGGTGCAATCCGTGCACATCCTTCCCGCGGAAGTGAAATCCCATCCTCCCCCGAACCATTGTATTCGGCTAATTTCGAAGCAGCTTTCCGGGATCTTATGTATAAGTCCCCCCCACGCCCTAAAGAGCATCCTTCCATCATCATTGTCTGCAAGGAGGAGGCGTGTCCGCCCAGGACCCAAGCGCATTCATAACGAACCACCAAACGAACTAATGGCGAAAGCATGTCCCGGGTGCAGGCGCATAAATATTTATGGTGCAACCGTCGTCGTGTCGTGTACAATGTAATGGCGTATCCCGTCGTTCTGCGAAAGGGGGCCATCCACAGTCGTTGCTCTGCGACTTCATGTTCTACACGGGTTCGCCTCTCAAGGGCTGCCTTGTGTGCGCCGAAGTTTGCGTCTAGGGCATGGAGGAGATTAGACTTACTGCAGCCGTGAGTGCATGTCGCTTGCAAATAAGGACAATGCTGTTGAATTGCTTAAAGTTGACTGTTCTGCTGGCCCCCCCTTTGGACACATGTATTCTCATAATTCACAGTCGCACGCACTAAAGTCACCATTAGCCGGGAGTTCTTTTTCATTATTCAACGTGGGTGGAGATGGGGTGATGGTTGGTTGGTCTTGGAGATTTGAACGTTCCTCTGAAGTGGTCCTCGTGGCAATGATGTGGGTTCTAGTTGAATCTAAACAGCGGACAAAGTGAAAGGAAACCTGCGAGTTAATGGAGGTCTGTTGGAGGAGGCAGTGGAGGCACAGTGGTAAAGCGTCGTCTCTTAATGCTCTCAGTCGAGGGACTCCTAGGCGTAGTCGAAGTGTGTCGGCATTTTTCCGCAAGGTTCACGAAGCCCTGTTCCCTAAACGACTGCTCAAATTGGAATGGGACTTCGGACTGTTCTGGAGTACTTTGTAAACATGAGTTCACCCCGGAAGCAATCGCCACACGCACCTGCCAACAGCCCAAATGTCATCCACCCCGAAATGGCGCCCAACAGAAGTCGGTCTGGACCACAAAGGCACTTGCTTGGGGCGCTCAGCAAAGTCCCAAATTGACGGCCACGTCCGACGAACAACCCGTCATTGCCCGGCTAAAACGGACCGACATGTGCAAACGGACAAATCCTTCCTCGATATCGTTTTCAATCGCAGTTCCGCCTGCCAGTCAACCCTCATCATCCGGGCGAAAGCGGACGTCTCGAATGTAAAATCAGACCCGTCCACACGCGCCCTGCTGGCCTTTTAACCTACTTCCCTCGACATGGTCCCCAGCGAGAGCGCATCAATTAACAATAGCATAAGGCGTTATTTTTAGAATTGACCTACCCACACTCTCGGCGCCTCCCTCCAGTCAGCTGGTGTTGTCCGCGCCGCGTCCCGTCAAGCCACCGACCTCAAACGGCAGAGTGGTTAAATCAATGCAGATACAAAGGGACCTGACACAAGTGCGGCGAGGGAAACAGCACGTCCCCTGCGGGCGCCCCAAGAACGGAACAAAGAATCCGAATCCTTAACCTCACCCAACAATGTGCCAGTCGCCCATCCTAGACAATGGCACACACACTCACTCAGAAACAAGTCGTCGCCTTGTGCCTGCCGAGCGAGCGAAGTTTGACATAGAAATTGAAAAACAAAACAATTCAGCGGAGGGAGAAGGGATAATAAGGAGATGGAGCCTATTCCAGCGACAGTTGTGGTGTCTATTCTTGTCTCCCCGAATGCGATGCGGCTGGTAATTTGATGTGGTTTGCGGGGCCATTACGTGCTCTTGCTCCTTGAGGGCGCTGAATGACTTTATGCGACGTGGCGCCTCTGTGTCATCGTGACTCGGTGTCGTCCGTGCTTTCAAAAGGCAAAGGCTACTGCTGCAGTAATTAGGAGCGCCTTGTTCCGTGTGTGTGGCCCTAAATGAATGACAGAACTGGCACTGCACTGGTGCTGCATTGAATTTGTCAGTGAAGACGGACGGACGCGACGGTGTGTAGGACATGGTGTACTGTGTCTGTGTCGGCTGTTTCCGTGGGGAATTCAGTGCCCTTAGTCACGTTTGGCGACGGTGTTGATGTGAGAATGGACGTACTTGGGCAGATACCTGGGGTGACATTCAATGGCGCGATCTCAAAGGAGATTGATTAGAGATCTTGTGAAAGTAGTTGAAGGAATGCGAGTTATTCTCGAGGACCACGGGGATGATGTCTTCGATTATTGCAAATTTAGTGAGTATCCGTTTACAAGTGGTGAGCTTCTGAAGGGCTACCAGGACGCTTCCACAAAGACTTTCGCGGCTCCTTTTGGGCATCTGCGTACACAGCATCTAGTAAAGCTTAGCAGCATCGAGCCCAGTTCTCGAAGCCTTGTCATAAAGCCACAACCAATGAAAGGAGGAACGTCTGACTGGTCTCTGGTCGAAATGCAACATCTCTTGGCTAGGGCTCCTGATCGACGGCTACACGGGCAGTATCGCCTTGCATGGCTTCTAGTTCGTGGTCACGCCTTGCCTTGTGTGTACGGTCTTCTGGTGATTGTGAGTCTTTTACTCGACACATCGTATTTGTGACGAGATCAAGGCGGTGTCCTGGTAAGCCATCGCAGAATATCAATCCTTTTTCCATGCCTATCCCCAGAGGGCCTTGTACGCATACGGCGTGGTGTCTGAAATGTCAGGCAGACGGGTCGTGGGTCTTGCCATCGGCCCTTTCAGCTCTACAGGCGGATTCAAAATGGTATCAGTCATGCTTAACCAGCGCAGTGTCTGCCAAGCGGACGAACAGGCTGAGCATTGGCGCGTCGCTTCAGAGGGTCTTGCGCTTGGCATTTAGCGGTGGTTACCGTCTTCGAACTCTCAAGTGTAGAAGTGAGGATGAGTACGGTGAAGTTCCTTGAATGTAGGCGACGCTTCAGACGTTGCCGGCAAGCCCGCTGCACTCTGATTTCTCACTAACTTCTTCTTCGTCGCACTATCGGGCCTGGCTACGTTGCCGATGGAGGATTTGGAGGTTGTCGGAGCCATATCGTTGGAGTTACTACTGACTGCTGAGACAGCCCCTCGCCTGTGCCGAATTGCTTCATCCACCGGAGGGGGTCCCGTCAGCTCTTCAGCACTATTGATCTATGGCGGACGGTACACGGTCTGTCCTCTCGGATTGATCACCGGGTGAATGGCAGGCAGCTGCTCCTTACCCTCGGATCTTTCCTTAAGGAAGTCGAGCGCAGTCTGAAGCCTCTGCCTTTCCCTATAGCAGACTTACCGTCTGCTTGCAGCTTGCTGCGAATAGAGGCTTCAGAAGATACCGCGTAACTGAATGTACTCGCTACGGAGCAGGAGTCGTCATCAATGACAACGTCAGCAAAGGTGATAAATCGTCATCTTATGAAATATCTTGAATCGCGGAAGCTTCTGAATGACCGGCAGTACGGTATCCGCAGCAACAGGTCCACTGGTGATTTGATAGCTTATCTCACCGAGCAGTGGAATCAATCTTTGCACTTGTTAAAGCATTTGAAAGAGTTAGGGCCCTTTTGTCGGATGTGATGGATCTGTGATACCTTTCGAACCCTTCAATCCAAGTCATTTCGGATGGGTTTGTAGCGGCGTAATAAAAATTAAGCGCTACAATAGCCTGCACTCGGTTCTATGCTGAACGCACTTCATGCGGGCAGCTGTCAGAACCACCATTGCCAACGCCTGTCATCACCGTACGGTACCGGCGTGGCTTCCTTTTCGTGCGGAGACGTCGACAAGATCGGCAGCAGCGGTCCAGCTCTCTACACCACATATTCCTTAAACGAAGTGAATCACAAAGTAAATACTGGTCTCCCCCAGGGCTCAGTTCTGTCGCCGATACTCTTTGTCATTTTTATAAATGATCTCCTGTCTGTTACTTCTAATCCAATCCACTCCTTCGCTGATGACAGCTCCCTCAGCTCCAAGATTCACGACCCTGCCCTTCGGACGTAGTATTGAAACGGCGGCGAATGTCAAGCACATTGAATTTCGATCTTGGGTAAGGATTGGGGTAAGAACAACAGAGTGGAGTTCAATGCTTTCAAAACTCAATGCTGTCTGCTGTCTCTAAAGTGAAACCCTGATAGTCAGCCATTATCCATGAATGGCGCTGGCATCGATGAAACTGGAAATTGACATTTGACATCCTTGGTATGTGGATCAACGCAACACTTAGTTAGTCGCCGATATGTTTGGGTTTCCTTAATCGATGCAAGAAATATTTGATGTCGTCTGATTTGGCTTGAATTTACAAAGCTTACATCCTCTCTAAGCTTGAGTACAGCGCTCATATCTGGTTTGGTGGCCCCAAGACCACTCGCATCTATTTATAGGAGACAGCAATGTCGCGCGTTCAGTAGCCTCGCTAGAACATCGACGTACAGTGTCTTCTTTGTCCGTGTTTTGTCGCTATTTTAGCAAACGATGCTCAAGTGCGCTAGCCACCTGCTTTCCTCGTCTCCATGAATTCACCCGCAATACACGTCTCGCCATGAATGCACATCAATTTAGCCTTAAGCCTGCTTTCGGACGCGCAGTGAAATTTAGAGACTCTTTTTTTAGACTCTTTCTTCCCAGCTCAATATATCCAGTCCGCAGATACATATTTAAGACCAATGTACACAGGTACCTTTTCTCCCTCTCCCTCTATACCATCGGCCCGTGCTGTGTCTTGATCCCGGACCCCTTGATCACGCGAAAAAAGGTGGAAGAAGAAGTCGCACTACACTCACTTCCTGTATGCAGTGAAGAGGACTTATTTGAAACTGGATTACCTCAGGTGTCCAGAGTTCACCTTTAGATTCCATTCGTTCCTAGGCACGGTAGTTCACATCTGGAATCGCGGGTTTTTTCGAGTTATTACCCCTCTTCTTCTTCTTTGGCGCGCGCTACAGTCCGCGGTGGACCTGGGCCTCACTAAACATGCCTCTCCAACTAGCCCGATCGTGTGCTAGTTGCTTTCAGCCAACCTAAAAAAAAAAAAAAAAATGAAAAAAAAAAAAACTTTTGAAGTCCTCTTCTAGCTGCATGCGCCACCGGAGGCATGGTCTCCCTTACCCGCGTTGTCTCTCGGGGTTAGAGTCGAAGACTGTCCGTGACGGAGCATTAGTGTCCATTCGCTCTATGTGACCTAGCCATCTGTGACGAAAGATTCGCACTCGTTTTACGACCAAATCGATGTCGTTGTTCCTTCGGTCTCCTCTCGATGTCGCTGTATAGCCCGTTCAGCTTGTCGTTCAGTCTCTTCCTCCGAACCACCATCAGCACATACGGGACCGAAGATAAATGCTAAGACTTTCCTCTCGAAGCGACGAGTTAGTGTCCATCCTTCTGCGCCCAACAGCAGGACAAGGGATATCTTGGTTCTTCGGAAGATAGCTTTATTCCTCAGTGGCCATCCAAGTGCCCCTCTAGATCGGCTACATTCGGTAGAAGCATGGGCATCTCGTGCATGGTGTGACCAAGAGTCAGTCGCGGTCTTGAGGGAGAACTCCTCCCTGATTCACTACAAACCACAGCTCATACAATTCGGCATGTAGGGCCTTTTGGGCCTTTTTTTTTCTTCTGAGAAGTTACGTGCCACGGTGGACCTGGGTCTGGCTTTTACGGCCAGATACTGTGTGTGCAACTGGTTCTCTCACGAGTGAAGGAAACCAACAATTCTATGCCGACTTTGAACAGCGACACATGAGAGGGCTTTCTCTAGACAAGTACACTCGTTGGTTCAAAAAGGTCGAAGTCAAGTTCGGGGATTGAAGCGAGAACTCAGCGTTGGAGGCGTCGCATCCACTCGGCGTCCACATGCCCCCAAGAAACCCTCAAAAACACCACCATCTCTTGAACGCCAAGATGCCCACTTCGGCAGACAGACACTTCCCTGGTCACTGGCCACAGCAATGAGCCCTCAGCCGCCGACTTCTTTCTCCACCGCCCAGATCGGTCTGTCTGCGGTTAATGATCCGTCCAGTCCACAGCACCACAGCCGGCCGCCGAAAGTTGCCAAACCTCAGGAGCTGACCAACTGCGGGCCCTCTTCAAAACAAACTTCCCCGCAAACGGCAAATATTTGTTTTCCAGCAAAAAGAAAACCCACATGACTTCCTTCCCCCGCGCAGCACACAAGCACGCCCTCATCACTCGCGGGACATAAATCAAATCGACTTCTCGTCGTCGCCGCGGTCGGAGGGTGCTCCTCTTCGCGTCGCTTAAGTGTCTCGCCGCAAGGACTTTAATTAAATTTTCTGTGACACAGTTAACCCTTCCAGTTCAAATGATAAACGACTTCTGCAACTCGACACACACTCGCACTGGCACACGGGGCCACATGGATGAAGTTCTCCGCAAAGAGGAAGGAGGAAAACTTTTCCCAGCACATCCCGGGTTCGGCATATGCAAACGTTTGCACAAAAAACTCGGCTGCATGGGATACAGTGGCGACGACTATTGATTATGACACAGCTGCACTGGCGGAGGGAGAGACGTCCAGTTCCCCGGGAAAAAAGAAAAGTTTTAGTTTCAGGAGCGGTCGGTGTGCTGGGGCGCAACTTCAAACGGAATCGAGTGGCAATTTGAACACAAAAACACATGCTCTCTCGGTCGTCGTTGTCCTGGGGCCGTCCTCGCCCCGAGTGGGAGTCATCTTTGATGCGCGTGGGGTGATTAATTTCAAGTGGAACTTTAAGAGCATCAAGATTCGTGCTCCTCGGGACTGTTTGCTTGTCGTCGATGCCGATGCTTAGGCTCTCCGGCTTCGGGCCATAAGCCCACAATCCGGGGATGAGTCGTGGAATGTTGACCTTTTATGGGCACACGCTTTAATGAGTTTGCCATTAATCATCGCTGGCAGTGGGCTCTGAAGGAACTCGCCGGCGCTGATGGGACGGGCAATCTGGTTGAAGTTAAGCTGGTTTAGTCGCTCGGTTGGATGGGTTGACTTACACACGATTTCGCGATACACACATGATGGGGGGTGGGCAGTTGTGTTGGCTTGACGATGACGTGAGCAAACGGCGAAAAGTTGGTGGAATGGTGGCTTTTATGGCGACTGCCTTGGAGGAGGCACGGGGTCTCTTTCACATGGCAAGCGATGAGTTCTTGGCTTTCAAGGGAGTTCAGTGGCATCAGAGAGAGTTTCAAGGGAAGACACATCATTGCTTTGCAAAAATCAAGACTCAGGAGGCGGCAGGAGACAGGAGGCATGTGACGGGTGACTCAGGCTGGTGATGCAATGGTCGCCGTGCGAGACAAGTGCCTGAGGCTAGCAGAAACTCCCCGCCGGCAAAACAGTGTTCTACTCATGCCTTCGATGTCACCGACATAATGTCGTCTCTTTTAACAATCCATTCATGCAGTGGTTAGGTTATTGGTTCCACCAGCCGAAAGCCTTAAGCCATTGGACACCCATTGTCCAGCCCTTTCTCGTTCCCATTACCTCTGCGTCTATTGTCCGTCTATTCCTCACTACGTATGTCACGGTTCAAGCCTCTGCCGATTACGGAGTAGATCGTTGGAAGAATGGACGTTGGGCTGGTTGGAACCCGATGCCAAACTCTAATGACATCTCTGATAGTTCGTTAAGGTCGAGGAAGAAGTACTCTCCTAGCTATCTTTTCCGTAATCAGAGGCTTAGGTTTACTATGGCTGATCTAAATCAGGCGAAGGTGCGGGATCGGGCATATGTGCCAACCCAGACAGCTACCAAATCAATGTGGCTACCAAATTCCAAGCAGAAGTAACAGCTGTTCCAAGGGCAGCCGAAGATCAATGGGCCCAATAGACGGAAGATCTATTGTTTTATTCATAGACAGAAGAACTCTGGACACACCATCCACGCCTATGTCTGAGAGATATAGCAGCCAGATGGGTCCTCTGCCACAAGAGTATTCTCTTGCAATGAAAGATCTGATGAACTAGCAGACAAAAGGTGATTATGGACAGAATTGGACACTTGCAGGACATAGAAAGCGACGTGTCAGTAAGCAGAAGGACTGAGTTACTGCTGAGCTTAGACGCGTGCCCTTCTCTTACAGGCAACCAGGCCAATTTAACGACTCCTGCGCAATCTGCAGAGAGGGAGAAGAAGAATACAACATAACCTTGGAACATGTCCTGCACTTGCAGAAACCAGAAGTTCCAACCTCGAAGATCTGAATAATGGCTGAATGGCTATGAATTCAGGTCAAACGAGCAACTTATCCCAAGAAGTAGAACAACAGGGTCGAGGATGTCACTCGCTTAACTTACGTTCTTGCTTACTTGACAGGCCTACGGCCCATGAAGGGTCCGAGTCTAAGATATCGCTGCTTCCAGTCGTCAAGACCAAGCTGCCTATACCGGAGGAGCGGTCGGTCTTCCTCTTCTTCTCCAACCAGGAGGCACGGATTCGAAGACCTTCTTTGCTGGAACGTTGGTGTCCATGCGTTCGATGTGGACGAGCCAGTGTAGTCGACGGATATTTGCCTTCTACATTCTGGTGCAACTCGTAGAGTACTATTCGCCTGCCTAACAGACGGGACCATATATCCGACGCAGCATTTTTCTTTCGAAGGCAGCAAGGATCAGCTGTCAGTTGTGCTCAGCGTCCAGCTTCCGGATCCATAAGGCAGGACTGGCGGGATGTTAGTTTTTGGTCTTTCCAGTCAGGAGCCAGCCTGAAGTAGCATCGGTTGCCAAGGGCGATTCTACGTCGGATCTCCCCTGTGATGTCCTTCCTGGAGTTAACATTTGCCCCGAGGTAGTCAAGCTCCTTCCCCTTTTTGGTAAAAGTCCATCGTGACAACACAATGAACTGAATAGTATAAGTGGGCTTGATGGAAGGCTCAGCAGTGGGAACGGAACAGAGGATAAAGCTGGGATAAGCCTCAAAGCCCAGGAAATCAAACAATTGTTCCTCCTCAAATCCTTGAATTCACGTCCCGATTCCAAGAAGATTGACCGTCGCATGGTCTGGTCGCTTGTGTATCGTTACTTGCGGCCGTTTTGGAACGGCTTCTGGAACAGTCTTTGGTCATGCTTGAGTTTATTGCATTTGGAGGAGAAGGAGGACATGAGTCTAACCATATTCAAGGCCAAAGCTTACCCTCCTGCAGAATCCCTATTTTCTAGCATTTCTCTCGTATGAGTGGGATCGATTTTCTTTATACCTACCGCCTCTTCTCCTCGAACCAAGAGGCTGGCATAACAGAGTTCCTATTCATGCCCTCGACGTCACTGAGATTATGTCAACGTTCTTGGTTGGACTAGGGCCTTTCTTAGAAGCTGCTGCGGGCAATGATGCATCAGCTGAGGTGCTCCCAAGCCAAGCTTATACCTCCATCTGGAACAAAGGGAAGAGATAGAGCTCCACAAGCATCGATACAACTTCATTCCACTTAAAGCCTGTCCCAACATCGAATGTGACCCATTAAACGAACCCGGCACCCAATAAAGTTAATGCGACAGTGGAGTGTCCACTTGCCGCCGCTTGGGTCGTCCTCATGGAATTCACTTCGATGACAGCTTGAACAACATGGGTTAGCACTCAATTGCTCATCCCCACCGAAGATCATGTCATCACCGTTGTTGCACGCTCATTACAAAGTCCCGCATCATAAATCCTAGAACCGCCCGTAAAAGGCTGCGTGGAAATGTGTAAAGCTCGCACTCGCTAATGAAATCAAAAACCGCTCTCGCTCTCCCCCTCTGTCGCCCGTCACAGGCAAATCCCAGCGGGAACTCTCCTAATGCACCACACGCTATCCAAATCCCTTTTCACGACCTTCCCCCAACGTCCGTCCCCCCGTCGCCGGGAGCTCGTATGCAAATGCCAGCACTTATCGCGCTGCCATCACTGTGGCTGGGTTGCTCTAACGCATGTCAAATCCAGCGGCGATAAGGGCTGTAATCCTTGAAGCGCGATACACAAGTCGCCATAAAACATACTGGCCTCAGCACAATATTCGCAAAGTGATGCAATAAACCAGATGGCCTCAACCACCCCCACAGCCAACGCCATAGATTTTAAAGTTATCCAAGTGCAAACGAAAAATGGGAGAAAATTGAAGAAAGGAGGAAATGGGAGCAGTCATAAATAACGGACGGACGCAAATAAGAGCAAAATATTTATGTCGTGTCACTCTATCCGTCCTTAAGCCGGTGAAGCATCATCCTCTGGCCTGGCCGTGGGTGTCGGTGTGGGCGCAGCTGGGTGGTGGTGCCGGGTTGATTTTAATTAACACCAAAATAACGATACTTGCGCTGCACTGTGCTGTGTCCTGACGAGCGATAGCTATCATCAGGCGGCGTCATCGGCGTCCTCAAGTTCGACAGAAGCCGTTGCAGAAGGCACTTGACATTTGCCATCATCTTGCGTCGAATTATGCACTCGAGCGTGACTTGTGTCGAATTTATTATTTCCCTCCACCCGTTGTGCGATGCGATGGAATGCAACTGACGCCAGTGGTGCGGCGCTTGATGGCATCGCCGTGCCATGCATGCATATGCTAATTGCAATTGAATACAGATGCCACCCATGCGGGGGCGTGTGAGTGGGTGGCAGTGCGCCATGGTGTCAGGGTTGTCGCCTGCTTCAGCATACGATCGCAATCCCCGATGGACTGTGGGAGGCTGACGGAGATTGTCTTCTTTAAGACCGGTGCGTGCTTAAGAATGAAATTGTCGGTGGCGGTGGAGGAGTTCGGGATCGGGATTAGAGAGAGGATGCGGCTGGAAAGAGACTAGCTCTGGGTGGGGCTTCGGAATGTCGATGAGCTTGGAGATATAGTGGGAGAGATGAAAATGGGATGCCGATGCTGTCGGGACGCTTCAGAATTAGTGACCAAAATGAGTAAAGTCTGAGTTGTGGGTGATTTGTCAGCAAGATTGCGAAAGAAGCCTTAGTTCAGAGACGACGATAACACGACTTGGATGCGGATGACCCTACTGACCACTGACCACGGGCATCGGCTGCACGTGGTCTGTTAAGGGGCCTCACATTCCGAAGCTTAAGAGGCAGACATCACCGCCATCCAGGATGGGCCGAGCACAAAGAGGATGAAAAACCGTCACAAAGAGCGAAGGCAGCGCTTGTTTGAATGAAGTTTTGTTGGTCGCTTAGGCAAGGAGTTCGCTTAGTTAAGGTTTAAATCCATGAGCGAGCGTCTCTCAACGGCCTTGTTGATCGCAGGCAGGCTAAGGCAAGAAGTCTTAGGCTTTACCTACAAAAGCGAGTGCCTCACAACTTCTGACTTTGGCCAGAAGTAATAAGCTTTTATTGCCGAGCACCTCTCAACAATCTGGACCAGGGCAACAGTCGGCAACAACAGCCTAATCTGGGCACACGCTCCAACGGAGGATAAAGACGACGATAGCAAGGACCACTTCTACGATCTCTAGAAGGGACATACGATCAAACACGAAGATCGTTCTAGATTTCAATGCAAAGCCGGCCAAGGAAGACGTCTTTGCTAGAGTCATCGGAAAACCCTACATGACCAGACGTTCGAGAATGGACTCAGGCTTTTGGACTTCGTGATGGGGCGAAACCTCTCTGTGGACAGTACTGAGTTTCCTCCCAACCGTCAGCCTTGCGATCGACGTCAGACCCTCCTCCAGTATTCTCGATGTCTGCTCGTTCTGAGTTCCTAACATCGACTCGGATCCTCACCTTCTACTAGCCAAGGTCAGAACTCGGATATCGATAGTACTAGGGAGCAGAGCAGGACCACAACAGTCGGAAAGCTACAATCACCATCGATCTGTAGGAACCTTTCCGATCGAGTCTCCTTGAAGCTCTCAGAGAGTCCAGCCCTGCAAGGCGAAGCTGCCTCTGATTTGTTGGGTCTTACAACTTGATCCACCATAAAACCCCTGGTTGGACATCGAGTGCCAGCCAGGCGCATTCAACGAAGCAATCAGCATCTAAGACGACACTAGACAGAAGGAGGAGAGCGTTTTGTGGGCTCTACGAACTTAATAGAAGGGGAGAGCAACTGCTTCTCAAAAAGAAGAAGGAAGAGCGCGAGAAGCGCTATCGAGGAAATGGAGAGGTGTTGCGGCAGGAAGAAGGTCCAAAAGTTTTACCAACGGCTAAGACAACTATGGAAACTGTCGGGACGAAGAGGGACAACTCGTAGTCGATACTGAGAATCTGAAAGGATCACTGCACTTCTGTGGCGAAGAAGTAGAGTCTTCCACTGCACGCAATGCCTCCTCTATCCTCCGTCCTCCATCCTCCATCCTCCGTCCCCCCAAGATAGCCATGTCGTGACTAAAGTCGAACAAAGCTACTGGTGGAGACGGACGATCTGTAGGACTCTTTAAGGCAGCTGGCCATAAGGTAGTAGGGTCAGAGGAGAGCACGCCCAAAGAGTGGAATCTCAGCGTCGCTTGTCCATTCCACGAGAAAGGAGACACCTTCAACTGCCCCAACGATCGACGAATCAGTCTCCTGAACATCGCCTTAGAAGATCTTCTTTGCTGTATTGTGTCAACGCCTGGTCTCAGACCAGGGAAGTCCACCATCGACCGAGTCGTTCATCCAGCCCTCTGTCATGTTCTCTCGAATAACAGCAACTACAGCCAACCCACGAGCTTGACATAGGACAGAGCTTCAAAGTTAAGCAATCCCAAAGGCTGTCAGCTTCTTGTGAGGCATATGGTGACAGTGTCCACTGAAGATGACAGGTTCTAAGTCAGCCCCTTAACCAGAGTCTCAAGGACAGGAATCCTTTATCCAGCCTTCTGGCATGTTCTCTCGAATGTCAGCAATGACACTTACCCTGGCGCCAATGTGAGGTCTGTTTAGAGACAACAGCCGTCGCGACTCTGATTCTAGTTTGTGCCCTCCAACCATCTCTAGTTGGCTGATCATGAGAGGGATTCCTTAGTTATACTGCAGTTGAGATGAGCTGATTGGGAGACCGCTCGGCGAGCTTGTCCGCTGTGTCGTTGCCTGGTATGCCTTAATGGCCTTGTACCCAATAGAGGCACAACATAGACTTGATTTAAAGAGACTTGAAGAGGCTGTGTTGGAGCTAGTCAGTGCAGTGTGTATTGGGAGTCTGCAAAGACCTGAAGCACATATTCGGTGCCAGCAGCAGATCGTGTACTTTGTCAATTGCTGTGCTGCTGTGTACACAATCCGTACGCACTTTAACAACGAACTCCAGAACTCATGACCGGCTTATTGCCCGTTTTATAGCCCGCAAGGGCCAGATCCTACCTTGTCAGCACCCACTCGTGTTGTGCGAGCTTATTGTTCTCTCGCGAGTGGAAGGGACCTACAATTTTATGCCGACCCCGAATGACCAAATACTCTTTGAGCATTGTGATTGACTGGGAAGAGGTGTGACCTGTGAAATTCATTGTCTACCACACAGACCGTGGTCCGAACCTTGTCGTCGAGGCTCGAGTGTATTGGGTTCCACGCAAGTACCCACGTGGCCTCGGGCCACCACTCATTTTGTGTGTCAAAAATACAACTCAAGACTGTAACCCCCTCGTATTTTTAATGGCACGATTTAACCAACACACTGAAATCAAAATTTGATCAAAAACTGCATCAGAACACATTTTTATTCAATTTTACTTTTGACACCTCTTAATGGATACTCCCCAATTCAGACAAAACTCAATTTCCACTCATTTCTTAAGAAAAACCCGCGAACTCCTTGTGTTTTTATACATTCCTAAGCAGTTTGCACCTATCCCAGTCCCTTTCAATCATTCACATCCTTCACAAGTCCTTAAAATCCTTCGAATCGAAGTTGACTTCCTCAGACCGAAAAAAGTCTACTCAATTGGTTTACCATTTTACTGCATTTTTTCCGCTGAAAAATGCCATTTTCTCAAAAATCGAATTTCGCGATATTTTGATGTGGGAATTGCTGTGGGTGGGTGGGGAGGACTAATTGTAAACGATCTGCATTCAAAGTTTCTTAATTTTAGCCGTCAATCGGTGGAAAAGGTAATTTTTCCGATTTTTTATGGTAAAACTGAAACATATTTTCTGTGTGTTTCGCAGCCGATCTGGCAATGATGCGACGGAATTTCTGTGAACTTTTGACAGATTGGGTTGAAAGTGTTGCCAGAAGGGTGAATTGATGGTGGAAAATGTTCTTTTTGTGAATAATTGTTAAAAATGTGATTTTGATTTTTTTGTGCTGAGGTTGGCCTGGAATTTATTCGAGAGGACTGAAATCAATCTGAGGCGGGTTTTTGAAGATGAAGAGGACTAGAAGGAGTCAAGAAAGTTGATGTTTTTTTTTTTAAGCCCACTTGCTCGCGATGGTGTTGAACGATGACACCAATCGCCTGTGTTTAGCCACGTGACGCCGGTTAGCACTCATCTCTGCGTCGAATCTCGGTGATGGCTTATATCCGAAAATCCCGGGACTAGTATTAAAAGCTGCGACAGCCTCATGCATTGGCCATCTGAATGCGCAACGTCTTCTTCTTCATCAATGTGTAGAGCCACTGTCCTGGACTGCAACCAATAAGCTTCTCTAGTTCGAAGGAGGGGCATTTCTGGTCTGCTTAAAGCCTCAGTTCCTATAAGTAAATGCTGGTGGACCACCGCCGGAACCATGAAGCGCGAGCTGATGTCCTTCTCTAATTGCTTACGGCCCTCGATGCTCTCGTTCTCTTCCTTTTTTGCGCTGGGAGAACGTACCAGAAGGCTGGATAAAGGATTCCTGTCCTTGAGACTCTGAAGTTGCCCAGTGGGCCTCGTCAAGGGGCTGACTTAGAACCTATCATGTGGATATGAGCCCCAATCAACAAGCCTAGCCAGCCGCATCCAGCTCCGTACAACGTTGGCTGAGGTCCTTCTGTTGCCAATGGCTTCAAATGGACGACTCTCGTTCTCTCACTAAACGATGCTTGATCATCAATGGCTATTCAGAATCAGTATCAACGTCATGGTGGGCGCGACAAATGGCGAACGTCGACTTTACGTAAGGACCTTGGAAATTCAGAAATTCAGTTGGGCCTCGAAAATGGCACGTCTGGCGTCGAACATGGCACCGTTCCTCCCTTGCCAATGCCTCGAAATCGACGACGAAATCTGCTGCGCCATATTACAGACTCAACAGACTACATAGATGGCGCCACAAGCGCAAAACTCTGAAAAGGGCCCACGTTTAACCGGAGTGCGCAAGCATTTCCCACCATTAGTTCACAACTTACACCTTCCCAGCTTACCGTCGTCCCCTTGGTCTCTGTGGGAGAGGTTTGGACGGCTGCTCTCTGCTCAGGCTTGACTCAAGCGATAATCCGCTGCTGAGACGATCTTTCCCCCATCAGGTGTCTCCCGCCAGACAACCTTCACACACGTCCTCTCACTCTCAACAACCCTCTTGACTAACCAATCTTTTCTTCTTTTCAGATGTGGCTTCATGTATGGTGAGCTGACAGACAAGGAGACCGTTGCCCGCCTCGAGTACACTCTGGAGAACCAGCAACAGGATCAATTCGAAATTCTACTCTACAAAAAGAACAGTGAGTACCGAACCCCAGGTCCCCCTAAAAGCAGCTTTTAAGAACTCCCCGTCGGTCGTCCCTACCCCGAAACGTAGGCTAGTTTCTTCTTTCCAGTAAAAATTCACCATCGAGGCTTATTGGTGGTGACGCAGTAGGCGTCTCTCCCTCGTTGTCCCAGTCATTCTCGACCGGTTGTCCCTGAGTAGGAGTGAATGTCAGCATTTTGAACAACGAAACATGCTTTGTTTGGCCGCTGGGCATCCTCGACCTCGATTAGGTTGTGCCGACGGTGCACTCCCTCCCGGCATTTTAAGGTCAGAGGATGTACCCTGATGTTTGCTCTAAGACTCCGAACTAATGACGGGCGCATTATTAACCGGAAGTAATAATGACTTCCCTGATCCTCGACAGTGCCTTGTGCTGATTTCGGTGTTAATGAGGAAATTATGTGGGTCGCCAGTGCGGTGGTTGTGCTGACGTTTCGGGAACGAATGTAAACAACCGTCCGTCCAAGTGGGACAAGTTTGCGTTGCGAGCGGAAGTCAATCCGTTCTGAGCCACGTCCTCGTAGTCAGACAAATGCCTCGACGATTAAACCCATTCCCAGACTGTTCAAGGCTGTCACGCATGACCCATAAATGCCTCATGGGTGATCCCTCCTCCTCGGACCATCTCTTAAACACAAACCGCACGAGGGAGAGAATTTTCCACTCGGGCAGCCTTTAATGAACCCCATGTGTGTGTGCGAGTGTCTGTCGATTTACGACCGCAATACGAGCCGGGACAGTGCACAATCAACTCTCGCCCGATGATCCCCGAAAGTCCGTTTTATGCTGTCCAACTCGGCATCCATCGGTCTACCGCCGAAGTTAACCATCGTAACTTTTTAGTTTTTTTTTTGGACGCAAGCCATAAACGTCCGTTCCGGTGAGTCTGGTGTATCCTCTGTTTTCCAAACTATACACCGCCCCTCACCCACCCACGTTCGACGTCCGCAATCAACCGTGAAATCAACGACGAAACGAAACTCTGAGCTCTCTCTCTCCTCGAGGGCGAAGTAGAAAACAAAATATTTACCCCATCAGACGGAGAGTGGCTGGCATCGTCGTCATCATCCCCCTGCCGCCGGTGTAGGTCAACAGCAGGCACTAGTGGAATGTGGGACAAGCTGTGTGCTGTGTTGTCTCATCAACGTTGGTGGACAGCCCAGGTGCAGCCAATGCCTCTGTTTACTTAGTTTCGCGAGGATTTAACCATTTTTTTTTTCTCGGCGGCTGTAACCTGCAGGAAAGCAAGTAAAGGCCATTATCCGGGGAGATTGCAATATATCCTTTCAATTTCCGTCCCTATTGCAGCCATCTCATGAAATTTTATACGTCCTCCGGCCGAGAGATGCCGTTTGAAGAGCGGACGAACTGGTGTTGTTGTTTTTTTTTTTAAATTGCCACTGACGGCAGGGATTTAGAGATATTTTCCAATTGGGTACACGTGAATGTGAGGCGCGATGGCGAGCGATTCAATTTCAAACTGAAGTCCATAAAAATGCCCTCGACGATTGAGCAACAGTCGGGGCAAGCTGGATCTAATAACGTGGGTGGAGTGGTTGTATGGAATTGTTGCTCAACAATCGACGGTGTGAAGCCGTCGGGGAACTAGGGCCAGGGAGAGCAATTGTCTCTGCTGGCCCCGGCCACCAGTTTCCAGTGAGAAATGCTAAGCTGTTCCACAGGGCTGTTTGAAATTTGGTTGCCACTGGGCTCTATACACCACGTTGACTAATGAACGAATTCCTAACCAGGCTACCTACCTTTACAAGGGACATAGGCCGTCAACCGCACCTGCACGCCACTGGTTTCGAAGGGGGCACTGCAACGAGTTGAGCTCTCTTCTCAACTCCTTCCTAAAGACCTTGATTGCTCAACATCAGCGCCACTTGTGCCTATGGCGTCCCGCTGTTGTGCTTGCCTCTGTGAGCAGATTCCACTGCGTAGCGCATTTCGCACTGTCTTCTTGTCTTCTCACCTTAGCGAAGCCAACAAGTTGACGGCGCTCAATTATTGGGTGCAGCGGTACCCATTGCCATTGACGTGCTATGTCCGAATGTTGTCCCTGTCTTAGAGCCTTAACAGCTCATCTGCCTGCCGTAGCAGGCTATTCTTTCGGGGATCAGAGTGTCAACGCTGTTGGAAGTCTGTGGGCTGTCTGTCTCACCAGTCTGTTGACGAAGACAGTAGCATGAGTGCAGCCTCATCGATTCTAAGGCTTAGAGATGCGAAGCGAAACGGAAACAATACGCCGCTACGCTCCATAATGAATAATCTTTCAGACGAAGCACTGAATAGACTCTGAGCACTCGATGGCGTTGTCTGCAAATTGAAGCAGCAAGGGCGATGTCTGTGGCCGACTCTGAGGAAAAAGAGGTCAACATCAGTGATCAGCTTTAGTCGCAGAAGGTAATATGAGCCCTTATGGGTACTGTGCCATGAGCACGCAAGTTACAATATCTATAGATCACCTTACTCCAATTAATGCAAAGTTGCCAGACAGCGTCGTCAGCAAAACAGACGACAACAGCATGCCAGAATATGATCTGCTTAATCGGAAATATAGTGCTGGTGCATGTCTGTCTGTCCGACGTTGTGACTAGAGAAGGTGGCTGGTATGCTGAACTGCATCCATCATTTATATACATTTTGTAAATAAAAATCAGTCTGAAGACATACAAGAGTAAAGAGTACGTTTTTTAATCGAAAACGTAACTCGCATGCATTGCAATCGAACTTGCTGCAGAAAGGAGGTCTCCCTTCACACAATCAATCCAAACTTCTGCACTACGGATGCCTAGTCCCAGCGGGGGAAAAGAAGTCTGGGGATGCACTTCTTCGCAATCCTTCTACGATTGCTACTGCCACAAACATATGGACCGACACTTCTGTATGGAGTCTCAGTTTGGTGGACCGCACTAAACAAAGCTAACAACTGCAAGGCACTCAATCGAGTACAAAGACTGGACTGCTTCTGCATCAGTGGAGCGCTGAGAAGTACTCCGTCTGACGAACTGAATAATCTCCTCCACCTTCCTTCGGCAAACAAATTGCATCCAGCACAGCCTTGAGACTCAAAACACGCCGAGTGTGATCTGAACTCAACATCGGCCACTCAGTCATTCTCTAGGAATTCAACTTCCTTCCTAGCGACGCTGACCGCCCTACTCTTACGAGAAGAAATTCTCGATCAGCATTCCGTCCAGATGGGACTGGATGTCTGATAGGCAGACGTTGGATGATCCTCTGTGTATTTCCACAGACGGATCGAAGACCAACTAAGGTGTGGTTGCGAGTGTCTCTTCGAAGCTCCCTGATCACTGTAGCGCTTTCAGGCAGAAACCGATTAAAGAGGCATTGTCATGGATATCGCCATCTGTTCGGACAGTCAGGCCGCTAAGAAATCTCTGGACAATGGCACGTTTAACTCAAAAACATCCCTTATTTGCAGGCGTCTCTTAACGAGATGGCTGAGCAGTTTAACATCACCTCATGTGGGTTCCGATACACTGTGATGATGAACTCAGGGCCGAGCAGATGAACTCAGCAGGGGTACCACCTTCCATGCCGATCGCTACAGCCTACCAGTCTACTTAGACTCAGTGAGCACTCATTAAGGACTCTCATAGGAGTCATAACCGGGCACTGTGCAATTGCCACTCATGCTCGCAGGATGGGTGCCCCATCTAATGATTTCTACAGAAGCTGCATGCATGCAGAGGAGGAAGAAAGCACTCATCACCTACCAGACTCTGCTCGTGCAGCGCTCTGGCTCGTCATAGGTTCCTACACCTAGCGGCCTACTACTAACCTCAATGAGCTAAGCAGTGCCAGCAGAGGCCAGCTAAATCGCTTCACTGCAAGCACCAACTGGTTCCGATCTTAGGAGAAGTCAATCCTACTCTGGCCTAAGTGTGACTGCCCTTAGCAGTCAGCCAGTAGACAACCTTACCTAACCTAACTGCACTACTGCTTCCTTTTTACTTTGATGCATTAAGTGTCTTCACGAAGCCAGTTTGCGACTGAAATGGATGGGTTCAGCGGTCCTCTGAATCGGCGGGTTCAGCCAAATCAAGGTCGCGAAAGAAAAATGGAGAAGAAGCAAGCCACAGGGTTCCAAGATTAGTCCCGAAGATTACCTAGCTGGATCTAGTGACTACACCACGCTTCCACTACATCCTAAGAATATGTACCTGAACCCATGTTCAAATCTGAAACTAGGCGAAAGCCTTTACAGCTTTTGGGCCTAACAAGGCGCTGTGACCACATCTTCGGCTCCCAGACTAAGCCTGTCTGTTGGCAAGATGTAGAGGACGTAGGAGTGCCTTGAGAAAATTTGTCGGAGTGGACCGTCGACCAACTGTGGGCTATTCTTGTAGGCTGTTCATTGTAGCTTGTTGAGTTTTGTGATACGGCCTGCCACCATACGTCCAGTTTGAAACTCCCCTTGTCCCCTGCTGATGTCCTAGTCAATCGATAGGCTATTCAACATCAAAGCTCTTCAAATCCCCCGCCCCACGAACGACCACTTAAGTCTGTCTCTTCAATTACATTACCTCCACGCTCGCCCAAAAACCCTCCCTCCCCCACGTAGGCAAACATTCGCTCAAGTCGACTCGCTCATCATCAAGTAGTCATCAGTGTGTAGCAAGTTGAACCCCCATTAAAGTCGCCGCCGTTGGACCGCCCCGCCAGGCAGTAGATTCGATGTAAGTTCGTGTGTACACGCGCTATCCCGTAGCCAGCTAGTGACCTCCACACAATCCCGCACTGACTTCTCTTTGTTATCTTTCAGATTTACAATGCGGCTGTGCTCTCTCCAAGTACGGGGAGGTTCCCCCAGGTATCACGATGTTCTCCGTCTTGTCCCCACTCTCATCTCATCTCCTTCTGTCTCCCTCGTTAATTGTACTCGCCCCGAAAACTGTGTGTGTGCCTTCCCTCGCCGACGCGACTGATTCAAAGATTCCGTCGAATGTCCTTTTTTTTCCAAGCGATTTTCCTTAGATCCCATCACTCTCGGGGCGGTACGCTGCGTTTTATCCACCCACCCGGTGGGAAGAAGTGTACGGCTTTGTGTGTATCCGAGAGCGCTGTGAATCTGGGGTGCCCATGTAGAACAAGTGGAGAACGACGATACACCGGAAGGTCCTTCAGATGCATTCACCTAGGCGGATACTTTATTTCAGGATGTGCATTCAATTGCGAGGCAAACGAAGAAATCCCCAGGAAGGACGACGACGGAATGCGGAAGGTGCTTGTGCGATAAATGTCATTTTCTGTCAATGGATGCTGAGAGGATTCACATTCGTCCCTTTGATGGCGGCAAGGACTCGCAGGGGCCCCGCTTGAAGTGCGATATTCAAATGCAGGGTATGAGGGATTTCTTTTTCGTGAAGAGGCAGACTTCACGTCTCCGTCTGCCATCGGCGATAAGTCGAAGAGTAATTGGCGTGCCGTCGCAAGGGCGGGAAGGAAGGATGATAAAGTTCTTCTTGGGAACTCGTAAAAGTTGCCAAAGCGGGGGCGCACACATGTGCCGAACTATGAATTCCGCACAAGGCTAATTGGGGATGACGCGAGAACATAAAGCGATGATGTCGTGGTCCCGCCGGAAAGAGGAGGAAGTAGTTTTTATGGTCCGTATTGACTTCGGAGATTAGGTTATCATGCAGAAGACCCACGCGATGGTGGTGCAGTGGATGGTCGATACAGAACAGGGGCAATAAATTCATGTCAAAAGGGGGAGTGGAGGAGGAGGGAAACAACTGAGACAAGGATTTGTTTTCGTGGAAGGACGTGTGGGAAATCCAAAAACATAAACAATTTCTTTGACAACGAAGTTGGTGGTGGATGGTGTGCCAAGGAAAGAGGAGAACACATGTGAAAAGGGATTCATCCACGTCAACGGCGGATTCAATAAATGGGAGCACATCTTTGAGTTCGTTGAGGTAAGCGGACCGGACTTCGAAGAGCTACATGGACAATGGATGGAGCCACCGGAGTCTGTCGATGCTACCAGAGGAATTTGTGCACTAAACCACAAGCCCTTTGGCAAAGCAAAGTCTGTTGAAATTAAAGTCCAGTCGTTTGAGGCCAAGGAGTTGGACACTCTGGCTGCGCGAAGAACAAGGCCATGATGTAGTAGGAGACCGAGTGCCAGTCGTTGAGTGCACAGGCGGTGAAATAGCAAGCGGCGACCTACCAGACCTTTACGCACCGGGAGTCAAAATACTAATCATTGAGTTCACAGTTTGGAGTCTCAGTCCTTGGCGTACCAAGCAACGTTAATGGTTCAGGGGCTGAGGGCCCAGGCCTAAGGCGGTGGAGTCCCTGGCGTTGAATGCACAGGCAGTCTAATAGCAAGCGACGAGCTACACGACGTTGATGTACTGTGCGTTCTGTGCCCAACAGGTGTCCAGTGTTGGGAGTCCCAGGGCTTCGCATACCAAGCGGCGTTAATGGCTCAGCTGTTGGAGGCCCATTTGGTGAAGGCTCTAGCATTGAAGACCCGTACGGTGAAGGTCCTCACGTCGTGTCAAACTTGTTCTGCTTATCTCCGAGCAAGGACCCTCAATAATACATATAGGTACCAACAATAGGTTAGGTTGAAGCGGTTGACTGCTGTGCAAAAGGGCAGCAGCCACACTTAGCTCCGCAAGCCCCATTGTGTCACCACGTCAATATCCATTCAACAAATATTATAAGACTAATCTTCTTCTTCTTTAATTGGCGGTACAGTCCGGGATGGACCTGGCTTGCTCGCGATGAACCCCAGACTCAACCAACAGCCCCTCCAGCAAGCCTGATCTGCAGCTGGAACTTTCTAAATTGGCTGACGTTCTTGCCGCTCCTGTGCAGCAACTTGGACATCGGCGCCTAGCGCTGCGATGGTTTAAGATCAAGAACGTCTAATTGTCTGGGCACTTACATACTTATCCGAACGCCTAAGCACTTGCTGTCTTACATCGTTGACGGTGCTGGGCATTTTGCTTCAAGGCCAAACTGTGTTGCATCACCGATGGCTTCACTCATATCGGTCTTCACTCATATACATCCTCACTCACCGCTCAGACGAATAATGTTCACTTTAGGCCACTCATCGTGGAAAAAGCATAGCTTGCCCAACCATTTAGACACACCAGCACAGCACATGACAGAGTTGACACAGAGTCTTCAGGTTGTGCAGAGTAACTGTGGAGTAATCCAGAAGGAGTGTGGCTCTGATACACATCAATAAGGCAGAACTGCTCGACTCCACAAGGAGATGAGTCGGGTAGAGTCCGAGAAGACCTTATCTCGGAAATGGTGAGTATGCCGTCTGAGCTTGCTGTGGGGTATTGATGCCGAATGCGGTGACGATAGACTGGAACCTGGACTACGTGTCTCTGGGACCAATGGAAACTCTTTTTAGGCCCACATGATCCACTAAGAGGGTCGCATGGGGCTATAGCACGCACAGAACATCTCCTGGTCACTCGATACTCGGTCCAGACGCAACCAGGCCTTTTTTGGACTTGGACCAACCACGGCCTCCTGGGCCTGCCAATAATAATACAACCGCCGAATTTGGACACTAAGCCACAAGCTAAACGTCGAATCAAGAAATTTGAAAAGCAAAATCTGTTGAAATTGTGTCGCAGGGGTTGAAGGTCCAGGTGGTGAAGTACCAAGTCTTGACAAAGCGGTCAGGCACCAGGCGGTGAAGGTCTACTCATTGAGGTCCCAGGTGTTGGAGTTTCAGTCCTTGGCGTACTAAGCATTGAAGTCACAGACGATTCAGTACCAGACATCGCACATTGACGTCAGACAACTTAACGTCTTAGTCGGAGTCGTGTGTGTACCAAGTTCCATCCAAGTCCATGAAGTCGCTGATGTCTAGTGGGTCCGCAAACAACCAATCATTCAAATTGGCTCAAAATGAAAAGGGAGCCCAGAAGAGGAGAGGATTAAGAAGAGTTTAATCATAGATTACCTGCTACCATCGTCGCCAGAGAAGGAATAATCTCGACGTGAGCACACACTTGGCCACCCACAGACAACCTGTGACACGCATCAACAGACAGCAGATATAGCCGACTATGCAAGGGGATGTAAGTACAAAACTTTAGCTTGTGGACTCCGCCTCAGCTGGAAGGTAGGTAGGTCTTATTTTGAATAAAGTGAGTCTCTTGTCGGCGACGTGTCAACGGTGACTGGACTAAATACTACTTTTCTCACCCACATCATCCACTAAAGAGGTCGAAGAGGATACAGCACGCACTCCTCTCCTGATCACTCGATCCTCCGCCATTGACTCCAGCTCATCGGGATTTATGCCCATGCGCAACCAAGACAATTTTTTGACCTTGTCCCAATCACCTCGTTCCGGGTCTGCCAAGAGACCCCTGTCTGTCGCATTTAAGGCACGCCTCGGAAGTCGCGGTGAAGCAACCATCGAAACTTCTTTTCGTTCGATGAACGGGCTGTTCAACATTGAGTTCCTCGATTAGTAGCGTAATGGCTTGAAAGACCCGGGCATTTGCACAATATCAAGGTCGAGTGTATATAGCGCTGGCTGCGTCCAACAATAGACTTTAGACGTTTGCTTACACCTCTAGACGATGATGTTCGCCTATAGGAGCACCCGTACTCTGCGGAAAGTCGTGAGAAGGATGCGGTTTGATTAGCAGTCCTGGTCGATCAGCCATGGCGTTGTCCAACTGTGGCCTTCCTCCAGAGACTAGAGTTGAGTCATGCCTATCACATGGTGGTTGCTTTAGAAAGTGCGAGAAGCATGTTTGGCGTCTTAATCCAAGGAACGGAGAATCCTCAAGGTTCTGGTTCCTGTAAAGACTAAACAGAGTCCCAGTTCCACCTCGGAAGGCAATCGCATCTGTTTTCAAAAGGAATTCTCAAACGACAGACTTCGTCCTTTGTTGCCTTCTCCCACTTTTCCCATCAACCTGCCTCTGATCAGGGATGAGCCTAGGCCTCAGCTACCAATTCGGCACACCACTTGCCCCCAAAACATCTCGTCAACAGTCCCCCCGGTCATCATCGACTCCCGACACCACAAGTTCAACCACTTCCGGGTGTCCATCTAATCCACCGGCCGGATGTATCGGCCTGTATCCGGTGTATCGACTCATGACTGAGCGACGTTCACAACGCCCGTGACGTATGCGCCTACACAATGGCCATTTCCTTATTCAAATCAACTCAGTTGAACACCCGCCGCACACACGGACGACGCCGACGACCACGACGATGACGAGGATGATCGATTGCCATGTGGCCTCAATGAGTTTCCGCAAAGCGCCCATATTCGCAAATTGCACGAAACCTCGACGACAACAGGCAACCGGCCGCCCACTCGGTTGCACATGACATTTCTATTTTTAGCCGTGCGCCCGCAACTCTGAGCGGAAACAAAACAGAATGCCCTCGTCCTCGGCAAGGATGTACTAAAAGTTTGGTCTCCCTCACCTCAAGGTTGCCATCCGTGTTCGTTCGATATCAGCACTCAGCCACAGCGGCAATGGAGCAGCCGAAGCACCAGCAACCGGGCCGGCTGTTGCACGAATGTTTTGAGCGATTGCTATTGTCGATGCCAACTGAGCTGGAGGTGGCTGGCGAACGTGCGATGTTGGATTGAAGTCCTCCGGGAGCAGAAAATCATCTGCTGCTCCGATGAGTGGACGGGGAGGTTCGAAGTCAATCGATCAGCACTGCTGTGTTGTTGAGTGGAAGAGCAGCGATGTGGAAGGCGGCAGTGGCAGCAGATGATGTTGCTGAGTGAAGACGCTGATGGGTGGCACCTCCAAGAGGAAACATCTCTTTTGGACTTCCACGTCACAGCTCACCTTTTTCCCACCAGGTTCGGCGACCGTTAAATTGGTTACAACTGCCGACACATCAGAGACCTCCGCCCCGGCCAGACTCCCTCTGGAAATGGAACCACAGAAACACAACCAATTCAGTGGCAACAAATAAAATCGCACGTCAACATGAAATACATTGCACCTTGGGCACACCATCACTGCGCCACCGACGACGACGACGGTAATGATGACTGCTGGCCAGATGCCAAAACAATTGTTTGCCACCGACGCCGACAAGGACTCGTGTAACTGAGTGAAACTCCCGAACGTGTTTATCATTGCTCCCTATTGGCATATTGCAACTGGCTCTTAGCCCGGAGGGCGGATGACGATGGCTCGGTCCCATGCCCGGTGTCCCTTGGGGAGGGGGCGTTCGATTGAAAAGCGCACATGGGCTCGGTCCTGTGGGGCGGTTGGCCTCTCTTTTGCATTTTGCACTCGCTGCGACGGTGCGATTGAATGATGCACGAGCGAGGTGGTGGCTGGTGAATGGGTTTAGATTGCAATTTTAATGGTTTTCGCTGACAGAGGGGCGAATGGCCGAAAGTGGAAGTTGACGGTGGCGGCTGATGGGTTGGATGTGCAGCCGAGTGCTGGAGTGTCCTTATGTGGCTCTGTTTTAAAGCGCCAACTCGGAGTGGGTACGAATCTGACATCGATGTTGAAGGGGACAAAGTGCACCGAAATCGGTCTCGGAGGCAATTTTAAGTTTGTATGGGAAAAAAATGGCAGGATTTCAGCTTTAAGAAAAACTAAAGTTTTCGAAAATCGGGAGAGTTATGTGGAAACTGGAGCAAATCGCAATTGAAACCTCTTATTGGAACACGCCATGGAACATCGATGGACTGATGGACTGATGGACTGATGGACTGACGGACTGATTGACTGATGGACTGATGGACTGATGGACTGATGGACTGGTGGACTGGTGGACTGATGGACTGATGGACTGATGGACTGATGGACTGGTGGACTGATGGACTGATGGACTGATGGACTGATGGACTGATGGACTGATGGACTGGTGGACTGATGGACTGAGGGACTGATGGACTGATGGACTGATGGACTGATGGACTGATGGACTGATGGAATGATGGACTGATGGACTGATGGACTGATGGACTGATGGACTGATGGACTGGTGGACTGGTGGACTGATGGACTGGTGGACTGATGGACTGATGGACTGATGGACTGGTGGACTGATGGACTGATGGACTGATGGACTGATGGACTGATGGACTGATGGACTGGTGGACTGGTGGACTGGTGGACTGATGGACTGATGGACCGATGGACTGATGGACTGATGGACTGGTGGACCGATGGACTGATGGACTGATGGACTGGTGGACTGGACTGGTGGACTGGACTGGTGGGTTGATGGCTAAGCATGTAAGCACTCTTAGACCGTGTCGTGCGCAGTCCAACGTTGGGCGCCACTTAAAATAGTTAAGGTAAGCATGACAGTTTCAGTGTTTCGAAGGGCGACACCCAGCTGTTGCACGGACGAGGCACTGCTGTGTCGCATCAGCATCCACCAGCCGAGTTAATTGATTTTCCCTCTCATCCCACTTGATCCACCCGCTAGTGCTCACGTGTTGCTCCCACCGCGCGCTGAGATCCCAACCGTTTTCTTCCCTCCCACATTCGACATTCAAAGCCCCCACCAAGGGGGCCCATCGAGAGGCGGCTGCCTGCATATTTACATGACATCTCGGTGAAATGGCTCATCCGGCATTCGCGCCCCTCTCCGCCAAAGTTCCGCAGTTCAGCAGAGAAAACCCAATCAAGAAAGTTTTAAATAAAATATGTCTCGTGTATTCCGCGCGCACACGCCTCGCAAACTTTTATTATCCTTTCATTTGTTCATTGTTCCCCCACCTAGTCCCTGACTCACTTCTCTTCTCTCTTTTTTTGTCTGTTTTCCCACAGAGACTCCGCTATGGCTGTTATTGCAAGTGGCGCCGATCCGAAACGAGCGGGACCTGGTCGTTCTCTTCCTGCTGACGTTCCGCGATATAACCGCCCTCAAGCAACCAATCGACAGCGAGGACACAAAGGGAGGTAAGTAAGCAAGCTGGACCCCAGTCGAACCCGAACAAAGCAAGCTTTGTTGTCTCGTTTCTGTTGTGTCCTTTTTGGTTTTGTTTTTGTTCCGCAATCCACAGCAGTGGCGATTGTGTTTGCATTGTGTGCACTCTGTGTTGCATGTGCGTGTGCATCCGTGATGTGGTATGTGTAAGCGCACCATAACGAGTCACAAGTGTGAATGACTAAATAAATAACTTCCTTAATTTGTTTCGTTCTTTAAGCAAGATGATGATGATGTTGTGTCGTGTCGTGTGTCAATGTTTGTTTAATTTAAGAACTTTTTGATATTTACTCTTCAAGTTTTAGGTCTGTCGAAGTTCGCGAAGCTGGCGCGATCGGTGACCCGGAGCCGGCAGTTCAGTGCGCACCTGCCCACGCTGAAGGATCCAACGAAGCAATCGAATTTAGCTCATGTAAGTGAAGTCCGCCCAGGCGGTGAGTGTTGGCGGGTGCGGTTGCGGACGTGTACACGTGGGCATCGTTGTTCTCCGAGTCGAGTCTGTTGTTTGCTTATGAACGGGAAACTTTTGTGCTGCCAGGGGGAGGGTAATTCAATTTTAGAGGTACACAAGTCCGTGCTGTGGTGCGTCCTCTGGGGCGCAGCGTGGTGGAGTATCCCGGCTGGCATTGAGTTCGCCCTTAAATTGCTTGTGCAGCAGCACGCTAGAGGGTGCGAAAAACATGATTGCACACGACTGATTTGTTTGCGGAACTTCTTCAATTTCGGAAGAGAAATTGAATGGGGCGCGCGGGCAGGAGTCATGGTCGTGGGCATTCATTTCATCTGTCTGTTTCAGTTTAGAGGCTAGCAGGGATTCAGTGAGACTTGTGTAAGCAGCCAGATCTGTGTTCCATTTCTGATTGAAACTGGAGATGTACCCTTGGGAACATGAAGGGTTTTTTTTCGTGGTCCTGTGGCAAGGGAAGAAGTGGCATCAACGAGCCAACTGCAGATTTGCCTTGCTCTCCTCTGAGCTCTGAAGCGGAAATTTGTCTCAATCCCAGCTTCGCCTTACCTGATGCTTTGTCCCAGGGTCCGAACGGTTTTAGTAGCAGCTTCGTTTTAAGCGGAAGGTCAATTACGTTGCCAGCCCAATTACCTAAGCTTCTCCGGATTGTGGCCTCGCTCTAAGCGTGGATTTGAATTGAGTGCGGCTCTGCAAAATTTGTCCCAAAGGGAGCCGCGTCTTTGATGCAGACTTGTCCTAAGGCGCGTCATCTAAGGCTGTTTTTCTTCTTCTGTCAGCAATGTTTTTTTGCTGGCGGAGGTTTTTAAAACACTGTCCTCAAAGACTTAGACTCAAAACTGGTCCATTGCACTATCAAGCGGCCACCTACATTTACCGAAGTTTCTTGGTCCTCCGCAGGAATAACAGCCGGCGCCTCTGTGACAAAGGGCCTACATAATCAGCTCTCACCACATCAGCACCAAATGTCAACCACCTGATCCGAGTAAATTCGGGACAGTAGCAGAGGAAGTGCCTTACAATGTCGCGTCGAAGAGGGTTTCATCGCCTGATGGACTGAGTGACTAGGCTGGTGGGTTGATGGCTAAGCATGTAAGCACTCTTAGCCCGTGTCGTGCACAGTCCAACGTTGGGCGCCATTTTCATCGCCATATTGCAAGCATCTTCTCGTCGAATACCTTTTCAATTTTCCACACCAGCAAATGTTAAGCGGATTGAATACCGAATCAGCGCTTCAAATGCTGTCTGCTGTCACTTAAGCGAATCCATGATAATTAGCTATTATCCATTCATCGCCCTTGTATCGATGAACCGTAGACTTTCCATCCTTGGATGGTGCATCGACACAACACCTAGTTGGTCGCCAAAAAATGCTGCGAAATGCTTAGGTTTCCTTAATCCAAGCAAGGAATATTTGATTCCGTCTGATTTGGCTTCAATTTACAAGGCAACGCCCATATCTGGTCTGGTGCCCCCAAGACCTAGCTGTGTCAATTGAAGCGAAGATGCTCACTTCCTTCGTCAGACGATGCCTTGCAATAAATAAAGGCATACTTTGCCAATCTCCACCCGGAAAGAGCGCCGAAGAATCGGCAGTATCCTGATATGTAAAAATATCGCTAATGGCTTAAGACGGCTGATAAACCACTTGGCCATCTCCTTAGTCTTCGAGTAAAATGTGACCTCAGCCAGAGGCATGATCGTCGTCCGTCTCTGATGTAACCATGTTCCTTAGTCTAGGCATGACACCCTTGGTCTCTACAGCTTCAGCGTGAAAGACGCTATATTGGTTCGGTCGAAATATGTAGCCTGCCACAATTATGCTTACATCTGCTTTGAAGCACGAATAAGGCCTCATCAAAATCTAATTCGAATACACTATCCTTCGACACTTACCAGAAATCAGTGTCGAGACCCTGATCCCTGAAAGAGACCTGTGCTACGGCGGCACCATGTCTTTTGGTAAAACCATACGCTTCGACACAGATGGCGTAGGAAGCGCAGTTTTCTCAGAGTGCCTAAACCTGAACAAATCTATTCGTCGGCAGTAACCGGGCAGCGTCTTCAAAGCGGAAGTAATGGCGATTATCGAAGACCTGTCCTTTCTAAGATGGAATGTGATACGCGCCGGACCTATCTGCATCTTTACGGTTAACCAGGCAGCAATGAAATCTCGGGCATCGTCTCCTTTAAACTCAAAAATAGTACTCGACCGCCGAGCATCTCTTAACGAGTTGGGCAAGCATTTCAAAATTCACCTGCACTGGGTGCCAGGCCGTAGAGACCTTCCAGGAAACTGTAGAGCTGACGAACTTGATAAATACTTATAACATAAGGATCTCTAGAAAATAAGTACCAGATGACCCACCCGCAGCACCTATGACATAGCGTCGCAAATCTGGCCTCATCTCGATCCAAAAAGATGGAGTAGCCTGATCTCCTTAAGCCGATCAAAAGAAGGACTAATCAGCGGACACTGCCTATTAGGACTCCACGCAAGTAGACTGGACCCTTTCTCCAACGACTTCTGTAGGAGCTGCCAATACGAGGACTGTACTGCTCTTGCCTCAACTACGAATGCAACTACAGGCTCATACTTTTATGACAGCTTCAATGACCTCAGCTGTACACCAGTCAATGTACTGAAAAATTTGTTTGACAAAACCGGAGGGCTGTCATAATCACTTTTTTAAAGTTGAATTACCCACGTGACGGTGCTTTGGGCTTAGAGGTGTGAGCACCCTTTGCTTTGCGGCTCAACGTTGTGTCATCTCCTAGATGAGAGTGGCTTAGGTAGGTAGGTAGTAAGCGACTTAGATGAACTTAGTTGTAAAAAAGAGGGGCTTACGTTATTGCTACGCTATGCAGCCAGATTTATCAGTGAAGTGTTCAATTCAGATCGAGTGTTCCTAGCTAAGGCGAGTGCAGGGCAGTTACACACAATAGCTTACTCTGCTAATGAATGGCTAATGATTGAAAAGCCACCATGAACATTCCGATACCTAAGCACTGTTGGACACCAAATATGAAGTCAATTCCCAAGCCCAGCACCCTCATTTAACAATTCCACCGAATTGCAAGTGCTACTCTCGTTGTTTTCCAAAGTCATCTCCAAACCTTCTATCGCTCATCAGAAAAATTCGGAGTCCCTCTTATGCGCTACCTCTGTGGAACATTGAAATCAGACGTCGTGCTGCTAGACCTAGACCTAGAAAATTCGCGATATCTCGAAAACTAGGCGGTTTTTTTTTGGCGACCTTCATAGATGACGGAAAGATGCGCCTTTTGAGTCGTTGCTCCGTCGATGCACAGCCAGGCCAGGCTTTGTACTCAATTTAGTGCCTTGCAGTTGATAGCTTTGTTTAGTGCTGTCCACCAAACTGAGACTCCATACAGAAATGTCGGTCAGACAATCGAGATGCAAAATCCAGTGACTGATGCGTGGTTGTAGACCCCATTTTTTTTATAATTTGCGCGGGCTCAAAGGGTTATAATACCCTTGACTGTCCGGAGTCAAGTCACAGCGCTGGCCGAAGGTGCATCCAATGGCTTTTTTGCAGCTAAAAAGGGCAGAGGAGGCTTTCTTGACCCTATCCTGGATGTTGAGTTTCCAGTTTAGCTTGTTAAGGAGAAAGGCGTCGGCAAAGTCATCTGAAATGACAAATGTGGACTTTCCATGAGACAGCTGCCGCTCCTCAAAAGACAGCCTGTGACTGCTCGCGTCCGTCATGCTCAGCGAGTCGTGGACTTGTAAGAGACTCCCTGCCATTTCTGGACTCCTTCAAACAACCTACTTGACAGAGATGTGCTTAGCCGATGATTCTCGTGCCGCAAGACCACAGGCAAGACATCACAGAGCTTTCTCTATTTTTCTCTGGTTTGCCACCGAACCAAGTTCTACTGGTTTCGATGCCAGTTGCAAGGTGGTTCAGGGAGGCTCCTACCCATGGAGCCCGGTTTTTTTTTTTTGTCGTTCGTCCACTTCCATGACCACCGAAAAGGAGTGGTCGCAGATTTTAGGTTGCCTTCGGAGAAAATGTACAAAAATGCAGCCAATTGAGGACTGCGCAAGGAATGCTTGCCTCGAAGCACCATGGCCTCAAGCAACCACCATGGTTCCTCCTCGCGCACCCATGCCACCTCCATCCGTGTGTGCTCTCAACAGCTGCCCACTCAACAACAGCCTGTCGCAGAAATGCTTACGATTGTGTGTACTCCCTCCTCCCTCCTCCATCTCAAACACCGACCTTGCAGAGTCCTTCATCCCTTTACCAGACTCCCTCCCCTCTATCGGTGTACAGGTCAATGTAAACATGAATTTGCTGCCTACTAGGCAAGCTCCTCCAAGTCGAACTCATGTTTACTCGGTTTAATCGAGTATCGTTTAAGTCAAGGCACGTCTCTCGACGTGGCACCACCTCGCCGCCACCGCCAACCGCTTGTAGGTCTGCGTAATTACTTATTTATTACAAAACACGATTCTTCACTTTCATTCCACGCCACCCAACGCCATCCATCAAAATCCTGTGCAACCAACGCAACGTACGTACGTGTACGCATCCACCATCGGTCTCTCGCCCCGTCTCAAACGACAACAACAACGAACAGATGATGTCACTTAGCGCCGATATTATGCCACAGTACAGACAGGAAGCCCCCAAGACACCACCGCACATCCTGTTACATTATTGTGCATTTAAAGCAATTTGGGATTGGGTGATATTATGTTTAACATTTTATACCGCTATTATGGTGAGTACAGGTCACACAGCCGTGGCGTGCAGTGACCACCTCTGTCTCTGTCTCTTTGCAGGTGCCATACAATGTAGCCTTTAAAAATAAGACCTCAGAAGACGTTTCATTGTTAGTAGTCGATTCAATTGTAGACGTTATATTCTTTATAGATATTGGTAAGTAGCCGTGAGCTGAGTGGCGGAGCGGGGACACCAATGGGAGTGGGTCCATGGATCGTCGGTGACTGGGGGTGGGTTCGATGACTGGCGCCCGGCAGAGGACGAGATCCACAAGACGTAGAGTGCCTAGACAATGTCCTGGAAGCTGGTCACGCCTTGATGATCATTCCTACTCCAGGCAACGATCGGGGGCGACGCCGAAGTTGAGCTTGTCTGGCTCTGGCTCTGGCTCTGGCTCTGGCTCTGGCTCTGGCTCTAGCTCTGGCTCTGGCTCTCGCTCTGGCTCTCGCTCTGGCTCTGGCTCTGGCTCTGGCTCTGGCTCTGGCTCTGGCTCTGGCTCTGGCTCTGGCTCTGGCTCTGGCTCTGGCTCTGGCTCTGGCTCTGGCTCTGGCTCTGGCTCTGGCTCTGGCTCTGGCTCTGGCTCTGGCTCTGGCTCTGGCTCTGGCTCTGGCTCTGGCTCTGGCTCTGGCTCTGGCTCTGGCTCTGGCTCTGGCTCTGGCTCTGGCTCTGGCTCTGGCTCTGGCTCTGGCTCTGGCTCTGGCTCTGGCTCTGGCTCTGGCTCTGGCTCTGGCTCTGGCTCTGGCTCTGGCTCTGGCTCTGGCTCTGGCTCTGGCTCTGGCTCTGGCTCTGGCTCTGGCTCTGGCTCTGGCTCTGGCTCTGGCTCTGGCTCTGGCTCTGGCTCTGGCTCTGGCTCTGGCTCTGGCTCTGGCTCTGGCTCTGGCTCTGGCTCTGGCTCTGGCTCTGGCTCTGGCTCTGGCTCTGGCTCTGGCTCTGGCTCTGGCTCTGGCTCTGGCTCTGGCTCTGGCTCTGGCTCTGGCTCTGGCTCTGGCTCTGGCTCTGGCTCTGGCTCTGGCTCTGGCTCTGGCTCTGGCTCTGGCTCTGGCTCTGGCTCTGGCTCTGGCTCTGGCTCTGGCTCTGGCTCTGGCTCTGGCTCTGGCTCTGGCTCTGGCTCTGGCTCTGGCTCTGGCTCTGGCTCTGGCTCTGGCTCTGGCTCTGGCTCTGGCTCTGGCTCTGGCTCTGGCTCTGGCTCTGGCTCTGGCTCTGGCTCTGGCTCTGGCTCTGGCTCTGGCTCTGGCTCTGGCTCTGGCTCTGGCTCTGGCTCTGGCTCTGGCTCTGGCTCTGGCTCTGGCTCTGGCTCTGGCTCTGGCTCTGGCTCTGGCTCTGGCTCTGGCTCTGGCTCTGGCTCTGGCTCTGGCTCTGGCTCTGGCTCTGGCTCTGGCTCTGGCTCTGGCTCTGGCTCTGGCTCTGGCTCTGGCTCTGGCTCTGGCTCTGGCTCTGGCTCTGGCTCTGGCTCTGGCTCTGGCTCTGGCTCTGGCTCTGGCTCTGGCTCTGGCTCTGGCTCTGGCTCTGGCTCTGGCTCTGGCTCTGGCTCTGGCTGGCGACCTGACCAAATGGACTTACGCCCACTGGTGTCCCCTTCCCCTCCTAAACCCCCACACCTCTAACACCCACCACCCAATTGCAGTTTTAAATTTTCACACAACATTCGTTGGACCCGGCGGTGAAGTGGTCAGCGATCCGAAAGTCATTCGCATGAATTACCTGAAATCCTGGTTCATCATCGATCTGCTCAGCTGTCTGCCTTATGATGTATTCAATGCCTTCGATCGGGACGAGGATGGCATTGGTTCGCTGTTTAGTGCCCTTAAAGTCGTCCGGCTGCTGCGTCTCGGCCGAGTCGTACGCAAATTGGATCGCTACCTCGAGTACGGTGCCGCCATGCTGATCCTGCTCCTGTGCTTCTACATGCTCGTCGCCCACTGGCTCGCCTGCATTTGGTATTCGATTGGCCGTAGTGATGCTGACAATGGAGTGAGTATCATTGGATCGCTGTGTTTCCGGCCACTTAATTCTGACCGTCCTCTCCTCCCCTCCCCGCGTGCGCAGATACAGTACAGTTGGTTGTGGAAACTGGCGAACGTAACGCAGAGTCCGTACTCGTATGTGTGGGCGAGCAACGAGACCGGGCCCGAGCTGATCAACGGCCCCTCGCGAAAGAGTATGTATGTCACGGCATTGTACTTCACAATGACCTGCATGACATCGGTAAGTTTTTTCGTTTGCCTTCCAGCCACATTTTGAGGCGATGGAAATTTTTGAAAAAAAAAACAGCAAAACAAATGTGTACTCACGTGTGCTCTTCATTTTCAGGTGGGCTTTGGAAACGTCGCCGCCGAGACGGACAACGAGAAGGTGTTCACCATCTGCATGATGATAATTGCAGGTGCTGTGCTAGACACGTTCCGTTGCCACGTCCACTTAAAGAAATACACAAACAAACAGAAAACAATTTAAGAACCTAGTCACCGATACTCATTCATGTTCATTTGTATCCGTGTATCTGTATCTCTGTGTGTGTGTGTTCTGTTGACGTATAACACCGCTAGAACTAATAAACGCTAGATCCTGTAGATGACCCCTCCTCCCCCTTTTTCTCATCCCCATCGCCCGTCGCGGGGGTAGATTTAGTGGTGAATTGCTAAGTAGTCCCGTCGATGTTGCCGAACCTGAGATGTGTGATGCTCTGGTCTGTTCTTGTATGTATTCTATCGCTCGGTGTGTGTGTACACTTGTCCAACCGCGGAGATACTGAGACATTATTCTTGACTTTCACACCATAGTCGGGCAGTTTGTTGCGATGTGTGAGTCCATTCAGACGGGGGTCCGTTGGCTTGACTTCCCGAATATGGCCTTTTTTGTCGATGTTTAGTTGGGTGTGTAGAGGCTAGCGGTTTCATTATGCGTGGGAGAAGGAAGTTGCGTGGACGTGCTAAGAGATTGGTTGGATAGGCGCCGAAACCGAGGCGTTAGGACCGGCAGAAGGTAGGAAAGGTGACCGAGACTGAGCAATTGCTGCCTTCCATCGGTGACGGTCCTGGGCACGCTGCTTCCAGTCATCAAGACCAAGCTGCCTTACATGTGTGATGATTTTTTCTCCGAGGGTTCGGTCTTCCTCTCCTCGGTTTCGAAGACCCTCTTTGCTGGAGCGTTGTTGTCCATGCGCGTGCTATGGCCGAGCCAGTATAGTCGACAGATTTTTGTCTTCCGGACTACATCCACATCCCGGCACAGCTCGTGCGGTTGTGTCACGGTTGTGTCTTCTCCTCCATTCGCCTTTCTCGCAGACGGGACCACGTATCCGACTTGGATTATTCCCTTCAACGGCACCAAGCATAAGCTCTGCAGTTTTGCTTAACGTCCAGCTTTCGGCTCCATAAGGCAGGACTGGCAAAATAAGAGTCTTGTGTATTTTGGTTCTTGGAGTCAGGGGCTTCGAGCCCAGTTGTTTTGATCAACCGAAGTAGCATCGGTTGCCAAGGGCTACTCAATGTCGGATCTCCACTATGATGTCATTTGTGGAGTTAACGTTTGCCCCGAGGTAGACTAACTCCTTTACTACCTCGAAATTGAAGCTGTCGGCGTATCGTTTTTTGCTCGACAGCATATATTAAGCTTTATCCTCGTTAGCCTTTAGACCTTTAGCTCGTTTCGCCTGTTCCTCAATTGCCGAGAAAGCTTCCACAACGGCCTGTTGGGACCGCGCAATAATCTCGATGTCATCAGCGTATCCCAACAGCTGGACTGACTTGTAGAAGGTAGTGCCTACCGTATTGACAGTCGCCCGCCACACTATCTTCTCCAGTAGAAGAAGAAAATCACACAAGAGTTCATCTCCGTTGCAGGTTTCGAACGGTTCAGAGGTTTTTGAACCGAAATGCACGATGCATCCTTTTCGATATCGGACCAACTTTTCCGTGACCCCGACTTCGGCCATCGCTTCGAATAGCTCCTTGCGATGAATGCTGCCTTGCTGCGGCTTTGAAACCGATGAAAAGATGGTGAGTATAGATTTGAAGCTCGCTGGTTTTCTCCAAGATCTGCCTTAGTGTGAAGATTTGGTCTATAGTCGATTTGCCGGGCCGGAAGCCGCACTAGCCGCACCGGTCTTAGACGTTCACACAGTACGCGACGTTGATCAGGGACCTCTGTAGATGTTGCAAGAGGTAGGATCGCCTTTTTTCTGGACGGGGCTTGTGTAGCTGATATTTCAGTCGTCGAACATGCTTTCGTCTTTCCAAATTCGGCTTACTACCAGCTTTGAAAAGCTCAGCCTTTCAATGGCTGTGCCGACTTGCGCTGCTCTTGTTGTCGACTCGGTTCATCGAATTCTTTCGACGAGTTCATACTAAATTTTCAACCATACTGATCGACACCGAAGACTAGACGACGACTGAGTAAATGAAGGTGTACCCATGGACTTCAGGGGCTTCACCGAACCATTAAGCTGGTCTGGTCTCCAAGACTTCTCCAGTTCGGTCTAGAGGTCTTGGTTCTCCTTTTGTGTTTTCTGTTATCTTTTTTAAAGGAGCACCAGGAGTATGCGAAGGCTTGGAGGTTTTCTCGAAACACGTCTCTAAGACAACTCATCTTTTCCAAGTTCACCTTTTCGAGCTTGTTTCCAACGTCAACATGTGTCTTCTCTTCCCCGCCGTCGTGCTCGATAGTGTCTCGTGGTGCGATGTAGTTTCCAGCACTCAGTGGCAATGCCTCCAATTTTCCCCAGTATCACAGAGACTTCTAGACTCTAGCTAGGATCATGTCCTAGAAGGTCAGGAATCTCCTGCTTTCTCGACACCCCATGAAGACCCTATCACTCACCAGCTCGAAGCTGTAGCTGTCTATTGCAATCTTCTGCCGAAGTTGTTCGTGTTGTGGGTCTTATCCAGACTTTAGCCACCTCTAGGTTCCTTTAGGCTGCTTTGGCTCCAATCCTCTCTCTCTCTCTCTCGACCAGTTTAGAGCTATCCCTCTTGGAGGAAACCAAACCAAGCTCTAGCCTCTATCTATAGATGAGCTTACAGCAGGAATAGTTTCGAAAATACAAATAAAATCGGGCCTTAAACTGTTGACCACTCTTGCAACGACGTCTCCTCCAATGTCTGCAAGTCTGCAACATCAAGGTTTCCTTGTAACATGGCCACTCAGGCCCAACTATATTTTGTATAACCTTATGGGATCTCCATGACGCTCGCTATGCGTTGAAGAAAGTTTCCCCACATCGTTGTAGAACGTCCTTGTGATTTCGTCGAACCACTATTCTGTTTAATCCACACAACTTCAGTTCTTCCCCACTCACCATGCAATCATTTCCCCATCTCATCGCACAGCTTGGTAACATTTGACTTCCTTTGGAACTATTTAGCAACTTACTACAGACTCAGCATTCATTCACCTTCTAGAGCCCTTAAGTCCTGTAAACCCCCTTCCCCCCAGTAAATCGATGACATCTGCAACAAGCAAAGGAGTGGACGCCTTCACCCAGCTGCCATGTGATTTCCTCTGCCAAGTCTGACAGAGTCTTGAAGGAATGACAGCAATCTGTCAATTTACATTTTAGTGACAGTTGTCGTATTTTGAGATTAACAGTGTCTTGACAGAAATCTGTCAATTTGCAAGTGACAGCTGTCAAATTGTTCGATCAACACAGTGTCTTGACAGAAATCTGTCAATTTACCAGTGGCAGCTGTCAAATTGTTCGAACAAGAGATCAACATAGTGTCTTAACAGAAATCTGCAAGTGACAGCAAGTGACAGTGACAGCTGTCAAAATTAAACGAATACGAGTCGCAAGTGACATTTATCAAAATTTACCTAAGACGAGGGAAAAATGACAGCTGTCAAAATTGACCTAACACGAGGGAAAGGTGGCAGTTGTCAATATTGAGCGGACACGAGTGACAAGTGTCAAAAAATTTGCAATTGACAGCTGTCAGAATTGAGCCAATGCGAAAGGGCAATCAAAGACTCATCGCCTACCTCGCCCAAGAATCCCCTTCACTGCTGTCCCCGTCACCTGTCAATGCCGCAAAATGTCCACTGTCATCCTGTGAATCGCCAGTTAATCTCCACCGGACACAGAAATGTGCCCCAAATCCCTTCCGCATTCAAATCCCACTTCGGTGCCCGTCACCCGGAGGCAGTCTAATAAACTCCTCAAATTCAAATCCAACAGCGAAGTGGCTCATCTCCTGAATGGACGAATATTAAATTTCCCCCCACCATCCCACAATCTGACCGCATTCCCTTTCGGAGCAACAATCAAGGCGGACAATGGCTCCAGCTCGCATTGTCCCGCCACACAAAGCACCGAATTGTGTCCCGAGGCGGCCAACCTAGCCTTAACTGCATTAATCACATGGCAGGACCGTGAGTGAGGCGGACCGGCCACCCCCTGCCCAGCACATGTCATCGGCTTGGTGTTTATTACCGTTCTAGCTGTCCGTGTTATATCCTTTCGGTGGATTTTACTCTCTTTACCTTTCTCTCTCTTTGTTACTCTCTCTCTGTGTTTTATGCGCTCTTTGTCTGTGCTTTTTGCTCACACACCTGTTTTTGTGGTCAGTGGAAGGAGTTAATCATTCTTAACTTATCCCCTGGCATGCAGCTCTTTTATACGCCACCATCTTCGGTCATGTCACCACCATCATTCAGCAGATGACGTCCGCGACCGCCAAGTACCACGACATGCTGAACAACGTGCGGGAGTTCATGAAGCTGCACGAGGTGCCGAAGGCGCTCAGCGAACGGGTGATGGACTATGTTGTGTCGACGTGGGCGATGACCAAGGGACTGGACACCGAGAAGGTAAGTTGCGTGTCAGACCCCCGGCGATCCCAGCAACAAATGATGATGCAACATTGTCAATCTGCGTGTTTTGTGTATCCTGTAAGCAGGTGTTAAACTACTGTCCGAAGGACATGAAGGCCGACATTTGTGTGCACTTGAACCGGAAAGTGTTCAACGAGCATCCGGCCTTCCGGCTCGCATCGGACGGGTGCCTGCGGGCGCTGGCCATGCACTTTATGATGTCGCACTCGGCGCCGGGCGATCTGCTCTATCACACCGGCGAGAGCATAGACAGCCTGTGCTTCATTGTGACCGGCAGTCTGGAGGTGATACAGGACGATGAGGTTGTCGCCATTTTGGGTGAGTCAACACGTGCACACAGCCGCACACCGGCCACTGACTGCATGCACCATTCCCCATCAACAGGCAAGGGCGACGTGTTTGGGGATCAATTTTGGAAGGACTCGGCCGTCGGCCAGAGTGCCGCGAACGTCCGGGCGCTCACCTACTGCGACCTGCACGCGATTAAGCGGGACAAGCTGCTCGAGGTGCTGGACTTTTACTCGGCCTTCGCGAACAGTTTCGCCCGCAACCTGGTGCTCACGTACAATCTGCGGCATCGGCTGATATTCCGCAAGGTGGCCGACGTGAAGCGCGAGAAGGAGCTGGCCGAGCGGCGGAAGAACGAACCACAATTGCCTCAGAATCAGGATCATCTGGTGCGGAAGATATTCTCGAAGTTCCGGCGCACGCCACAGGTGCAGGCCGGCTCCAAGGAGATCGTGTCCGGGGCGAGCGACGTCGAGAAGGGCGACGGCGATTCGGATCGATCCAAGGTTTGTTTGGTTTGTTTGGTGCTGCCGCACGAATCGATTCCGACTTGATGTGTATATGGTTGTTTTTTTTTTTTTAATTTTTGTTTGTTTAATTAATTCTTGTCGATGTTTTGTTCTTGTTTTGTTCGAACGCAACGGCTGCTGGAGGCAGGAAGGACACAAGGATGGCGGACGTATTGAGCTGGTTTTTGTAAGTTGGGAGCGAGGAAGAAACGCATTGAAATGAATCATTTTCTGAGAGCTTGTTCGCATTCTTGACCGATCCCAGAATCCGCAAGACGCGCATATTTATTAACTACTTAGGCAAAGGAATAGACCCACGACCATATTCGATTGGTGTCGCCAAGAGGAGAGGGTAAACCGGTGGTAACACTGTCAGCGCGGTTAGGTTGGAGCAGAAGCCCGAGACAGCTTGTTTCAGAACCGGAAGAACACTGTCAGCGCGGTTAGGTTGGAGCATAAGCCAGAGACAGCTTGTTTCAGGACAGGAAGAGGATGAGATAATTGACTGGTATATCATGTCACGAGCGCCACAAATAGTCCCACAGATGAACTAGAGTCGGGTAGTAACCTGCTTGATCTTCGATTCTTGACATAAACAAAATTCTCTAATTGCCAGCTGCCACGAGAGTTGCATCTCCCAGTCGGTGTTGTCTCTGCAGACTCTCTGAAGGTAGATAATGATGAGCTCCCAGAGTCTAGACTTCAGAATTGTCGTGCCCAGAGACTGGACTTATTTCCTTTTACACTGAACACCCTGGAAGTGTCAAGATCGTTCCGCCTTCAGTTGTGCCCTAGAATGGTGTCTTCGTGAATAATTGAGATCTTGATCTGTGGTCTCTGTGCGAGCTCTCTTTCAAACGCTCCATATGACCACTGTGGCAGTTTCCATTGTTGGAGGTTTCATTGCTTGCTCACTGAACAAAGCACATCTTGTAGCAGTGCCCCAATGGCCATCCCTAGCGTAGGCATGGTCGGCCACAGAGGCCATAGATGTTGCTCTCTGAAGCTGTCCCTTGGCCAGATCTTAGTTTGAGTTTCAGTTCAGGCAATACCCACCTGGATGCATCACTGGATGAGACATGCAACCACTACTCTCTACTCGCTCTCGTCCATAGGTTGGTGACGAGTCCAGAGGTCTGACAATCATCAGAAACGAAAACAGGCTCTTCAGCTGTCGCCTCAGTTGGGCATGTTGGAATGATCTGGGATGGAATATGAATGATGTCCTCCTTGATCGAACTTAAAATCGAAAAACAGTGATTGAGTCGTTGACCTTGCTAAGCGCCCTTAAAACACAGACACAGACAATATGCGGATGTCTCACGCGCATATACAAAATAAAACATACTTTTTCCGTATCAAATAACGCGGTAAAACATAGCCTACTTTCATTCATTTAGTTCATGAAGTTTGACTTCAATTCGCACAAAAGTACATATCCCTGAAATTCCTACGTAACATTTTGGACGAGTCTATTGACATCCCTCACCACGCTGTGTTCAAATTGTTTGCACATTCACAGTGACCCACAAAATTAAGTTTACAGGGTATTGCAAATTGTTTGTATTCTCAACAGACATTAAATCCATATGTATGAAACGTCTGTATGTGCTTAAGGCCCACTGTGGGGTCGAATTTGTTCCACCTTCCACCAAGTTATCACAATTTTCGCCATTTGGCTGCCGCAATTTTTTAAGAAATATGGGCTTTTCTAAACTAAAAAACTACTTTGACTAAAGCCCAAGCGGCTCAAGAGATTTTTTTTGTTTACATTCCTCTTTTCAAAGCGGTTTAAGGTTAATTGGAAAAAACCCATTCGAATTTCGAAGTTAGGCTCAGACACGAGTGATTGCCGTGGGAGCATGTCTGCTTTAGACTGTGCGACTTCAAATAGTGACTATAATTCAGAATCTGCGATGTCCTCAGCAATATCCTTTCTTGTGGAATCGATAACAATATGTACTTTTACACAAATCATGCCATTGACACCTAAACGCAATTTCTTGTCAAAAAGCCTGATCAGTTGGACAGGACAGTTTTTTAAAGCACCCGTGAAGTCTTTGATGATCTCATACACTTAATGACATTGTCTGAATTGCATGTACTTTCGGCCTAATTCCTTGCGCAGCGCAGATGGCGAAAGAATTTTTAAGACAATATTCGACGACAAGATGGTTTGACGACACGACATGGTATGCATGATTTGATCCAAGCCCAGACTGAGATCAGCTCCCTAACCAGGCCGAACGTAAGAAGATGCGCATGTAACTTCGGCGAGCTTCATCATCATCATCATTTTCTGACCCGCATCAGATCTGGACCAGTTGCAAAGAGATTTTTATCAGCTGGGTGTACGGAAATGGAGGGGCCTATCTCAAGATCGTTGAAGAGGATTGCTGACAGAGGTTCAGAAGAAAAAAAGTGGAAGCATCACCCACTTGGGGTGTCGCAGGTGTAAAGCACGCACTACACTAGACTTATATCTCCTATTGGACTGTTGAAGCTATGTTCTTCCCTTGTATTAAAAATTGTCGCTGCTTCAACGTTTTTTGCGACTTAAGCAACATCCCTATAGAATCGACGAATCAGTTTCCACCAGAACCTCTTTAAACGCTGCTCTTCGTGATAGATCTAAGTGCACAGACCATCACTAATAGTCACACTTTCGTGCTGTCCCATATTAAGCTTCAATGATTCGGTTCCATGACTAAGATGAATCGTCTGTCCACACAAGCAGAGAAAGAGGCAATTAGGAACTTCACCTGGCTAGAGGACGGACGTTGATTGACTGAACCGCGAAACGAATAAAATAACTTACTAACATACCTCTCAGGCTTCCGAACCAAGGAGTGTCGCCTCAGTTACAGTTGCCTTCCACGACAGTCATGAATTCTGACTATTTGTGGAACTTGCAGTCTCTAAATCGGAGGTTCGGTCTTGCACTCCTTTTCGAACCAGCTTGCATTGAATCCTTTTAGCTAGGGCACTGGTGTCAGACCAAGACAATGACCTAAGTGTGACGGCTACTTACCTAACCTAGAAACCTAGAAACCACAGAAAATAGTCAAGCGACGTTAAATCGCACGAAAGGACAGCAGTCGGCTGCCCCATTTCTTGAGATAACACGACCACCGGACTTACTCTTTAAAAAATCGCTCGTAACTTATTCTGTGTATCTTGTGGTACCATCTTGTTGAAACTTAGATCACATGTGGTACAAGTCCATATCTTCCAATTCGAGGCAACAACAATGGCGTTAGCGCTGACCACTCACAGGAACGTGACTATCGCTATCGTCGGAGAAAAAATATGGTCTCGGCATTGATGAAGTGGTGATTCATGAAGGACATGCGAAGTTCGGGTGAACAATAACGCAAATTTTGCTTATTGACCATTGAACCAAAAAGGAATAGCTCCTATTCGACCTCTGCAACGATTGTTCATCAATTTTCGTCGTTGAAATTGTAAAATTGGCGCCCGACGAGGGATCATCGTCTGTCATTCTTCGATTTTAAGCCCATTCATTCTCCAGAAGACTACTGCCAGCCCATTTAAGCCCCCCAACCCATCGACATCAGCATCTCCAGCTTAAAAGAAAAACATTTGCCTGCCTCCAGCAACCGTTGCACCCCCTTAGCAGCTGCGATAATCAAACAACCCCCCGTGCGTATGAACATCAGACTTATGCCGACTTATGTATGCTTTTTCTTCTTTTGATCCTCCTCCCCAATCTCCCGATCCTCCAAACCAACCCTTCGTTCTGTTCTGTAAATTGGTGTGTATTTCGTGTAAAAATTGGTGTCACATAAAAAAAACACTTAAAATTGACAAAAAAAATACTAATTGAAAAATTTTGCATCACTCGCTTCATAAACTCATCCCCATCCGCCGTCCGGTGCGTATCCTTATCCAAGAAGCTACCAGCCAAGCTAACACTTACAGAGGACTCACGCATCCTAACGGCAGCAGTTCCTTCGCCATCACCCTCACCATCACCATCATCTGGCCCACCGTCAGCCCGTAGTACGCGCGCTAGTAAATGGGGTCGCCTGCTGGGTAGCTCTAGTGTTGATTCGGCTAGCGATACAAGCACCAAGGTGGCGGTCTCTAGGAGCCTGAGCGCCAGGGAGAGCCTTCGCGAGAGCACCGCCCAAGGACGTCAGAGTAGCACATCGAGTAGTAATGGTGGACAAGGGAACAAAGTAATTTTTTACAATACATATACTCTCTCTCTCTCTCTCTCTTTGTCTTTCTCTCTTTCTCTCTCTCTCTATCTCTCTCTATAACTCTGTTTCATTCTAAGTGTATCTGTGTAGATTGTGTTGTCATGCTAGATGTAGATGTGTCGTCAGATGTGCTTCGACGCGTTGCACTTGTAATCGAATCTGTTTTCTCGTTTTCGTGCAGGTTTTCCCGAAGGCACCGAAACTCCAGGCCAGCCAGGCCACCCTAGCCCGCCAAGATACGATCGATGAAGGTGGTGAGGTGGACTCCTCGTCGCCACCGAGTCGCGATAGTCGCTTGGATGCGGCTAAAGAGCGCAACCTAGCTTTAGAGCGTGAACGTCAGATCGAAATGGCTTCATCACGCGCCACCACCTCGGACACATACGACACCGGTCTGCGCGAGCAGCCGCCGACACTGGCGCAGCGTGACCTCATCGCCACCGTGCTCGACCTGAAGGTGGACGTGCGACTGGAAATGCAACGAATGTCGCAGCGTATCGGTCGCATCGAAGACATGCTGGGCGAGCTGATCAAGCGTCTGGCCACGCACGACTCGTCCGGTCAGACGACGCCCGGCGATGGTGTCTTCGCCGGCATCGAAGGTTTTCCCTCGTCCTCGGCCATGTCCGTCTCTGGGACGCCATCGAGCACCGCAACCATCGACACGGTGATCACCATTTCAACGGCAACGGGAGCGACTGTCAGCACGGTTAGTGGTGGCGGAGGTGGTGGCAGCGCTGGTGGAGTATTGCCTCCGACGTCTACGGCTGCTACTGCTGCTGGTGCGAGTGCAATCAGTGTGCCAGCTCCGCCTACAACTAGTCAATTGAGTTTACTGAATCCGGCGGTGTCCAGTTCCGGGGGCAATGGCCTGGGACCAATGATGCTCAAGAAGCGACGCTCTAAGAGCAGGAAAGCCCCGGCGCCCCCAAAACAGACACAAACCAGTCCCGAACAAGTTCGACTGCTGGAGGCAGAGCTGATTGCCGTCACCGAGAAAATGTCCTCCTCCGGCGGTGGACCATCGTCGTCGTCGTCATCGGGCGGACAACAGCAGCAGCAATCCATGGTGGGGCCAACGACGACTGCAGCACCAACGGCGCCCAGCGGCTCATCGTCCAGCAGTGGGGGCGGAGGAGGAGGAGGAGGTGGAGGAGGCGCCGGCGGAGGACGCTCCAAGCGGGAGTTCCTCTAGCCAAAAATTCTGGTGCGCCATCAATCGGATACTAGTAGTTTTGAGCAGTAAAACAGGATGGCGTGCGGTTTTTTTTTTATTTTTGCCCTCCTCATCAGACACACCCTGTAAATAACACACACACACACGCGCAGTCACCCGGTGATGAGGAGGTGTTTACAAATTGATTTGTGATAACCGTTATCAATTCTAGAGACTTAGACTTAAGCTAATCGCCCAACCCCCCTCCTCCCACACACACACACACACACACTGACTCATCTTAGCCTTAAGGACTACAACCGAGAACACCATTTGCTTGCAATACTCATAAGATAAGAGGACACGCGTAAATTAACCAGGAATTGATATTTGAAAAGTCCTGCAGGACATACACACGAGTTTTGTTTTTTCACTTTTTTTCCGGTTTTGACTCAGCATTGAACTGGCGTAGAAAAATTGTAAGAATTAATTGATAATTTGCACACTGCCAGCAATAAGTGGATTAAATAACAAAACAAAACAAAAACGATACTATTAGCTTGTAAAATTAAGATATAGTTACACGCAGCAAAACCACTGAGATGACAGTCCAAGGGGGAAAGATACTTTTCGAAAAACCGTCCATAGTCCTGCGCTGTTATGCCTTTCTTTCGAACACACACTCGTCTGGATCTGGGTTTCATAGATTTTCGCTTTCCTTTTTGAGCTTTTCAGGTGGCGGGTTGGGTTTTGGGGGAGAGTGGGTGGATGGGAGATGATTGCGATGGATCCTTGTTTCGCTCTGCTGATCGAACGAGTGAAGGGAGTTTGGTGAACATTTGACTGTATTTGGCAGATGGGGTGGTTCAAGGTTTGGCGGAGTGAAGTTAAAAACAGCGCTTCAATAGTCAGCACGTTACTGGGCCAATTGTGTCAACTGTGGCACCGTACTTCTTCTTCTTTGGCTGGCGCTACAGTACGGGATCGACCTGGGCCTCAGCCATCATGTCTCTCCATCCAGCCCGGTGTTGTGCTACTTACTTCCAGCCACGCACCGCGTTGTCGCTCGGGGTTGGAATCGAAGACTTTCCGGACCACAGCATTGGTGTCCATTCGCTCGACGTGACCTAGCCATCTGAGACGAGAGATTCGAAATCGTTTGACCAGGTCGATGTCGCTGTACAGCCCGTACAGCTAGTCGTTCAGTCTTCTCCTCCAAACACCATCCGGGACCGAAGATAAATCCAAGGACTTTTCTCTCTCTATCCTCATCCGCTTTAGTTAGCTTCTGCGCAACCATCGTCCGACACGTAGCCAACGAACCAAAAAAAAAAAAAATCAAATGCCAGAAAAACCCAACCAATTGATGCTCCATTAGCTGTCTGTGGACTTTCTGTAGCCACTTGGCTTCCCCAGCTCTACCTGGGGACCTGACCAGCAGTCTGATTCGCTCAACTAGAGGGTATCCTTTCAGCTTCCAAGCCGAAAGATGACACAGACTTCTCATCTTTGAGTCAACGGCACACCGAAGCGAAGAACTTGTACCATTTGGCGGGAAAAAATATGGCAATTGATATTTTATTCGACCCTGCCAGCTTTCTAGTGTTAAACGTCTAGTCGTTTATATGTGCCCCGAAACCAATTCATTCGTCCAAATGAGACACTAAAGATCATTCATTCGGAGCGTCATGCATCAAACTACCATGTCATTCTAACGTACTTTTTGTTGATGCCCTTTTCAGAGATGGTTTTGGTCTTCGATAGCTTAATTACCACTTACCATCTTGGTCAGTCTAGCCTACGAAGCTCTGCCTGCCGGACTACACCCATATCGTGTGAACCTCTCTTCATTCGCATGGGTACCTTCAACTCCTTCTCTTCTTCTGTATAGAGTAATGACTAGGTGCCTTGTTTTGTTTAATGCTCTAGATCCTGATCCTGTTCCTGATGTAGATCCTGGTTCTTCGAGCCAGAAATTTCAAGCCATGTTTTTTCGAGTCGTCGGCCGAGGTCTATTCAACGCCGTTGGTGGAGCTCACATCATGGGTGATGATGTCGTTCATTTCGCTCAAAGTGTTCAAAGTATGAGGTCCTCCGGTGAGACAAAGCTAGGTTAGGCTAGGTTAGGTTGTAGTGGCTGTCTGCTAAAGAGCAGTCACACGTAGGCCAGGTTAGGGCCATTGCGATAACATGCGGATTGACTTCCCCTAACACTGGAACCAGTTGGTGCTGCTAATGAAACGATTTAGTTGGCCAATGCTGGCACTATTTAGCTCGTTACGGCCGCTGAAGTTGTAGGCTCCTAGGTGCAGGAACCAACGACTGGCAAAAGCACTGCAGCTTTGTATACTAATTTTCATCCAAGCCGCTTCTGCGGAAGTCGTTATATGGAACGTCCTTCCTATGGACTACGGCCAACTCAAATGAATATAAAATGAGGAGGGAATGTATGGTCTATTGCACTGAACGACAATGAAAACTGCATTTGTCTGATGCTGGCAGGATACTTCAAAAAAACTATGGTGGGCCGTGGCGTTGTAGGTATCGACCCGCTTGAACATCGACGTCTAGTTTGGATCCCTGTTAAGAAAATACTTTTTTATTGACGATGCTCAAGGAGTACTTCTGTCTAGAAAAAGACTCTCAAAATAGGCGGTCTTGAGTCGGCATAAAATTGTAGGTCCCATGCACTCGTAGTGGAACAGTAGCATGCACGGCACGAGTGGTTGCTGGAAACATAGGCACTGGCTATAGTGCCAAAAATGATGGTATTGTCTTGTTGTTGCTCTTAAATGTTCGACCTATCAGCGACATAAATGATGAACTGCTCTACTCAGTCTCCCTCCGCCACAAGTCCACTCTTCTCTCAAAACCACCCCAAACGCCACTAGCTTCTCAGCCAAGTCCTCCACACTTTCCACTAACCTTTCTCAATCACTCCACACAACATTCCATCACCTACTAATGTAAAAAAAAAACAACAACAAAAAAAACAAACAAATTAAACTTAGACTAAAGCAAATCCAAAAGCAATACATTTAAATATAAATAAAAATTAAATTAATTTACTCGCTCTACAAAAAAAAAGAGGCATAAAAAAACTAAAAACAAAATAAAAATAAATTATATTTAGCGGAGTTTATTTAAATTATTTCCGTTACATTGTAAATAACGTACACACACATGAATTAAAGTTAAAGGATAAAAGCATCAATTTATCTACAGGTTACTTAGCAGCTTGCAAAACGAAAGACAATCGAATATTTAAATTAAAAAAAAAACAAAACAAGAAATAACAAGAAATGGAAACAATTTATTGCATTTTTTTACAAAACAAAATGCTTTTTATAAAACCGAGGAAAACAACAAAAAAATAACACACACAATCTAGCAAGGAAATAGAGAGCAATGAGAGAGGCGTTTATGAAATTAGGAATTTTTTTGGTTTTTTTTTTGTTTGGCTTCATTTGGTTACTGACTGTCGAGAGTTTCTTTTTTTAACAGAAACTAATTTGCTCGTGGTTGGGGAAGTGAGGGAATCAGGAGAAAGTGATTAATTTCTCGTGGTTGCGTGCCGTGGAATAAGGCCAAACTTATCACATTTGTGAAGACAGTCTAGCTGGTGAGCGAGACTCATTTTCAGGACCTTAGGAGGTACATGAATTGCCGTCATATTTTCTTCTTTCTCTGCTCCAACATGGAACTGACCCTCATCTAAGGAGCCACTCCAACTGATATGATCTTTACTCAACTGCATCAAATTACGCACCCTAAGTCAACTCCCCTTGTATTCACTGTCCATTGCCTGGACCTCCTTGAATGTTGTCTTCAATGGCCGAGGTTTCGAAGGCTTCGCAGTACAACCTACAATTCATGGTTGAGTCATTTGGTGTTGGTTGAATCCGACCGTCTCTTGAAAAGACCAAGTTCTCCTCACATCATCGCGCCCAAAATTTGTCGCACATTGTTAGAGGTCGCATTGGTTGATACAATGTATCCTGCCAGTTGTTGAGGCATGTCCTGATTTCATGGCTAAATGGTCACTCACGTCTGTAGCATGAACGTAAGCAACTGAAGGAAAAACAGACAAGATCATTGAGCTTCCAGTTCCAACTCGATCACGGCATCAATAAGGAAATAACCGTGTCACCGATCTGGGCGATTGATCTGAGTCATCTGAGTGATCAGGCAATGGGACGATTATGTCGCTCCAAGTTGCCAAAGTCAACCGGTCAGCTTCCGCACTTACAATCGTCCACCACAGATAACTGCACAGCGGACCGGATGACTGGTAGGATATGTGCATTCTGGGTTCAGAGGAGCTCGGCACACCAAGGAGAGCAACGGAAGCTCATCGCCTTGCCGCTGTCTTGGACTTCTTGAACAGAACTGCCTTCCATGCAACACAGGCGGTGGTCACACTCAGCATTCACACACAAGATCGGTAAAGAGAAGCTGTGTATCAACCTTGAGGGCATTTTTCAGTGCCTTGTCTCTTGAGTCCATTTTAGCCGCTTCTGTCTCAATGCCTTAGTGCTGGCTGTATTCCACCAATGCAATCAGTCTCATTTGCGCGTAAGATCGTGCCTCTTGCGTTGTAGCCTGAGTCTTGAACAATAGTTTTAGGATTTCTTGGCCTGAGGTTTCAGCCTGGAATACGCTTGGTAGTCGGAGAGACAGCTACACGTCCAGGTCCTTGGAATAGGCCCCAGCATCTGCGATCCATCTGTGACGATTAGCAGTGGGTTGTCCTGCATCTGATCGACCGGATGCTGATCTTCAGACTCCCAGTAAGACCACGAAGAGTGTCTATAGGTATTGAATTATATCTTCTAAGGATCGTAGAGTGGCCAAATCTTAGTTCATTCTAGTGACAAAGTGATGCCAACTTGATGGCCGTGTTAGCTGCTGTCTGTCTACCGACTAGAAGTTGCCTTCGAAGTGGGCTCCGTCACTTCTTGTCAGTGTTTGTGGCAGCTTCTTCGTATTACGCATGGTGGATTTGTGTGAATGTGTCGGGTCCTGGCTGTATTCTCTGAAGCCTGTTCCCAGTCTGTACCGCATTACGAAACCTGGTATTCATGCAGTTCAACTAAATGAGAACTCTCTACTCTTCCAAGTAAGTAACAATTGGTCAGTGAGTAGTAAAGAGGTAGTAGGGTATGGAAAAAGGCGAAGAAATCCCGGTGCCGTATTCCCTGAAGTCTCTTAGGGATCGAAGCTTCTGTGCCCATTCATCCATCGACAAGACAATTCGTACACGGAACTAGTGGCTGGCCACGAGTTCAACTGCAACTCCGGAGCTGAGTTCCTGCCTGTTACCACCGTGGTTACTTTACGAGACACTGAGTCGAAAATTAGAAGTTTTGTTGCTGTGTTGGCGGTGCTGCTATAGTCGGTTTTAGTTGGAAAAAGAAGTGTAATTGATGCTTATGGACTGCAATTGACTGCTTCCCAACGTGCAGCAGGAGTTGTTGCAAACTTTAACCGCTTGTGCAGTAAGACAGCACTTAACTGCCCTCACCATGGATTTGATTGTGGGAAGGTTGTTGTTCTCAATTCACTTGCATTGACTTTGAATTTACTTCCTTTCAAACTGCTGGGTGGCGAAGTGCGTTAAAGGATGTTTTTTTCAAGGAGTGGTGGTAGAAGTTAAGTCGCCCAAAAAATTGCCTAGGTTTCGGGCATAGGTCATGTATTGCTACGGTTTACTTATGCCGTACTGGATCGAGTTGATCCAACCAAGCACTATGTCTCGTTTTCGGTCAGTTTGGGTGTCGCATTTATTGTATTCTGACCCGCTCAATAACTGAACTGATTATTCTTCGCAATCCAATGCTTTAGTCCTTTTCAATGATTTTTTCGAAATAGATGTGGCATTGTTCCGTTGGGATCGGTTCTGCCTTATGCAACTCTTGATATACAGATGTGTTCGCAAAGAAGACTAAGCGAAGACTGAACGTTGTCCAAGCACTTAGGGACCAGTGAGCCCTAGATAATAGGGAAAAAGGACGTGTCCTCACCCTCCTCCAAACCACGAGCACACAATTAAGACCATTTTCACAAGTGTATAGCATTTTCTCAAACCAAACACAAACCAAAACTACATTTTGTACCTGTTGACGTTATATTTTCAAATAATTTTCTATCTGTACATACTGTAAATAGACCTTAATTAAAACCAAAAATATGCTAAATCACTACAAAAAGCGAACAAAATAAAATAAGTTGTCCATAATTTTGTTGAACGAACTAAACACATTCATTATCGACTAGGAGAAGAAAAAAACAAAAAATCGTATATCACTCAATTATGCATATGGATATATTTAAAAATAAAAAAATACATATATCAGCAACAATTACAATTAAAGAAGAAACCAAAACGCCTGTAAGCCTTAAAAGTATTTAACTAGATCCTCAAAGATATGAGATAAATTTAATCGACGTATAGAGACGCTGACTTAGTAAATTTTAGTGAATTGTAAAGAAAACAAAAATACGCTCTCAGCTTTAACAGCCACACGATGAACAACAAAGCAAGACGAGTAAGCAAATTCTAGAATACCTTTTTTTTTTTCTGTGAGACTAGCAAGAGTAGTAGAGCTGAATTTGAATAAATAAATGAACAAATATTATATACTTCGCACGCAATGTAAATAGATTTAACTTTAAAATAACTTAGCTTTCGATATAAAATTAACAACAAATACAAAAAATATACATAAACATATATATTCTTAGGAGAACAAATGCAAAAGTAAAAATGCCTACATACCAAACCAAACACACAGCTTAGGTTAAAAAAAAACACAGGATACTCAATAAAAATGTAGTTAAGCTTTTTGTATGCTACAACAGACTACAACAAAAGAGAAAACAAATTGTGAGGAACACAACGCAGAGAAGAGGAGGAGACCGGTCGCGAAAGCGAGCTACTTTGACTTCGTGTCTCATCTACAGAGGATGTCCCTTTTTGCTTTGTGTTCGTAGATGAATTTAGTGAGTTGTTTGGGTATTTCTTTTGTTTGTTCCATTTTTTTGTGTTGTGTTTTTGTGAATGCAAGAGAATGTGAAGAGGACATGTTATACAAGCAGAGCCATTACTTAATAATGCTACACACTGCGCTGTTTTCAAATGTGAATAAAAAGTCATTATAAAAGAAATTGTTTTATAAAAAAAATCTGGCATATGTTTTATTTGTCGGGGACACTGTATTTTGCTTGGAAAACGCTCAATATATTCTTTGTACTGCTTGCAACGCCAAATACTTCCCTGGTGGCCATACACATAAGCAGAGGTTTGTGCATAGGGTTCAAGGAAAAACATGGAATTTGTGAAAACTTAGTAGAGACACCGAATTGGCAGCCAATGGCCGACGAAATCTTAAGTCAAAAGCTCCGATTTAGTGCAGCCATGAACCACTCAACCATGCCATTACGACCCCATATAACGATTTTCGGAAAGATAGACGACGAAAATACGCATCTGCCGATCCCGGTTTCATGCCGCTACGACCAATAGGGTAGAAGTTAGCATGTTTGAGGGGTCAAAATTGAGTGATTTTAAGCAGCTTTTTGCTTGAAATGTAGAATTTCAAAAAATCGACTATATCTCGAAAACTAAGCGTTTTTCGGCGATTTTGATTTTTTTTAATATGCTCCATATTACGATTTTCGGAAAGATAGACGACGAAAATACGCATCTGCCGAGCCCGGTTTCATGCCGCTACGACCAATAGGTGAGGAGATGTTAGGTATAGAGTGTTGTACAGGTGACTTTGGGACATTTATTTCGGAAAATCGGGAATATCTCCGAAACGGCTCGTTTGTTTTAGATGCGGTTTTTTGCGATGGATTCAGCATAGAATTACGCTTTTTTTGAGTCCTAGTTGGTGTTGCTACGATCTGGGGAAATTAGGGAAAAACGTTGTAGAAGGCAGTGTAAAATGGTTTTTCGCGAATATCTCGGAAACTATGCGTTTTTCGGCGATTTTGCTTCTGCATTGAGAGATCTTACCATTTTTACTCCCGCTGAAAATACGCGTCGTTTGAGCCCGGGTTCATGTCTCTACGACCAATAGGCTAGAAGTTAGCATGTTTGAGGGGTCAAAATTGAGTGATTTTAAGCAGCTTTTTGCTTGAAATGTAGAATTTCAAAAAATCGACTATATCTCGAAAACTAAGCGTTTTTCGGCGATTTTGATTTTTTTTAATATGCTCCATATTACGATTTTCGGAAAGATAGACGACGAAAATACGCATCTGCCGATCCCGGTTTCATACCGCTACGACCAATAGGTGAGGAGATATTAGGTATAGAGTGTTGTACAGGTGACTTTGGGACATTTATTTCGGAAAATCGGGAATATCTCCGAAACGGCTCGTTTGTTTTAGATGCGGTTTTTTGCGATGGATTCAGCATAGAATTACGCTTTTTTTGAGTCCTAGTTGGTGTTGCTACGATCTGGGGAAATTAGGGAAAAACGTTGTAGAAGGCAGTGTAAAATGGTTTTTCGCGAATATCTCGGAAACTATGCGTTTTTCAGCGATTTTGCTTCTGCATTACGAGATCTTACGGTTTTTACTCCCGCTGAAAATACGCGTCGTTTGAGCCCGGGTTCATGTCTCTACGACCAATAGGCTAGAAGTTAGCATGTTTGAGGGGTCAAAATTGAGTGATTTTAAGCAGCTTTTTGCTTGAAATGTAGAATTTCAAAAAATCGACTATATCTCGAAAACTAAGCGTTTTTCGGCGATTTTGATTTTTTTTAATATGCTCCATATTACGATTTTCGGAAAGATAGACGACGAAAATACGCATCTGCCGATCCCGGTTTCATGCCGCTACGACCAATAGGTGAGGAGATATTAGGTATAGAGTGTTGTACAGGTGACTTTGGGACATTTATTTCGGAAAATCGGAAATATCTCCGAAACGGCTCGTTTGTTTTAGATGCGGTTTTTTGCGATGGATTCAGCATAGAATTACGCTTTTTTTGAGTCCTAGTTGGTGTTGCTACGATCTGGGGAAATTAGGGAAAAACGTTGTAGAAGGCAGTGTAAAATGGTTTTTCGCGAATATCTCGGAAACTATGCGTTTTTCGGCGATTTTGCTTCTGCATTGAGAGATCTTACCATTTTTACTCCCGCTGAAAATACGCGTCGTTTGAGCCCGGGTTCATGTCTCTACGACCAATAGGCTAGAAGTTAGCATGTTTGAGGGGTCAAAATTGAGTGATTTTAAGCAGCTTTTTGCTTGAAATGTAGAATTTCAAAAAATCGACTATATCTCGAAAACTAAGCGTTTTTCGGCGATTTTGATTTTTTTTAATATGCTCCATATTACGATTTTCGGAAAGATAGACGACGAAAATACGCATCTGCCGAGCCCGGTTTCATGCCGCTACGACCAATAGGTGAGGAGATATTAGGTATAGAGTGTTGTACAGGTGACTTTGGGACATTTATTTCGGAAAATCGGGAATATCTCCGAAACGGCTCGTTTGTTTTAGATGCGGTTTTTTGCGATGGATTCAGCATAGAATTACGCTTTTTTTGAGTCCTAGTTGGTGTTGCTACGATCTGGGGAAATTAGGGAAAAACGTTGTAGAAGGCAGTGTAAAATGGTTTTTCGCGAATATCTCGGAAACTATGCGTTTTTCAGCGATTTTGCTTCTGCATTACGAGATCTTACGGTTTTTACTCCCGCTGAAAATACGCGTCGTTTGAGCCCGGGTTCATGTCTCTACGACCAATAGGGTAGAAGTTAGCATGTTTGAGGGGTCAAAATTGAGTGATTTTAAGCAGCTTTTTGCTTGAAATGTAGAATTTCAAAAAATCGACTATATCTCGAAAACTAAGCGTTTTTCGGCGATTTTGATTTTTTTTAATATGCTCCATATTACGATTTTCGGAAAGATAGACGACGAAAATACGCATCTGCCGAGCCCGGTTTCATGCCGCTACGACCAATAGGTGAGGAGATGTTAGGTATAGAGTGTTGTACAGGTGACTTTGGGACATTTATTTCGGAAAATCGGGAATATCTCCGAAACGGCTCGTTTGTTTTAGATGCGGTTTTTTGCGATGGATTCAGCATACAATTACGCTTTTTTTGAGTCCTAGTTGGTGCCGCTACGATCAGGGGAAATTAGGGAAAAACGTTGTAGAAGGCAGTGTAAAATGGTTTTTCGCGAATATCTCGGAAACTATGCGTTTTTCGGCGATTTTGCTTCTGCATTGAGAGATCTTACCATTTTTACTCCCGCTGAAAATACGCGTCGTTTGAGCCCGGGTTCATGTCTCTACGACCAATAGGGTAGAAGTTAGCATGTTTGAGGGGTCAAAATTGAGTGATTTTAAGCAGCTTTTTGCTTGAAATGTAGAATTTCAAAAAATCGACTATATCTCGAAAACTAAGCGTTTTTCGGCGATTTTGATTTTTTTTTAATATGCTCCATATTACGATTTTCGGAAAGATAGACGACGAAAATACGCATCTGCCGAGCCCGGTTTCATGCCGCTACGACCAATAGGTGAGGAGATGTTAGGTATAGAGTGTTGTACAGGTGACTTTGGGACATTTATTTCGGAAAATCGGGAATATCTCCGAAACGGCTCGTTTGTTTTAGATGCGGTTTTTTGCGATGGATTCAGCATACAATTACGCTTTTTTTGAGTCCTAGTTGGTGCCGCTACGATCAGGGAAATTAGGGAAAAACGTTGTAGAAGGCAGTGTAAAATGGTTTTTCGCGAATATCTCGGAAAGTATGCGTTTTTCGGCGATTTTGCTTCTGCATTGAGAGATCTTACCATTTTTACTCCCGCTGAAAATACGCGTCGTTTGAGCCCGGGTTCATGTCTCTACGACCAATAGGCTAGAAGTTAGCATGTTTGAGGGGTCAAAATTGAGTGATTTTAAGCAGCTTTTTGCTTGAAATGTAGAATTTCAAAAAATCGACTATATCTCGAAAACTAAGCGTTTTTCGGCGATTTTGATTTTTTTTAATATTCTCCATATTACGATTTTCGGAAAGATAGACGACGAAAATACGCATCTGCCGATCCCGGTTTCATGCCGCTACGACCAATAGGTGAGGAGATATTAGGTATAGAGTGTTGTACAGGTGACTTTGGGACATTTATTTCGGAAAATCGGAAATATCTCCGAAACGGCTCGTTTGTTTTAGATGCGGTTTTTTGCGATGGATTCAGCATAGAATTACGCTTTTTTTGAGTCCTAGTTGGTGTTGCTACGATCTGGGGAAATTAGGGAAAAACGTTGTAGAAGGCAGTGTAAAATGGTTTTTCGCGAATATCTCGGAAACTATGCGTTTTTCAGCGATTTTGCTTCTGCATTACGAGATCTTACGGTTTTTACTCCCGCTGAAAATACGCGTCGTTTGAGCCCGGGTTCATGTCTCTACGACCAATAGGCTAGAAGTTAGCATGTTTGAGGGGTCAAAATTGAGTGATTTTAAGCAGCTTTTTGCTTGAAATGTAGAATTTCAAAAAATCGACTATATCTCGAAAACTAAGCGTTTTTCGGCGATTTTGATTTTTTTTAATATGCTCCATATTACGATTTTCGGAAAGATAGACGACGAAAATACGCATCTGCCGATCCCGGTTTCATGCCGCTACGACCAATAGGTGAGGAGATGTTAGGTATAGAGTGTTGTACAGGTGACTTTGGGACATTTATTTCGGAAAATCGGGAATATCTCCGAAACGGCTCGTTTGTTTTAGATGCGGTTTTTTGCGATGGATTCAGCATACAATTACGCTTTTTTTGAGTCCTAGTTGGTGCCGCTACGATCAGGGGAAATTAGGGAAAAACGTTGTAGAAGGCAGTGTAAAATGGTTTTTCGCGAATATCTCGGAAACTATGCGTTTTTCGGCGATTTTGCTTCTGCATTGAGAGATCTTACCATTTTTACTCCCGCTGAAAATACGCGTCGTTTGAGCCCGGGTTCATGTCTCTACGACCAATAGGCTAGAAGTTAGCATGTTTGAGGGGTCAAAATTGAGTGATTTTAAGCAGCTTTTTGCTTGAAATGTAGAATTTCAAAAAATCGACTATATCTCGAAAACTAAGCGTTTTTCGGCGATTTTGATTTTTTTTAATATGCTCCATATTACGATTTTCGGAAAGATAGACGACGAAAATACGCATCTGCCGAGCCCGGTTTCATGCCGCTACGACCAATAGGTGAGGAGATGTTAGGTATAGAGTGTTGTACAGGTGACTTTGGGACATTTATTTCGGAAAATCGGGAATATCTCCGAAACGGCTCGTTTGTTTTAGATGCGGTTTTTTGCGATGGATTCAGCATAGAATTACGCTTTTTTTGAGTCCTAGTTGGTGTTGCTACGATCTGGGGAAATTAGGGAAAAACGTTGTAGAAGGCAGTGTAAAATGGTTTTTCGCGAATATCTCGGAAACTATGCGTTTTTCAGCGATTTTGCTTCTGCATTACGAGATCTTACGGTTTTTACTCCCGCTGAAAATACGCGTCGTTTGAGCCCGGGTTCATGTCTCTACGACCAATAGGCTAGAAGTTAGCATGTTTGAGGGGTCAAATTGAGTGATTTTAAGCAGCTTTTTGCTTGAAATGTAGAATTTCAAAAAATCGACTATATCTCGAAAACTAAGCGTTTTTCGGCGATTTTGATTTTTTTTAATATGCTGCATATTACGATTTTCGGAAAGATAGACGACGAAAATACGCATCTGCCGAGCCCGGTTTCATGCCGCTACGACCAATAGGTGAGGAGATGTTAGGTATAGAGTGTTGTACAGGTGACTTTGGGACATTTATTTCGGAAAATCGGGAATATCTCCGAAACGGCTCGTTTGTTTTAGATGCGGTTTTTTGCGATGGATTCAGCATACAATTACGCTTTTTTTGAGTCCTAGTTGGTGCCGCTACGATCAGGGGAAATTAGGGAAAAACGTTGTAGAAGGCAGTGTAAAATGGTTTTTCGCGAATATCTCGGAAACTATGCGTTTTTCGGCGATTTTGCTTCTGCATTGAGAGATCTTACCATTTTTACTCCCGCTGAAAATACGCGTCGTTTGAGCCCGGGTTCATGTCTCTACGACCAATAGGCTAGAAGTTAGCATGTTTGAGGGGTCAAAATTGAGTGATTTTAAGCAGCTTTTTGCTTGAAATGTAGAATTTCAAAAAATCGACTATATCTCGAAAACTAAGCGTTTTTCGGCGATTTTGATTTTTTTTAATATGCTCCATATTACGATTTTCGGAAAGATAGACGACGAAAATACGCATCTGCCGAGCCCGGTTTCATGCCGCTACGACCAATAGGTGAGGAGATGTTAGGTATAGAGTGTTGTACAGGTGACTTTGGGACATTTATTTCGGAAAATCGGGAATATCTCCGAAACGGCTCGTTTGTTTTAGATGCGGTTTTTTGCGATGGATTCAGCATACAATTACGCTTTTTTTGAGTCCTAGTTGGTGCCGCTACGATCAGGGGAAATTAGGGAAAAACGTTGTAGAAGGCAGTGTAAAATGGTTTTTCGCGAATATCTCGGAAACTATGCGTTTTTCGGCGATTTTGCTTCTGCATTGAGAGATCTTACCATTTTTACTCCCGCTGAAAATACGCGTCGTTTGAGCCCGGGTTCATGTCTCTACGACCAATAGGCTAGAAGTTAGCATGTTTGAGGGGTCAAAATTGAGTGATTTTAAGCAGCTTTTTGCTTGAAATGTAGAATTTCAAAAAATCGACTATATCTCGAAAACTAAGCGTTTTTCGGCGATTTTGATTTTTTTTAATATGCTTCATATTACGATTTTCGGAAAGATAGACGACGAAAATACGCATCTGCCGAGCCCGGTTTCATGCCGCTACGACCAATAGGTGAGGAGATGTTAGGTATAGAGTGTTGTACAGGTGACTTTGGGACATTTATTTCGGAAAATCGGGAATATCTCCGAAACGGCTCGTTTGTTTTAGATGCGGTTTTTTGCGATGGATTCAGCATACAATTACGCTTTTTTTGAGTCCTAGTTGGTGCCGCTACGATCAGGGGAAATTAGGGAAAAACGTTGTAGAAGGCAGTGTAAAATGGTTTTTCGCGAATATCTCGGAAACTATGCGTTTTTCGGCGATTTTGCTTCTGCATTGAGAGATCTTACGGTTTTTACTCCCGCTGAAAATACGCGTCGTTTGAGCCCGGGTTCATGTCTCTACGACCAATAGGCTAGAAGTTAGCATGTTTGAGGGGTCAAAATTGAGTGATTTTAAGCAGCTTTTTGCTTGAAATGTAGAATTTCAAAAAATCGACTATATCTCGAAAACTAAGCGTTTTTCGGCGATTTTGATTTTTTTTAATATGCTCCATATTACGATTTTCGGAAAGATAGACGACGAAAATACGCATCTGCCGAGCCCGGTTTCATGCCGCTACGACCAATAGGTGAGGAGATGTTAGGTATAGAGTGTTGTACAGGTGACTTTGGGACATTTATTTCGGAAAATCGGGAATATCTCCGAAACGGCTCGTTTGTTTTAGATGCGGTTTTTTGCGATGGATTCAGCATAGAATTACGCTTTTTTTGAGTCCTAGTTGGTGTTGCTACGATCTGGGGAAATTAGGGAAAAACGTTGTAGAAGGCAGTGTAAAATGGTTTTTCGCGAATATCTCGGAAACTATGCGTTTTTCAGCGATTTTGCTTCTGCATTACGAGATCTTACGGTTTTTACTCCCGCTGAAAATACGCGTCGTTTGAGCCCGGGTTCATGTCTCTACGACCAATAGGGTAGAAGTTAGCATGTTTGAGGGGTCAAAATTGAGTGATTTTAAGCAGCTTTTTGCTTGAAATGTAGAATTTCAAAAAATCGACTATATCTCGAAAACTAAGCGTTTTTCGGCGATTTTGATTTTTTTTAATATGCTCCATATTACGATTTTCGGAAAGATAGACGACGAAAATACGCATCTGCCGAGCCCGGTTTCATGCCGCTACGACCAATAGGTGAGGAGATATTAGGTATAGAGTGTTGTACAGGTGACTTTGGGACATTTATTTCGGAAAATCGGGAATATCTCCGAAACGGCTCGTTTGTTTTAGATGCGGTTTTTTGCGATGGATTCAGCATACAATTACGCTTTTTTTGAGTCCTAGTTGGTGCCGCTACGATCAGGGGAAATTAGGGAAAAACGTTGTAGAAGGCAGTGTAAAATGGTTTTTCGCGAATATCTCGGAAACTATGCGTTTTTCGGCGATTTTGCTTCTGCATTGAGAGATCTTACCATTTTTACTCCCGCTGAAAATACGCGTCGTTTGAGCCCGGGTTCATGTCTCTACGACCAATAGGGTAGAAGTTAGCATGTTTGAGGGGTCAAAATTGAGTGATTTTAAGCAGCTTTTTGCTTGAAATGTAGAATTTCAAAAAATCGACTATATCTCGAAAACTAAGCGTTTTTCGGCGATTTTGATTTTTTTTAATATGCTCGATATTACGATTTTCGGAAAGATAGACGACGAAAATACGCATCTGCCGATCCCGGTTTCATGCCGCTACGACCAATAGGTGAGGAGATATTAGGTATAGAGTGTTGTACAGGTGACTTTGGGACATTTATTTCGGAAAATCGGAAATATCTCCGAAACGGCTCGTTTGTTTTAGATGCGGTTTTTTGCGATGGATTCAGCATAGAATTACGCTTTTTTTGAGTCCTAGTTGGTGTTGCTACGATCTGGGGAAATTAGGGAAAAACGTTGTAGAAGGCAGTGTAAAATGGTTTTTCGCGAATATCTCGGAAACTATGCGTTTTTCGGCGATTTTGCTTCTGCATTGAGAGATCTTACCATTTTTACTCCCGCTGAAAATACGCGTCGTTTGAGCCCGGGTTCATGTCTCTACGACCAATAGGCTAGAAGTTAGCATGTTTGAGGGGTCAAAATTGAGTGATTTTAAGCAGCTTTTTGCTTGAAATGTAGAATTTCAAAAAATCGACTATATCTCGAAAACTAAGCGTTTTTCGGCGATTTTGATTTTGTTTAATATGCTCCATATTACGATTTTCGGAAAGATAGACGACGAAAATACGCATCTGCCGAGCCCGGTTTCATGCCGCTACGACCAATAGGTGAGGAGATGTTAGGTATAGAGTGTTGTACAGGTGACTTTGGGACATTTATTTCGGAAAATCGGGAATATCTCCGAAACGGCTCGTTTGTTTTAGATGCGGTTTTTTGCGATGGATTCAGCATACAGTTACGCTTTTTTGAGTCCTAGTTGGTGCCGCTACGATCAGGGGAAATTAGGGAAAAACGTTGTAGAAGGCAGTGTAAAATGGTTTTTCGCGAATATCTCGGAAACTATGCGTTTTTCGGCGATTTTGCTTCTGCATTGAGAGATCTTACCATTTTTACTCCCGCTGAAAATACGCGTCGTTTGAGCCCGGGTTCATGTCTCTACGACCAATAGGCTAGAAGTTAGCATGTTTGAGGGGTCAAAATTGAGTGATTTTAAGCAGCTTTTTGCTTGAAATGTAGAATTTCAAAAAATCGACTATATCTCGAAAACTAAGCGTTTTTCGGCGATTTTGATTTTTTTAATATGCTCCATATTACGATTTTCGGAAAGATAGACGACGAAAATACGCATCTGCCGATCCCGGTTTCATGCCGCTACGACCAATAGGTGAGGAGATGTTAGGTATAGAGTGTTGTACAGGTGACTTTGGGACATTTATTTCGGAAAATCGGGAATATTTTCGAAACGGCTCGTTTGTTTTAGATGCGGTTTTTTGCGATGGATTCAGCATAGAATTACGCTTTTTTTGAGTCCTAGTTGGTGTTGCTACGATCTGGGGAAATTAGGGAAAAACGTTGTAGAAGGCAGTGTAAAATGGTTTTTCGCGAATATCTCGGAAACTATGCGTTTTTCAGCGATTTTGCTTCTGCATTGAGAGATCTTACCATTTTTACTCCCGCTGAAAATACGCGTCGTTTGAGCCCGGGTTCATGTCTCTACGACCAATAGGCTAGAAGTTAGCATGTTTGAGGGGTCAAAATTGAGTGATTTTAAGCAGCTTTTTGCTTGAAATGTAGAATTTCAAAAAATCGACTATATCTCGAAAACTAAGCGTTTTTCGGCGATTTTGATTTTTTTTAATATGGTGCATATTACGATTTTCGGAAAGATAGACGACGAAAATACGCATCTGCCGATCCCGGTTTCATGCCGCTACGACCAATAGGTGAGGAGATATTAGGTATAGAGTGTTGTACAGGTGACTTTGGGACATTTATTTCGGAAAATCGGAAATATCTCCGAAACGGCTCGTTTGTTTTAGATGCGGTTTTTTGCGATGGATTCAGCATAGAATTACGCTTTTTTTGAGTCCTAGTTGGTGTTGCTACGATCTGGGGAAATTAGGGAAAAACGTTGTAGAAGGCAGTGTAAAATGGTTTTTCGCGAATATCTCGGAAACTATGCGTTTTTCAGCGATTTTGCTTCTGCATTACGAGATCTTACGGTTTTTACTCCCGCTGAAAATACGCGTCGTTTGAGCCCGGGTTCATGTCTCTACGACCAATAGGCTAGAAGTTAGCATGTTTGAGGGGTCAAAATTGAGTGATTTTAAGCAGCTTTTTGCTTGAAATGTAGAATTTCAAAAAATCGACTATATCTCGAAAACTAAGCGTTTTTCGGCGATTTTGATTTTTTTTAATATGCTCCATATTACGATTTTCGGAAAGATAGACGACGAAAATACGCATCTGCCGATCCCGGTTTCATGCCGCTACGACCAATAGGTGAGGAGATATTAGGTATAGAGTGTTGTACAGGTGACTTTGGGACATTTATTTCGGAAAATCGGAAATATCTCCGAAACGGCTCGTTTGTTTTAGATGCGGTTTTTTGCGATGGATTCAGCATAGAATTACGCTTTTTTTGAGTCCTAGTTGGTGTTGCTACGATCTGGGGAAATTAGGGAAAAACGTTGTAGAAGGCAGTGTAAAATGGTTTTTCGCGAATATCTCGGAAACTATGCGTTTTTCAGCGATTTTGCTTCTGCATTACGAGATCTTACGGTTTTTACTCCCGCTGAAAATACGCGTCGTTTGAGCCCGGGTTCATGTCTCTACGACCAATAGGCTAGAAGTTAGCATGTTTGAGGGGTCAAAATTGAGTGATTTTAAGCAGCTTTTTGCTTGAAATGTAGAATTTCAAAAAATCGACTATATCTCGAAAACTAAGCGTTTTTCGGCGATTTTGATTTTTTTTAATATGCTCCATATTACGATTTTCGGAAAGATAGACGACGAAAATACGCATCTGCCGATCCCGGTTTCATGCCGCTACGACCAATAGGTGAGGAGATATTAGGTATAGAGTGTTGTACAGGTGACTTTGGGACATTTATTTCGGAAAATCGGAAATATCTCCGAAACGGCTCGTTTGTTTTAGATGCGGTTTTTTGCGATGGATTCAGCATAGAATTACGCTTTTTTTGAGTCCTAGTTGGTGTTGCTACGATCTGGGGAAATTAGGGAAAAACGTTGTAGAAGGCAGTGTAAAATGGTTTTTCGCGAATATCTCGGAAACTATGCGTTTTTCAGCGATTTTGCTTCTGCATTACGAGATCTTACGGTTTTTACTCCCGCTGAAAATACGCGTCGTTTGAGCCCGGGTTCATGTCTCTACGACCAATAGGCTAGAAGTTAGCATGTTTGAGGGGTCAAAATTGAGTGATTTTAAGCAGCTTTTTGCTTGAAATGTAGAATTTCAAAAAATCGACTATATCTCGAAAACTAAGCGTTTTTCGGCGATTTTGATTTTTTTTAATATGCTCCATATTACGATTTTCGGAAAGATAGACGACGAAAATACGCATCTGCCGATCCCGGTTTCATGCCGCTACGACCAATAGGTGAGGAGATATTAGGTATAGAGTGTTGTACAGGTGACTTTGGGACATTTATTTCGGAAAATCGGAAATATCTCCGAAACGGCTCGTTTGTTTTAGATGCGGTTTTTTGCGATGGATTCAGCATAGAATTACGCTTTTTTTGAGTCCTAGTTGGTGTTGCTACGATCTGGGGAAATTAGGGAAAAACGTTGTAGAAGGCAGTGTAAAATGGTTTTTCGCGAATATCTCGGAAACTATGCGTTTTTCAGCGATTTTGCTTCTGCATTACGAGATCTTACGGTTTTTACTCCCGCTGAAAATACGCGTCGTTTGAGCCCGGGTTCATGTCTCTACGACCAATAGGCTAGAAGTTAGCATGTTTGAGGGGTCAAAATTGAGTGATTTTAAGCAGCTTTTTGCTTGAAATGTAGAATTTCAAAAAATCGACTATATCTCGAAAACTAAGCGTTTTTCGACGATTTTGATTTTTTTTAATATGCTCCATATTACGATTTTCGGAAAGATAGACGACGAAAATACGCATCTGCCGATCCCGGTTTCATGCCGCTACGACCAATAGGTGAGGAGATATTAGGTATAGAGTGTTGTACAGGTGACTTTGGGACATTTATTTCGGAAAATCGGAAATATCTCCGAAACGGCTCGTTTGTTTTAGATGCGGTTTTTTGCGATGGATTCAGCATAGAATTACGCTTTTTTTGAGTCCTAGTTGGTGTTGCTACGATCTGGGGAAATTAGGGAAAAACGTTGTAGAAGGCAGTGTAAAATGGTTTTTCGCGAATATCTCGGAAACTATGCGTTTTTCAGCGATTTTGCTTCTGCATTACGAGATCTTACGGTTTTTACTCCCGCTGAAAATACGCGTCGTTTGAGCCCGGGTTCATGTCTCTACGACCAATAGGCTAGAAGTTAGCATGTTTGAGGGGTCAAAATTGAGTGATTTTAAGCAGCTTTTTGCTTGAAATGTAGAATTTCAAAAAATCGACTATATCTCGAAAACTAAGCGTTTTTCGGCGATTTTGATTTTTTTTAATATTCTCCATATTACGATTTTCGGAAAGATAGACGACGAAAATACGCATCTGCCGATCCCGGTTTCATGCCGCTACGACCAATAGGTGAGGAGATATTAGGTATAGAGTGTTGTACAGGTGACTTTGGGACATTTATTTCGGAAAATCGGAAATATCTCCGAAACGGCTCGTTTGTTTTAGATGCGGTTTTTTGCGATGGATTCAGCATAGAATTACGCTTTTTTTGAGTCCTAGTTGGTGTTGCTACGATCTGGGGAAATTAGGGAAAAACGTTGTAGAAGGCAGTGTAAAATGGTTTTTCGCGAATATCTCGGAAACTATGCGTTTTTCAGCGATTTTGCTTCTGCATTACGAGATCTTACGGTTTTTACTCCCGCTGAAAATACGCGTCGTTTGAGCCCGGGTTCATGTCTCTACGACCAATAGGCTAGAAGTTAGCATGTTTGAGGGGTCAAAATTGAGTGATTTTAAGCAGCTTTTTGCTTGAAATGTAGAATTTCAAAAAATCGACTATATCTCGAAAACTAAGCGTTTTTCGGCGATTTTGATTTTTTTTAATATGCTCCATATTACGATTTTCGGAAAGATAGACGACGAAAATACGCATCTGCCGATCCCGGTTTCATGCCGCTACGACCAATAGGTGAGGAGATATTAGGTATAGAGTGTTGTACAGGTGACTTTGGGACATTTATTTCGGAAAATCGGAAATATCTCCGAAACGGCTCGTTTGTTTTAGATGCGGTTTTTTGCGATGGATTCAGCATAGAATTACGCTTTTTTTGAGTCCTAGTTGGTGTTGCTACGATCTGGGGAAATTAGGGAAAAACGTTGTAGAAGGCAGTGTAAAATGGTTTTTCGCGAATATCTCGGAAACTATGCGTTTTTCAGCGATTTTGCTTATGCATTACGAGATCTTACGGTTTTTACTCCCGCTGAAAATACGCGTCGTTTGAGCCCGGGTTCATGTCTCTACGACCAATAGGCTAGAAGTTAGCATGTTTGAGGGGTCAAAATTGAGTGATTTTAAGCAGCTTTTTGCTTGAAATGTAGAATTTCAAAAAATCGACTATATCTCGAAAACTAAGCGTTTTTCGGCGATTTTGATTTTTTTTAATATGCTCCATATTACGATTTTCGGAAAGATAGACGACGAAAATACGCATCTGCCGATCCCGGTTTCATGCCGCTACGACCAATAGGTGAGGAGATATTAGGTATAGAGTGTTGTACAGGTGACTTTGGGACATTTATTTCGGAAAATCGGAAATATCTCCGAAACGGCTCGTTTGTTTTAGATGCGGTTTTTTGCGATGGATTCAGCATAGAATTACGCTTTTTTTGAGTCCTAGTTGGTGTTGCTACGATCTGGGGAAATTAGGGAAAAACGTTGTAGAAGGCAGTGTAAAATGGTTTTTCGCGAATATCTCGGAAACTATGCGTTTTTCAGCGATTTTGCTTCTGCATTACGAGATCTTACGGTTTTTACTCCCGCTGAAAATACGCGTCGTTTGAGCCCGGGTTCATGTCTCTACGACCAATAGGCTAGAAGTTAGCATGTTTGAGGGGTCAAAATTGAGTGATTTTAAGCAGCTTTTTGCTTGAAATGTAGAATTTCAAAAAATCGACTATATCTCGAAAACTAAGCGTTTTTCGGCGATTTTGATTTTTTTTAATATGCTCCATATTACGATTTTCGGAAAGATAGACGACGAAAATACGCATCTGCCGATCCCGGTTTCATGCCGCTACGACCAATAGGTGAGGAGATATTAGGTATAGAGTGTTGTACAGGTGACTTTGGGACATTTATTTCGGAAAATCGGAAATATCTCCGAAACGGCTCGTTTGTTTTAGATGCGGTTTTTTGCGATGGATTCAGCATAGAATTACGCTTTTTTTGAGTCCTAGTTGGTGTTGCTACGATTGGGGAAATTAGGGAAAAACGTTGTAGAAGGCAGTGTAAAATGGTTTTTCGCGAATATCTCGGAAACTATGCGTTTTTCAGCGATTTTGCTTCTGCATTACGAGATCTTACGGTTTTTACTCCCGCTGAAAATACGCGTCGTTTGAGCCCGGGTTCATGTCTCTACGACCAATAGGCTAGAAGTTAGCATGTTTGAGGGGTCAAAATTGAGTGATTTTAAGCAGCTTTTTGCTTGAAATGTAGAATTTCAAAAAATCGACTATATCTCGAAAACTAAGCGTTTTTCGGCGATTTTGATTTTTTTTAATATGCTCCATATTACGATTTTCGGAAAGATAGACGACGAAAATACGCATCTGCCGATCCCGGTTTCATGCCGCTACGACCAATAGGTGAGGAGATATTAGGTATAGAGTGTTGTACAGGTGACTTTGGGACATTTATTTCGGAAAATCGGAAATATCTCCGAAACGGCTCGTTTGTTTTAGATGCGGTTTTTTGCGATGGATTCAGCATAGAATTACGCTTTTTTTGAGTCCTAGTTGGTGTTGCTACGATCTGGGGGAAATTAGGGAAAAACGTTGTAGAAGGCAGTGTAAAATGGTTTTTCGCGAATATCTCGGAAACTATGCGTTTTTCAGCGATTTTGCTTCTGCATTACGAGATCTTACGGTTTTTACTCCGCTGAAAATACGCGTCGTTTGAGCCCGGGTTCATGTCTCTACGACCAATAGGCTAGAAGTTAGCATGTTTGAGGGGTCAAAATTGAGTGATTTTAAGCAGCTTTTTGCTTGAAATGTAGAATTTCAAAAAATCGACTATATCTCGAAAACTAAGCGTTTTTCGGCGATTTTGATTTTTTTTAATATGCTCCATATTACGATTTTCGGAAAGATAGACGACGAAAATACGCATCTGCCGATCCCGGTTTCATGCCGCTACGACCAATAGGTGAGGAGATATTAGGTATAGAGTGTTGTACAGGTGACTTTGGGACATTTATTTCGGAAAATCGGAAATATCTCCGAAACGGCTCGTTTGTTTTAGATGCGGTTTTTTGCGATGGATTCAGCATAGAATTACGCTTTTTTGAGTCCTAGTTGGTGTTGCTACGATCTGGGGAAATTAGGGAAAAACGTTGTAGAAGGCAGTGTAAAATGGTTTTTCGCGAATATCTCGGAAACTATGCGTTTTTCAGCGATTTTGCTTCTGCATTACGAGATCTTACGGTTTTTACTCCCGCTGAAAATACGCGTCGTTTGAGCCCGGGTTCATGTCTCTACGACCAATAGGCTAGAAGTTAGCATGTTTGAGGGGTCAAAATGAGTGATTTTAAGCAGCTTTTTGCTTGAAATGTAGAATTTCAAAAAATCGACTATATCTCGAAAACTAAGCGTTTTTCGGCGATTTTGATTTTTTTTAATATGCTCCATATTACGATTTTCGGAAAGATAGACGACGAAAATACGCATCTGCCGATCCCGGTTTCATGCCGCTACGACCAATAGGTGAGGAGATATTAGGTATAGAGTGTTGTACAGGTGACTTTGGGACATTTATTTCGGAAAATCGGAAATATCTCCGAAACGGCTCGTTTGTTTTAGATGCGGTTTTTTTGCGATGGATTCAGCATAGAATTACGCTTTTTTTGAGTCCTAGTTGGTGTTGCTACGATCTGGGGAAATTAGGGAAAAACGTTGTAGAAGGCAGTGTAAAATGGTTTTTCGCGAATATCTCGGAAACTATGCGTTTTTCAGCGATTTTGCTTCTGCATTACGAGATCTTACGGTTTTTACTCCCGCTGAAAATACGCGTCGTTTGAGCCCGGGTTCATGTCTCTACGACCAATAGGCTAGAAGTTAGCATGTTTGAGGGGTCAAAATTGAGTGATTTTAAGCAGCTTTTTGCTTGAAATGTAGAATTTCAAAAAATCGACTATATCTCGAAAAACTAAGCGTTTTTCGGCGATTTTGATTTTTTTTAATATGCTCCATATTACGATTTTCGGAAAGATAGACGACGAAATACGCATCTGCCGATCCCGGTTTCATGCCGCTACGACCAATAGGTGAGGAGATATTAGGTATAGAGTGTTGTACAGGTGACTTTGGGACATTTATTTCGGAAAATCGGAAATATCTCCGAAACGGCTCGTTTGTTTTAGATGCGGTTTTTGCGATGGATTCAGCATAGAATTACGCTTTTTTGAGTCCTAGTTGGTGTTGCTACGATCTGGGGAAATTAGGGAAAAACGTTGTAGAAGGCAGTGTAAAATGGTTTTTCGCGAATATCTCGGAAACTATGCGTTTTTCAGCGATTTTGCTTCTGCATTACGAGATCTTACGGTTTTTACTCCCGCTGAAAATACGCGTCGTTTGAGCCCGGGTTCATGTCTCTACGACCAATAGGCTAGAAGTTAGCATGTTTGAGGGGTCAAAATTGAGTGATTTTAAGCAGCTTTTTGCTTGAAATGTAGAATTTCAAAAAATCGACTATATCTCGAAAACTAAGCGTTTTTCGGCGATTTTGATTTTTTTTAATATGCTCCATATTACGATTTTCGGAAAGATAGACGACGAAAATACGCATCTGCCGAGCCCGGTTTCATGCCGCTACGACCAATAGGTGAGGAGATATTAGGTATAGAGTGTTGTACAGGTGACTTTGGGACATTTATTTCGGAAAATCGGAAATATCTCCGAAACGGCTCGTTTGTTTTAGATGCGGTTTTTTTGCGATGGATTCAGCATAGAATTACGCTTTTTTTGAGTCCTAGTTGGTGTTGCTACGATCTGGGGAAATTAGGGAAAAACGTTGTAGAAGGCAGTGTAAAATGGTTTTTCGCGAATATCTCGGAAACTATGCGTTTTTCAGCGATTTTGCTTCTGCATTACGAGATCTTACGGTTTTTACTCCCGCTGAAAATACGCGTCGTTTGAGCCGGTTCATGTCTCTACGACCAATAGGCTAGAAGTTAGCATGTTTGAGGGGTCAAAATTGAGTGATTTTAAGCAGCTTTTTGCTTGAAATGTAGAATTTCAAAAAATCGACTATATCTCGAAAACTAAGCGTTTTTCGGCGATTTTGATTTTTTTTAATATGCTCCATATTACGATTTTCGGAAAGATAGACGACGAAAATACGCATCTGCCGATCCCGGTTTCATGCCGCTACGACCAATAGGTGAGGAGATATTAGGTATAGAGTGTTGTACAGGTGACTTTGGGACATTTATTTCGGAAAATCGGAAATATCTCCGAAACGGCTCGTTTGTTTTAGATGCGGTTTTTTGCGATGGATTCAGCATAGAATTACGCTTTTTTTGAGTCCCTAGTTGGTGTTGCTACGATCTGGGGAAATTAGGGAAAAACGTTGTAGAAGGCAGTGTAAAATGGTTTTTCGCGAATATCTCGGAAACTATGCGTTTTTCAGCGATTTTGCTTCTGCATTTACGAGATCTTACGGTTTTTACTCCCGCTGAAAATACGCGTCGTTTGAGCCCGGGGTTCATGTCTCTACGACCAATAGGCTAGAAGTTAGCATGTTTGAGGGGTCAAAATTGAGTGATTTTAAGCAGCTTTTGCTTGAAATGTAGAATTTCAAAAAATCGACTATATCTCGAAAACTAAGCGTTTTTCGGCGATTTGATTTTTTTTTAATATGCTCCATATTACGATTTTCGGAAAGATAGACGACGAAAATACGCATCTGCCGATCCGGTTTCATGCCGCTACGACCAATAGGTGAGGAGATATTAGGTATAGAGTGTTGTACAGGTGACTTTGGGACATTTATTTCGGAAAATCGGAAATATCTCCGAAACGGCTCGTTTGTTTTAGATGCGGTTTTTTGCGATGGATTCAGCATAGAATTACGCTTTTTTTGAGTCCTAGTTGGTGTTGCTACGATCTGGGGAAATTAGGGAAAAACGTTGTAGAAGGCAGTGTAAAATGGTTTTTCGCGAATATCTCGGAAACTATGCGTTTTTTCAGCGATTTTGCTTCTGCATTACGAGATCTTACGGTTTTTACTCCCGCTGAAAATACGCGTCGTTTGAGCCCGGGTTCATGTCTCTACGACCAATAGGCTAGAAGTTAGCATGTTTGAGGGGTCAAAATTGAGTGATTTTAAGCAGCTTTTTGCTTGAAATGTAGAATTTCAAAAAATCGACTATATCTCGAAAACTAAGCGTTTTTCGGCGATTTTGATTTTTTTTTAATATGGTCCATATTACGATTTTCGGAAAGATAGACGACGAAAATACGCATCTGCCGATCCCGGTTTCATGCCGCTACGACCAATAAGTGAGGAGATATTAGGTATAGAGTGTTGTACAGGTGACTTTGGGACATTTATTTCGGAAAATCGGAAATATCTCCGAAACGGCTCGTTTGTTTAGATGCGGTTTTTTTGCGATGGATTCAGCATAGAATTACGCTTTTTTTGAGTCCTAGTTGGTGTTGCTACGATCTGGGGAAATTAGGGAAAAAACGTTGTAGAAGGCAGTGTAAAATGGTTTTTTCGCGAATATCTCGGAAACTATGCGTTTTTCAGCGATTTTGCTTCTGCATTACGAGATCTTACGGTTTTTACTCCCGCTGAAAATACGCGTCGTTTGAGCCCGGGTTCATGTCTCTACGACCAATAGGCTAGAAGTTAGCATGTTTGAGGGTCAAAATTGAGTGATTTTAAGCAGCTTTTTGCTTGAAATGTAGAATTTCAAAAAATCGACTATATCTCGAAACTAAGCGTTTTTCGGCGATTTTGATTTTTTTAATATGCTCCATATTACGATTTTCGGAAAGATAGACGACGAAAATACGCATCTGCCGAGCCCGGTTTCATGCCGCTACGACCAATAGGTGAGGAGATATTAGGTATAGAGTGTTGTACAGGTGACTTTGGGACATTTATTTCGGAAAATCGGAAATATCTCCGAAACGGCTCGTTTGTTTTAGATGCGGTTTTTTGCGATGGATTCAGCATAGAATTACGCTTTTTTTGAGTCCTAGTTGGTGTTGCTACGATCTGGGGAAATTAGGGAAAAACGTTGTAGAAGGCAGTGTAAAATGGTTTTTCGCGAATATCTCGGAAACTATGCGTTTTTCAGCGATTTTGCTTCTGCATTACGAGATCTTACGGTTTTTACTCCCGCTGAAAATACGCGTCGTTTGAGCCCGGGTTCATGTCTCTACGACCAATAGGCTAGAAGTTAGCATGTTTGAGGGGTCAAAATTGAGTGATTTTAAGCAGCTTTTTGCTTGAAATGTAGAATTTCAAAAAATCGACTATATCTCGAAAACTAAGCGTTTTTCGGCGATTTTGATTTTTTTTAATATGCTCCATATTACGATTTTTCGGAAAGATAGACGACGAAAATACGCATCTGCCGATCCCGGTTTCATGCCGCTACGACCCAATAGGTGAGGAGATATTAGGTATAGAGTGTTGTACAGGTGACTTTGGGACATTTATTTCGGAAAAAAATCGGAAATATCTCCGAAACGGCTCGTTTGTTTTAGATGCGGTTTTTTGCGATGGATTCAGCATAGAATTACGCTTTTTTTGAGTCCTAGTTGGTGTTGCTACGATCTGGGGAAATTAGGGAAAAACGTTGTAGAAGGCAGTGTAAAATGGTTTTTCGCGAATATCTCGGAAACTATGCGTTTTTCAGCGATTTTGCTTCTGCATTACGAGATCTTACGGTTTTTACTCCCGCTGAAAATACGCGTCGTTTGAGCCCGGGTTCATGTCTCTACGACCAATAGGCTAGAAGTTAGCATGTTTGAGGGGTCAAAATTGAGTGATTTTAAGCAGCTTTTTGCTTGAAATGTAGAATTTCAAAAAATCGACTATATCTCGAAAACTAAGCGTTTTTCGGCGATTTTGATTTTTTTTAATATGCTCCATATTACGATTTTCGGAAAGATAGACGACGAAAATACGCATCTGCCGATCCCGGTTTCATGCCGCTACGACCAATAGGTCAGGTCACAATTAAATCGCAGGCACATCTGACTGAGTCAGCAGCTACACTCTGCTTGACTCGTCAGATGTCATATGCCTGCAACAGATACACAAAATAAACCCAAATGTAAAAAAAAATTAAACACTCAAAAGGTCCTTGTCAGGATCAGCTATGCAAGGTAAGTATGTGCCTGCCAACAGGACTGCACTTCAAATTTATTCTAAACTACCAGGCCACCAGAAACCCAGCAGAAGCAGCAAATATCCTCAATTTGAGCCCGGGGATATGAAACAAATTTGTGCACCCCCTAGGTCATGTCGAAAATCATTGCATACGCACACGGCTGGAAATGGAGATACACTCTGAAGAGCGAATTTTGCATGAAAACGGGTGATTTTAGGCGATTGGGACGATGAACGTTGGTGACATGCTCTGCTCTGAGATCATGGTGGCTTCGATTCAAGCTGAAAGTGAATGAAAGTAGCTCGGTTTGCTGATATTACTTGCTTATCTAGTACAGGCCCGACGATATGCCTCCTTCATCCATTTTGTTGTTTACACAATTTTTATTCCATTAACCCTCGACAACCTCAGAAGACCTTGAACTTCTTTAATCCATGATTTCACACAAGATTAACGATAAACCACCATCCGGCGAAGAGACTCATACCCGCTCTCTTAAATCAGCCGGCTGCTCTTATTCTCTGGTTCCTTCTCTACTCACCACGAAGCAGCGGCAACTCGCTGGGCACTTTTCCTTGCACAGCCGCGCCGGTGTGACAAGCAGGTCACCGTCCTTCCTCCCACAACAACCGACAACTAACCTTTCTTCTCTTCGGAGCGAGCGCAGGTCTCTCGCAAGACTCCCACACAGCCACAGAGCTCGATCGACGTTTCAAAGAAGTGGGCCCAAAGTTCACCACAAAACAAAGTCCCCAAGAAAAAATAGACCACAACAAACCGCGAAGAAAAACAACCCAAAAAAGAGCCCAAACAAGAGCACTCTCTTCTCAAAAAACGAAAAAAGAAACCGGAGCAGAAAGATTCCCGTATCTCGTTGCTCGCTGCCTCTTCATCTCGCCGTCCGTCATCTTCTCCTTCTTCGTCCGTCATCTTTCCTTCGTTTTCTTCGCAGCACTTCTTGTCATCATGGTCGTCGTTGTCGTCGTCGGCTGAAGGAGGTGTACACACAACAAGAACACAAGCATCGCGATTGTTGTTGTATTCGCGTACAGTCGTCGCGTCGTCGGTGTCGCTCTCGTCAGATGGACGGATTGAACACGACACGACCATCCCCAGAGGAACGAACGCGACGCATTGACGAACGAGAGCGAGCGAGAGCGACTGAGCGTCGTCGACGAAGAGAGCGAGGGAACGCGAACGGAAAACAGTCTCTGGCTCGCATAAACGCAAAGGCGACCGGTGACACGGCGATCAGTTTCGAACGATCAGGCAGCGAGCAAGGAACGCGAATCGGTTGCTTCGATGTTGTACTACGCTCGAAAACAGCGGTTCTAGGCAAGACTCCCATTCTCGAGCTTCTGACAGTTTCGCGCGCTCGTGTTGATTCCCCACTCTGTCAATGAACGGTTAGCTGCCGATGCATGCGAACGCGTCTCTCCGGCCTTTGTTTGTTTTCCTGCCGTCATTTGCGCACACATCATTAAAAGTCAATAAAAATCGTTTTGCTCTCGGTCCGCTGCCAGTGGTTTTTGGGCAGTGAGTCGTCCGCTTTTATCGATTGTCTGCCGGTGGAATTTTAATCGGAAAGTGTTACGCTTACCCACGGGGGCCTGCACACCGCCGTTGCCTGGCGGCTGAGCACAAGTGTTTCGTGATCTACTGTGTGAATCCAAACAAGTGCCCCCTCGTCGTTGTCGGTCCTTGTCGGGGGGCCGCAGGAGCACACCTTGCGCCAGCATCTGTCAAAATAAGTTCTGATTCGAAGCAAAAAAGAAAGAAGAAGTGATTGTGTGTGGTTGTGCGTGTGTGTGTGTTTTTTTTTTCGGCGAAGGTGTACCATAGACGTGAACGCAAACGCACTTGCGAAAGTGGTCCGAGCACAAGCAGCACTCCAGCACTCGCTGAAATATCTCAATCTTAAAACGGTAAGTCAGCCTCTGCGAGCGCGGGGTGAGGAGGCGGGGCGAAAATGCAATTGACAAGATGAGAGGCTGGTTAACTGTTAAATGGAATAAATACGGTTGTCGTCCGAAGTGGTCTCTGCTTAGTTGACAGGTTTGGTATGTTGCATGCCTGTCTGTCCGCTAATATGACAATTTACTTTGCCCGTTGAATGGGTGTTGTGGAGGGGGGATGCAGGAGGTCCAGCAGCAAGTGGGACACACTCCATCGGTTGAGTGGGACGAGCGGGCGTGCACAGATGCTGACGGATGGGTATTTACGGCATTCCTGGTGGAAGTGAGTTGAGATTCTTGAAATTCACCACCAAGTGAAGGGGACGCTTTGAATTGATGGATCTAGTGGGAGGAGGTGTCCTGGTGTGGGGGCCCTTTTGTGATGTGAGTTCATTGCCATCTCTCGGAACACCAAGCTGACTCTGATCATCCGCTGAGACATGGACGATATTTTCAGCGAATGAAGTTGTTTTTGGTCGTTTTGAGAGAAAAGTTCTGTGCGTGCATCATTTGGCGTTGTCTGCGTTTATGGCAACTGGAGGATAAAGACTATATCGCCACGATGCGTTCGGACGCCCCGACGTTGACGTTTTAAGAAGAGTACACGTAAATCATTTGTAGCAGTCGAAATGAGGCGTTCGCACGCTGTAACTTCACAGACCGTATATCGTAAGAGGCGCACGCTGTAACTTGACAGGCGGTATATCGTAAACCAGAGCACAAAGTTCTAGGTAGTACTACTCTTCACTGTCTGACGTTTTGCTGTCATTTCATTCTGAGTTGGAGAGCTAAGGTTGCTTCCTTTTGACAAATCATTCTCGTAAAGTCGATAAAACGCTTCAATCGAATGCCCGAGCGCACCGTCTTAAGACTATATTCGTGTCTGTAGGGGTTGTACAGCGACATGAGCCTAGCCAGACGTCTATGGATCCAACGCTGGTCATGTAGAGCGTTCCGAAGAATCTTCGAATCCGAGCCATAGCGACAACGCAACAGAGGACGTCTTCGAACAAGACGCGGCACAGAAGTGGAGGCGGACCTCAACCAACTTGGTGGGCGCGACTAGGTGGCTGGTGAGGCTAGTTGGACTGGAGGAGGGTTGAGTTGAGGTCAACAAAAGAAATATGCGAATTGTGATCAAATTCAAGTCTGAACACATGCCTTCACTTTTCCATTTCGAGAAGTCGCTTCAGAGATGGCCAATGGGATGCTTGTTCATAACTGACTGACTTGTGCCATTAATTCGAACTTTTGTCCACGATTCGACGAAGACTCAGTCGTCAGTCGGTGACGGTGATTGTCTTGCTCTGTGGCATTTCCAGCGGGATTTCCTACATTTGCAATGGAAACGCTACGAACATTTGTAGTTAGGTTGAATCACACTTGCCAAGGATGCCTGGTGTCCCTTCAAAGGTAATCCAATGCAACCAGGAACATGAAAGCACTTAATTATGCAAAGTTCATTGGGAAGTTGGAGTCAAAATGTTGTGCTTGGAGTTTTGAACACCAATTTACCTTAAATGACAAGCAATTAGGGCGCATAACTAGAGAGAGACACCAGATGGTGTGGAAAGGTATTGAGTGTGACTGCTACATCAGGACTTATGCCCAGGCACAACAAAGCGAGTTTTTGGACTTGGACTGGTGCAACCACCTCATTCTGAACCTGTCAAGCAGTGGCCTTCCTGAGGGAGTCGCATTTAAAGCACGGCTCGTAAGACATGACTATGGCGACACTCGTGTCTCTTGTCCAAACCATTGAAGCATAGCTATTTCCGCTCGGAAAAGTTGGTTAGGTTAGGTTCTTGGGCTGCCAGCGAAATTGACAGCACACTAAAACCATTGCTGGTCCATTGTAATACCCAGTGTAGTTAATTTGATCAAAAGGGCACTGCCTGGCCAGATTCTAAACAGGGAACTTTGTAACCAAGGGCAGATACTCAAGCCACTGCGCCATCCGGCCAATAAAGTAGCTGCCCCACATTCCCATCAGTAACAAGGTCTGGAAAAAATCGGGAGACAAAGTGGGTTACTGCGAAGCCAATCGAGGCAGCCACATGCACTCCACACTGCGACTGAGCAAGTTAGAGGATTGTTGCATCAAAGGAGATACGGGCCCGCGATTTCGATCCACTGTAAATCTAGCAGAGTTGTGGAATATGTCTCATTCACAGATTCTCTCAATGAAGTGAACTTGCTTATGAGAGTGTCGCATTTTTTCCACCGACAAAGCGTGCCTTCGTTCGTTGCCTCGCTAGACTGAATTAAAGTTCTCTGCAGTTCTTAAGAACCTGGTTTTCTTTTTCTGTAAACTCGATTTCTGCTACAAAGCTACAGTCTTCAAACTTCGACTTGAGGGAAATGGTGATAAAATGTTCTATTCAAAAATGAGTATTCCCTTTAACGAAAACACTTCACTCATGAGAGTTTACACCAACCCACTGTTGAACTTGGGCAATGAACCATCCGCATGATCGACCATGCGAAAAGAGGATTTATTAAAAATTGGCTCGACCGTTGTCGAAATTAGACTATATCAACCACATGCATAAAACGATTCAACTAAACGCTTACCCTAGCATCTATCCATTCCTTTACTATTGACTTTCAAAGGCAGACTTCACTTCACTTTTTCTGTTCTAAGTTGCAACCCACTGAATCTACGCGACATCACCCTTCCAAAGGCGTAAGTGCCATGCCATTCGCTTGAGTAGAACGGTGTACAAGTGTGCGACAAAAATGGGCAGCACCTATTTATATATACGTGGATTCCCTAGAAAATGTATATTTTGCAGAAAATAAAATGTATTACTTTTTAAACTATCTAAAATGGAATTTCATTTTATCCATATGTTGTCTGTATGTCACAATTATGAAAAAGGTTGTCCTTAATTTTTTCCAAATTTCCTTGTATTTTTTTTTACCTTTTGTGATTATATGATATGCTCCGAAGTTCATCACAATTTTGACTTTTGCTGTGATGCTCACAAGGTGTGAAGCCTCTCGCAAGCCAATTGTTTCTTGTGACACATCACAGAGGTATGCCAGAATAGGGCCATCATTCTAATTTCATTTCTGGTTGGTTATTTCAAGAGCGTTTAATCTTACAGAAGTCCTTTTAGAAGCAAGCAATTGCCACGCCACCAATAAAAGTTTACATTTCTAGCCTTGGTTGGAGTAGGTTGCGATGGGAAGGCAGAGAGGTTAGCAGATTGAACACACCATCCTCTGGTGGAAAACGGACTGGAGTCCTCGATGTTTTATTAGAAATTCTAGATGAGGACCTCCCTAAGTCGATAAAGGGGCCTTTGGACGGTGCAGCCAATGTCAAATCATGCCTCAGCACCAAGTGTTCTAGCAATGGTCCGTGACAGAGTGGCCATATAGTTTTTTTTCATTGCAGTGCCTACCCTTGGTAAGGAGGGTCACCGGTTCGAGTCTCAATGAAAGCAAAGTTGATACGCTCTTAGCTGGGTTTCACGACTCTACCGCTGAAGTTGTCGATCAGTCGTTATAGGCCGACTATGGGTATCACCTACATGGTCTAAGTTAGGATAGGTTATTGGGCTGCCAGCGAAATTGCCAGAAAACTATAACTCGGTGCGTGGTGTCACAATGGGCCTACTCTGGCCTAAGTGTGACGGCCCTGAGCAGTCAGTCTCTAAAACCTAACCTTACTCAGTACAACTGTGAGCAAGAGCAGGATCTCAACCAACTGCGCGATCTAGCGGTTTTACATGGCCTAAGTGGAATGCTAAGTTCCTCCCTTGATCCTTTCCATTCTTCCTAAGGACCCATGATGTTTTCTACCTGAATGTTGGATTATTGGCGATCGAGTTTTGTTATCAAGTTGTAGCATCAAACTGGATGGCTAGCTTCAGGTACCGACACGGAGGCGGGCCCAAGTTCAAGACAGGACCTCACGATGGACCACTGGATCCTCGAATGCTCCTCGTTTCGTCGCAAGTTTTTATGAGAGTGCGTCTCATGTCATGAACTTGATTTCCCTGAACAAAACGCATCCACCATCAATCCGGCATGTTTTTCCCCGACGATGAGTCTTCAGCGGCTACGTGAGGAGCATCATTCTAACATTTGTACTCGTTGTCTGTGCTCCTACTTGTTGTGCGCTTGTTGTGTCCCGAGTTTTTTTCCCATCTCCTCTCTCGTGTGTTTGTGTTTTGTCTTACAATCCAGTGCTGCGTCGGTTGTCGACGTCGGGTTTCTGCTCTCTGTCCCTCTTGCTGTGGCATTTGTTATTATTGTTCAATTGGACCCGTTTCGAGCGTTTCAAGGGGGAACACAATAATAACAAGCATCTACCGACATCGTACCTGTGGCTGGACGCGGTAACTCCTGAGGTAGTGACTTTGACCAGAGATCGTGTGTATGTACATGGCCATGTGCAGGAGACAAAAGAAAACGAAGAAGATTCTCACTCCTGGAACCTAAAATTAAATTGAAGAACGAAGAAGAACAGAAGAGGAGACGAGGAGGAAAGAAAAAAAAACGGACCGTCACTGCTCTCAGGCATCTCGTCACACGAAGGAGATGACGAAGGAGAAGTGGAAAATATTGGAAAATGCTGCGCTCTTGTGTTGTTTTCTTTGCACGACAGGAATGCGCCATCACCAGCCGCCATCCGACCAACCAGCCAGCCACACCGAACCAAACCCAACTCCGTGTGTCCATCGCGAACGCTCTGCATTCTGAGGTCTTTTGTTGTTCTGTTGAAGGGAACGTCGACGACGCAGCGCAGTGCAGTGCTCAAAGGAAGAGAGGGAACTCCTTGTGCCGTGTCGATAGAGACTGTGTGTGCAGTTGTTGCACTATTTTGGATCGGATTCTTGAACACATGGATAATGAATGGACGCAGTCGGTAGATGCGTTGTTGTTTGCCCTGCGTTTGGATTTGTGTTCTCTCTTCTTCTGGTCGTTTTTTTTTGTTTTGTTTTTTCCTTTTTTATTGAGTGCCGCGTTGGCTATTAAAAGTTTTCAGTTTATTTTCGATGGAAATCGGATTAGGAAAGGGCGATGAAGATCGACGACGGGTCATTCGGAGTGCTTATCACGTGAGATCAGCTTGCCTTACTAGGCGATGGGAAGCGAATGCGCCTGTTTGTTGATGACTTTCGGAGACTTCTGGTCTTGAAATGTATTTTTCTTCGAGTGGTACATGGAAAGGGGGGTTGGTGTGTCTGGAGCGCGGTGTTTGTGTTAATGAGGCATTGGGGAGTCGCCTAGATAGACCCAGGGAATGGTCTGAAAGATACCCATCTGATGTTGGTTTTTCTTTGAATTTTCGGGGTTTGTTGATGCAGCGCAGGACCGAAGCTGCGGCAGGAATTTGTTGCAAGATTTAATTAATTTGTGGGTAGATGTTTTGATGTCTGTATGCCATGGGCTTACATCAAAATAAAAAGTAATCCAACATGACCCACTCGTGGCGTCGATGCGGTTGTCCCTACATGTTCGAAAAGTTTAAGCAAAAGCACACTCAATTTCACGTAAGACTAAAAGAATCTTCTACCAACCAAAATTTCGGGCAAACCTAGTCTAGTTCAGCTTTGTGGAAAGCAATCCCTGATATCATCATTTCTACTCAAAACGAACCTGCTACAGGAAAATTTGAGATTCCGAGGACACTGAATCGACACTTTTGAAGAATAGCACAAAATTAGAGGAGGGGATTGTTGACCGAAGCCCAGGTTCACCCCGGACTGTAGCGCCACAAGAAGAAGAAGAAGCCATCTGAGTCGAGACAATCGGACTAGGCCAATGTCGTTGTACAGCTCGTAGAGGCCGTCCTTCAGTCTTCTTCTTCGCAAACTCCTTTTTCGCAAATGGGGCCGAATAGGATTCGAAGGAAACGACCAAGCACCTCTTCGTCTTCATTTGACATTGTCCATGCTTCTGCGCCATACAACAGGACTCAGACTATCAAGGTCTTAAATGGAGATAGCTTGGTTTTCCGAGACACGGCCTTATTTTGTCAATTGTCGCCTTCGACAATTGTCATCCCGAAAGGGCTACTAGATCATTGTGGAGGAAATCTTGAAGCACTGTCATGGCGAAACCCCCCGAGAGATGTATGTCTGCAGTTTCATCAGTCAGTCGGCAGACGAAACCCAATAAAATCTGATTTAAAGCTTGGAATTTTCAAAACACAAGCATGTCTGGGGGGCCAAACGCCGTCAAGAGAGCCCAATTACTTCAACGCAAGGAGCTGATGGTTGGAACGCGAGTCTGTCTGAGTTCGAGAGGCACCACCAAGTTTAAGGAACGCAGACAGATCTAAAGAAAGACGCTCCTAAAGAGGCTCCATCTTGCCAACTTCCTAAGCAATTTCAGTGTAACCCTTTAACAGGAAGAAATGTAGCTTCGTTAGCCGCACAAATCGATGGAAACCTGATGAAAGTTGCTTCAGAGCGTCACTAGGAATTAAACTGAGAAGACAAGAGTTCGTGGCGAGAATGACCCCATCATCGCGTTCGCCGAGGTGTGCCTTATATGCGACTCCATTAGAAAGGCGCTTGGAAGACCCAGCGCGCGATGTTTGGACCATGTCCAAACCCTTCATTTTCACTTCAGCTTAAAGAATCACTGTCTTATTTTGGAGAGTCTTCGAATACAACCAGGAGGGACCAATGCAAGCAATGATATGGTAGGGCACACAATGCGAAAGGTACCCCAATCAAGGCTGAAGATGTGGCGCTGTCTTCAGGCACTGGCTGACTCTGTAATGGGCACAGTTTAGACGGTCTTCTTTCTTCAGGATGGAACAAACGATGTTGAGATTCCATCCGTCGGGTATACATTCACCCGACCAAATTTTACAGGTGAGTTGGTGTATGTATGGTTTGAAGCGTTCGGCAGGCTGTCCATAGGCACCAGTAGCCTTGCTGGACTTCATTTTGGAAGGCAGCATTCTTGTCCATCATCATCTCATCTACATTGAATGGATAACCTTATGTACACGAAATCATAAATATTTTTATAAGTGGTGGAAAATCAAAAGATTGGCAAAGCTTACTGCTTGTTCCTAAATCCAAACCTCACTTCCAAGATGGGAGTCAGATTTAGCCGAAGAAGTGCTTTCCACTTTAAGTTTACTTCCAGAAATTCTCGCAAATTGATCAGCTATTGCAAACGATCGGGATCGAGTCAAAGGAAGCTTAAAACCGAATGCTTGTCAGGCCTTTCTGACAAAAATCTGTCGGTGGCGAGGAGCGTTCTTAGAGAAGGAAGGCCTCGTAGTCTGACACCCTGCTCAGCTGGTCACTCATCTCTTCCATACACGAACTGTTTGATGCAAGCTTTAAGTCAGATTCTATTGAGTTTCGACTGCCCACCCACCCGTGAAGCCATGACAGTGCTTCACTGTTCTAATAGCCTTTTCGAAATGACTATGGTCGAAAACGACGGCAAATTTCGGCCCACAAATGCTTTTGATTACTTTAGGAAGTCATAGTGGACCACCACCTCACTTCCGTCCGCCCAGCTGACCGAGCATCTCTCCACGCACAAGTGCTTCTCCATGCAAACCCCCATCAGCTGCTCGCATCAAAATTAAAACCATCCCATCCCTTCACCATTGTGACATACCCTTTCACCAGTTTCACAGCTGATCAGACATAAATGGCGTCGATTAGGTCATACTTCATTAACCTAACCACCTCCTAGTTAAAACACACAAACACGCCCGCCCCATCTCGATCGATTTCTCGTTCGACAATAATGTCAACAATGTCCCAAATTTGTGCGCGCCTTAACGACTTCCGCACACGCACACAGGCAATTGTCAAAATATGTCACAAAATCCGATCGTCGATCACTCACTCATCGACGTCGACGTCGACAATCACCGCATTCGATTGACAAAAGCAAACAAATTACGAGCGCTGCACATAGAGCACACGATATGCTCCAATGGACCGAGCGAGCGCCCATAAAACTCACTCAGAAGTATTAATCAATCGTTGGTGCGCGCTCGGTACGCTTGTATGCATAACGGGAGTGTTCGGTGGGGTATCCACGGCTGATCGTGGCAGATGGAGCCACAAACGCACATATTTGCTTGTTAATCGTCGAAAGGAAATCTAAATGAAAATCGACTTTTAAGAGGGAGAGCGCCGAGAAGTGCGCCTAAGTGGGTGCGAATGGGATGTGTGCTGTTGTTTCGGGCGTCTCGACATGGATGTGGACCACGTTGGGGCCGGCTAATGAGCAAACAGTGTTAAGCGGTTTTGGCTAATCACGCTGGGTATCCAGCGTTTCTTTGGCGAAACGATTAATCATTTTCGAGCGGACCTCTGGCAGAAGGTGATTTGTTGCCGAGACAGAGAGAGAGAGGAATTCTGTTTCAATGAGTCAAGTGATTTCCAATTTCGGGGGGGAAATTCATCGATTCCGCTTAACGACCCAATTAATGGGCATCACCTACGGAATGAAAGAGAGAGAGGGACGTGGTCTGTGGCCGAGATGGAGGTCCAGACGAGCGGCAATTATGAGATAAATTGGATAATGAGCTGCGAAATTGTTGGTCGATTACATCGATTACAACATGTTATGGGGGTTAATTGAGGGAAGATGATGTGGGAGCAGTGTCTGGTGGATGGGCTTGTGGAGGCATCGTCGTGGGGACATGATTCGGTCGTGGACTTTGAGTTTAGAGGTTTCAATAACCACAATGCACTTGAACATTGACGTCTAGGTTCGATCCATGCTCTGTGCGACAAAAATAATTTCGACGGTGCCACCTTTCGAGTCACGGACAAAGCTCAAAAAAGTGTTCATTTCTAGAAAAAGCTTCTCAAACTTGGCCGTTCGGAGTCGGCATAAAACTGTAGGTCTCTTCCACTCGTGACAGAACAATGGCACGCTCAACACGAGTGGTTGCTGAGATGCTAGGCCCTGGATCTCTACAAGCTGTGCTGCTAAGTGAAGAGAAAAAGATGATGAGTCAAAAGCGAATTTGAAGACCTCAAGCTCGACTTGCTGTCCAACTTTCAACAAACAAGCGGCTTGCTTGCTTGATGGGCATTTTCCAGAGCCTGCACATATCAATCATCCCTGTACCCTTGCTTGAAAGGAAATTGTTCATCCTGGCTGGCTCATATAAAGCCTAGCTTAGAGTATAGACCACTGAACACGTCTCACCGGAGGAAGGAGCTGCCCTTCATTACAAAAGAGACCACATCAAGACGAGCTTTGAGGCAATCATGAGCCTGGGTTAGCGGCTGGTCGGCTTGGTCATAGGGGTCCCAGGTTCGAATCCCATTAGAAGAAAGGTTAATATGCCTTGCCGTTGAGATCTAATTAAGGGCACTGTGTAGCACGATGGTCTAAGTTCGATGGCAGCGTAAAAGCCCAAGCCTGGCTTGAAGTGTAAAATTGAATTGAGCAGAAGGTGGCTCCTCAACCACAATCACAGTTGAATGTCCACAGAAACTTCAGCATGTAGCCCAAAGGCAGGCTTGTGCCTCAAACAGGTGATCTTTTCTGTTCTCTTCCTCTTTGATCTTCACACGAGTTCAGTTTAAATTCGCAGAAGCCAAGGTTAGAGCGCAGATGACATGATTCTCTCGCAAGTCTGAAGTCTGTCTCAACTGGTTGTCGAAAAATCCAAAGAACCTTCAGGTTCTTCTGAATTCAGGCTCACCATCAAGTGAGTTGTGTAAGTCTGGCTGTAAATGAGACTGAGACAGACAATATTTGAACATGTCACTTGGCAAGGGTCGATGTCTGGCCGTGATAAGAGGCGAGACATCAAGCATAGCTTAGAGTGCAGAATACTAGACTTGATCAAGTCTCATCTCTGACGCTCTTCCATGCCCCTCCTTAGAATAAACCCGTGGTAAGCCATGCCTTTCGTCAGAGGCTACTTAAATCTCGATCAAGTCCTACTGATGGTGTTCCAGAGCTTGTCATAGCGATGGTAGCAATTTGTTGTCAACTCTTCGTCATACATTGAGGGAAGCAGAGGTGACACTCAATGACTAGTCTTCGAAGTCATGGCATGGTTCTGCTGGCAACCCTTTTATTGCGAAAGTTTCGCTAGGGGCTAGAGTCTGGTACTGGTCTCGTGATCGGGAAAGCCTCTGAGACCTACGTTGGCTTCAGCCTGCTGGGTGGAGGTTTGCTGGCCTTCCAGTGGCTTGAAACCCAGAATCCAAAAATTGTAGCTTATCACGAGTAAAGAAAGATATCGTGTGAGACTAAGTATGGTACATGAATGATATATGGCCCAAATCATGGTGGAGATGCAGCACAACCAGGTACTGCCACCCGAAGAGCAACAGAGATTTCACATCGAGTTCAGATCGCCAGCACTGATGTTCGATTTCCAAAAATCGCCCTTGTATCATGACATCTTCTGTGCAGAAGACTTACCTCAACTGAGGACGTCCGATTGGAAGAATCCAGATGGATACAGAGAAAAATAGTCTGAATTCAAGATGTCCGTGATCCAATGAAGGTGACACGCCGGATTATGGAAGGAAATGCCTGGAAGACACCGAAAAGTTCCTCGAAAGTGCCTCTCACTGAAACTGTTGCCTAGCTTTACAGTGCTCAACGTCAGTTGAGTCAAAAAGAATACTCTTAAAGCACAAAGCACAGCGATTATGTACATCGGCAGCTTATACACATTTTAGTTCAGCTGAAGATGTATTTAAACCTTCAATGTGAAACTAGGCATGAGAAAATCATACGATCTTGGTGTGGTAGTCCGCTGGGTCCACGTCGAAAGAACCATCCCCCTGAATTTACTTACCTACTTATCGGGCCGGCGAGCCATGGTGTGTCCGAGTCCGGTGGAAACCTCCCTACATCTGCGAAGACCTCCGAGCCCCCCGAACCAAATCTCGAATCTCCGTCCATTCCAGTCGACTTCAAGGTCTGTTCACTTGTCGATAAACGTCTGTAATCATTTTATCTTGTTCAGCTTCTGCGACTTCCTCCGACGCGCGTCTACTTTATTTTTAAATCCTCTCGAAGTGCGATATGGAGGCATTTTGCATTAAAGCGCATTTTTTCAATCGTTGAGATATGAGTTTATTTCTGATTTGGTCACACTATCTCTGATAAGCTGGTCAAAGCTCCATCGGGATTGCTTTTGTGGATTGTGGAAATCTCAACTTTTCAAACAGATGGGCGCTCATTGTCGAAAGTGCTCCCACTCTGGAGGACATCCACCTCAAACCCCGTGGCGCCACCTTAATCCCGGACAACATCTTCCCGGCGATCGCTGGAAGACAGTCTGACAAGCCTCTTAACCTCTTCACCAGCAATTATTGATTTGAATCAACAACCTAACCCCGTCCACAGTCGCCGCCCATTAGCCGAGGCCCACTTCGACACATCTTCTAGATGCACTCCATGTCCCATTCCCTCGGCCGCAGACCAATTGACTGCATGTTTAATCAAAGCCGAGTATCTAACAAATCTTCTCTTATCGCAGATTTGTGCCCCCATCCCCCGGCAGTCTGTCGGTTCATTACACAACCCCTCGTCGGCGGGTCGTAAATCAAAACCTCACAATCACTCGCACTCGCAGCAACGTTTTTCCTGCTCACTCTCCGTCGTCGACGTCTTCGTCATCGTCGTCGTCATCGCTGTTGCTGTCGTCGTTGTGTTGCGTCGTCGTCATTGTTGTCCGCATTCATTTGCTCCGTCCCGAGCAGCAGCGTCCCGTCGAACTTGAGTTATTAATAGCGGAATAGAATTTATTTTTGTATCTGTAACTTCTTGTTTGCATGATCTACGAGGTATGCACCCTCTCCTCGGACGGGCCCGTGATTTTCATTCTTATCTGCTGTGTTCTGTCACAGGTAGAGCTGGCTGTTGGTTTGCGTCTACCTGCAGCCCATGCACCTGTGACGGTGTTAGACACATTTGATGTATGCACAAATGCGTAGGCCTATGTTTGTGAGTGGATTCCGTCGTGTCGTGTTTACCTCTGCGTTGTGGCACGCCGAGAATTGGGTCTAGGGGGTTGTTTCTTCTTTTTTTTTCGGATTATTTGTTCGAGATAAATATTTGCCCGGGAATTACTGAGAGAGTGAGGCAAACGCACACGGAACACGGTCGCTGTATCTGCTGATGGCAGCTCTAGTGTGGATAGGTGCCGAGATAAGGTGAAGGTTAGGCCCGGCCGGCGGCTGTGGGGATGTTTGCACAAGAGAGGGAAAGACTTTTAATCTGATTACGGAGTTGGATCTTGTTTGGAATTCGTTTTCTCACTTAGAGTGGAGTTCTTGAACTGGATGAGGTGGTAGACGTGACATTCCTCACTGTAGCCTAATTTTTTTAAAGAATGTGCCTTCAAAAACAATCTCTGCTTCATTTAGGAGTGCTCATTCAATAAGAGGTTTCATTTTTGATTGGAGCTGTGGCCTACATTCCTCGACGGAATCTGAAAAAGTCCATACCATCTTGAAGCTGAGACAATGCCTTTAAAGAGTGTTCATAGCTTCTTCACCACATTTGCCCCCTAAGACCTTTAAAATATACCTCCTTTCAATTAAGCGATCTGGTCCAGTAAGAGGTTTCCATTTGGATCAGAGACGATGCGTACAGATTTCAAAAGATTCTCGAAAAATTTACCTCATCTCACAGCTGAAACCATGCTATTCACCACTGTATACCGATCCTATAACAGACTCACCACACAACACCTTTAAAAATGCCTTTGCTCCGGTTGAAGCTCTTGTTCAGTAAGAGGTTTCATTTTCGATTGGCG
>OU744320.1:60782159-60914659 GCA_916610145.1 Eristalis arbustorum | reverse complement strand
CTGTGGTGGTCCCTATTGCTCCTCCAACCAATTACTCTCCATCAGCCATCTAATACCGATTTTCTTTCTCCTTTCAGGTGAGTTCCTGTCATCATCAGTCGCTACCTCGCGTAAGTACGCTCAATCGCATTCCACGGACACCCCCTACAGGCCTATCAGTTGATCTGGCACATGCCAATTAGGCGACTCGCATACATCGGGCCGCCCATCGCCTTATCGGCCGGCCTATCTGCACTGACCAGCTCAAATCCAGTGACTGATTGATTGTCAATTCGAAATTGCGGACGCAATTAATCGCGTTTATCCTCATCATACATCGATAGCCGGTTGCCGACAACAACGCGACGCCCCCGCCCCCGTTTAAGCCCAAAGAAGGCGCGCCTTAACGACTTCATACGCGTGCACCACGCCATACTCCACACGCAGAGGCGCACTGTCATTCGTATTTCCTCCTGCGTAGTGTGGGCCAAAAGCAACCGGTGGACACCCCCGATTTGGGCACCCACAATCCACGGCCGGTGGGTGTAGCCGTACACTTTGCGCGCCGAGCGGCGTGCACTGCGCGCGACGGGATTGTTAATTTAAATGGTCGACGCTTTTAAATAGTTCCCGTCTCCTCTGCGCGGCCGGATAAGCATCGCGTTTACAATGCGATCGTGTCCGAGTCGGAATTGGGCGAGCGCACTCGAGCCACGGAGGGGGACCGGATCATGTTAATTCAGATCATCTGGTCCGATAGGAGCTGCGTGGAGCGTCCATCCGTGGATTTGGCGTCTGAATTTGTGTTCAGCGTCGGGGCGGAATTTGCATGTCGCCCCGGTGACCACCTGTTGGGTAGGTGGGCTTGGAACTCAGATCAGATTCAAATCTGCCGACAAAATGGAATTTAGTCGTGGTGGCGGGGGGACTCGCTCATTAGCATTTAAATGAACCCAACCGGCGAGGTATTGTTCTGTAAAAGGAAATTTTAATTAGATCACATTGCTGCGCGTCGGGGAAACCGGAGCGGGTGACAGGCTGACAACTTATTTGGGATCTGCGGAGCTCGGGGCACTGGCGAGGGTATCTGGACAGATTTGTGAGATCTGACCCGATTAACACACGAATGAAATTAATTGGGAGATGCTGGAGGTAGGGGGTGGCGTGGTTGTTACATAAATCTGGTCCACGACTTGTCAAGCCACTTGGTCTTTGTTCAGGTCCGAAATCCGGCGTCAAAATTTGTTGTTTTCACGAAAGTACATTTTGGACCCATTTTGATCCAAATTTTGAACTGAAAGTCTACCTAAGTTTCAGGTACCGTGGTTTTAAACTCATCGTGGCCAAAGACTGTCTGCCACTGCTATGATTGATCATCTTGAATTGGTGGTCCAAAATGACCAGGTCAAAATTTGGTCAAAAAATGTCCATTTGGTCAGAATTTTGAACTCAACGTTCGATATTTGTCTTTAGCCCGCTTCGCTTCGTTAATGGAGGATCGAGTGGCCTAGAGATCTCTAGTGTGTGGTTTATCCCCGCAACACCTTAGTGGATCATGCGAGTCAGAGAATGATGATGAATCGTCCATATCGCTTATTGAGTCCGAATTTTTGAATAAGACAAATTTGTATGAATTTTTGTACTTAAACATTTATTTGAGCAGAATTTTGAGTCGAAAATTTGGCTTTTGGTCGCTGGTCCAGAGGTGTCCGGTCTCGCTTCAAGTGCTGCGTCAAAATCAGAGTCAATGTCACTTCTGGAAGTTCATCGGCTTCGATAACATCAATTTGGACCAATTTTTTTGTTCCAATGTGATCACAATTGTCGGCACAGAGTGTGCTTGCTGCTCGTCAAACGATAATTGGCTTCACGCTGTCTTCGAGAAGGATTCTATACAATTCAGTAATATGGTTTCAGTTGAGAACATGTCACCAACAACGCCCTCATCGTGGAGACGATGTTCACCATCAGAACCGCTATAAAATCTTGCACCAATGAAGCACATAGTTACCAGTTCGACCAACATGAACACAAGCTCCAGACCAGAGACGATATAAAGTAGATCTACTTCATTATTTAATTTGTATGGACTTCCTACGTAACGATTTGTTTCCTCTTCGCTTATTTTAATTCTATTTAGAATGCATTATACTTACATTGATTTATTTGCAAAAATCGGCCACATTCTCTGACACTTCTTCTACAGCCAAGGCTCCATATGCCCAATTGTGCCATAGCCCATAGACCGGCCCGCGGCCTGGAAATTGTTTTTGTAAGTCTACTTCGTCTTTTGGTGAAATTTCCTTCACCGTCTGGGCTCTGCATTATCATTCCTGCTCCAGACTCTTCATCAACGTCATTGTTTCATTTTAGCAAAGTTTTCTTGACCCTGTTTACTTTTTTATCAGCTGTTCACCAAGTTCGTTCGGCCCAATGTATCTGCTTGAAGAAGATGTAAAGCCGCTCTATGAAGTTGAACAGGTTCGAATTTGGGCCAGTTCATTCAAAATTTGTCATCAACATGTCATTATGGTCTATTGTGTCCATAGAATGGTGAAGTCGTCGGAGGCAACCAAGATTCCCCTCTAACCTAGGACTCCCTGTATCTACCAATTACGGCATTAAGTTTTTAAACGACATCACATTACTGTGGTCCTGCGCCGAAACACGCGATTGGCAAGCGTCTCTTTTCATCCACCAGCTTGAGAAGGCAGGAGTTGTCAATGCTTATTTCTACAACATAGTTCCCAGTCCTGCGGCCCATGAAGGCTCTAAGACTGAACAGTTGCCCTCCATGGATGAGGGTCTTGCGAACGCTGCTTCCAGTCGTTAATACCAATCTGTCTTGAGTCACCGATGACCGGAATTTAGGTCCTCTTCTCGAATGAAGATGCTCGGATTTCGTTCGGTTGTGAATTCTGTTTCATTCACCTTTCCCGTAGAAAGGACTACTATATATACAGCATACTGTGGCCTATGTGACTTCGATCCAATCCAATCCGACTCCCTATAGAGGTATAGGTTTGTAGAGCATGACTTTCGTCCTTGGAGTCACGAGTTTTGTGCCCAGTTACGTCAACAAACCGAGGTAACATCGGATTCCCTGGGCGATATCCACATGAGATCCGGACTAAGATGTCCTTTGTAAACTTGACGCCTTCACCGAAGTGAAAAAAAAGACTTGCACTGCCTCAAAATTGTAGCTGTCGACTGTGATGTTTTGGCCCAAGGTGGTATGCGGAGCAACATTTTTTTTTCTCGACAGCATATATATCGTCTCATTCACATTAAGACCAGCACCTTTTGCCTGTTCTTCAATCGTCATGATTGCTTCGAATCCTACATCAGCCAAATCTGTGGCCTGTTTCACACATTAACCTCTGCGACTGACGTGGTTGTCTGTCAGACGCCACAAATAGACTAGAATTATAAACATTCAGGCATACGACGACGTTTCGAGTAAAGTCTTTTCAAAGGGTTGTCCTGAAACGAAGTAGTTACGTAAGTCGAGTCTACCAAAAAATAGTGTGTGGTGTGGCATTTTGAAAATTAAAGCACCTTAGTCGCAGAGGCTTAATTGGGAACCGCACTGATTAGGTGCTCTGTCATTCAAGCGGTCAAGTCATTGATTCCAGTTTTACTCTGGCTTAGGAAGCTAGTGTCTTCTTGTCCTCTTAGACTAGCCATCGCTTGCTGTGATCATTTTGAACTCTTTGACTGACACATTTGTCGACTTGCCATTTTTAGAAGAGGACTCTCTGGGTGTTCCCTTTTCAATTTGTAGTCCTTCACAGCCTTCATGATCCAAGCTATCGGCAGTCACTTGGTCTCCGACCGCTTTTATGAAACACTGCTCTTCAGAGACTTCAAAAGCCGGGACACAGAACGCAGTCCAATGAACCCCAAGATGCCGGCAATTGTATGGACAGGACTTCCGACATATTCCATGTGGCAAATTTGTACATCCCATCCAGGTTTGGTAACAAGCCATCAGGTTCGTGTCATTTGACCAATTGGGGTACAAGTTGGGCCCAACTTAAGCACAGTAAATTTGTAGAACACATTGGAATACAAATGTGGAGTCAAAGAGAAATCTTAAATTTGTACCAAATTTTTTCCAATAAAAGCAAACTGAATTGAAAAAAATATTGACTTTTGAATTGTTCAAAAATTTCAAGGAAATTTGATCCAAATTTAGGTCATCAGGCATTCATTTTGAACAGGTTTTTGGATCAGAGTCGAATTTGATCAAATTTTTATATCGATTCCCCAAATTTGTGCCTCAGTTAAACTTGACTGTGGTTCCCATCAAAATTTCCTCTCAAATTCATTTCGAATCGAGTATCCGGCGAATATGGTCGAAATTGATGATGTCACCCTGACAACGGAACCCACAAACACCAGCCGTCCCTGTGCTCGCCAAAAATCCCCCACGAATGGCCACGGTGTCTCGTTCTGCGTTTCATAAATCCACTCCACAACCAATCCGTCACCAAATATCTCCCCCCATCTAAGCATCCGCTGTTTAATTAAAAAAAAAGCTTCAACACGTCCCACACGTCGCGCCGAGCTGGAGGTGAGTGCGCACTGGGCTCCTGCGGGCCTAATTAAAATGTCGTCGCGAAATGTGTCGTCGCCTCGGTCCAGTCGTCGTGCTGTATTTATTTTCATTTCGACTTCGGCCGCTGGGATTAACTCGTCAACGTTGGATTTTGTTTACCCAGCCTCTAATTGGATCGCTTAAGCTAGCTTTTAGGAGTCACACACACACACTCAGAAACCAGCAGTGTCAAGGCTTATCGCTTGGGAATCTTCTCCTGCCCCACTTAGGGGTTCCATTCCAGCGAATCAGCGCCGCGATCCTGGCCGCCTGATTACGTTTTTGTTTATTGGATTCCTGGTAGCTATCTGCGGGATCTGGTGGCGTGCCCGCGCGCCTCCGGCAGTCGCTGTGACTGCCCTTAACTACTTTATTTACGGGACGCGGTCCTGGCTTGACGGTGATGATGGCGACTTGCCCAGGTACAGTAGTCATTGGAATTGTAAGTGCACACAAGCGGGGAATGCATTCGGCGATTCGTCTTCTTTTGTTATTCTTGCCTCGCGTCGTCGGAAGCTGGGGGGACTGCCGCGGAACGACGAACGTTCAGAGTCACGTTCGGCTGGGGTTCGCTCGTCTGTCTTGGCCGCCAAGATAAACAATGAGGGCGACGAGGAATTCAATGGCTGTGTCTGCGCCGGGGACCAACCGGCGACCAAACCTCATCCAGCCAGAAGTCATTTGCATAACTCGTGCTCACCGAGTGGAATGCTGCATGCCGTGGAGATGTTTTCTTTGCGCGAGGAGTTCTCTGAAGGCTGTGCGAGAAATGTGACATATGCGCTGTCTCCGGTCCAACTGGCGCGACCTTGCGCTGTCGTCCGCCTCAACAGGTTGCCGCTTCAAGGACTCCCAGTGACGTCTGCGCCTCTGCGTTTGGCCATCACTCATGTCTCGCCGTCGACTAATTATCAAATTCAATCTAAAAGTAGTCCAAAGCGATAACAAACACCATTCCAGACAGCGCTGTGTTGACTGTGCACCTTTTCGACGAAGGCAAAGGTTTTACAACCAATTATCCACTACCTGCGTGATGCGCTGTGCCTCTACCTGGCCGGCGGCGGGACAGGAAGTTCATTATTTGCACTTTGAAGGTAAATCGACATGATTCTGATGGGATTCCAAACACCATAAAATGTGCGTTCTCCGGCGGCGGAGTCATTCAGGCTTTCGTTCGGTTCCTCAATGGAGAGCTGTGATCTAATCTGGAACTCCGTTCGGTTGTGATGCCATCTCTTGGGAAACACGAGCGCGCTGATCCGTTGACTTCGTGGCGGAGTCGGAGACAATCAACTTTATTGCGAGGCAGTCAGTGAACTCGAAATAGCAATGAATCAGCCGCTGGCTTGCTTTGTTCAGTTTTTCCCCGGCAAATAGATCATGTCCGTCGGCAAATATTGAGTGGACCATAAATTTGTTGAATCAGGCGGGCGATTAGGACGCATCTTTTGTCTGTGATGTGTCACCTTGGATCATTTCATGATTTGAGGGTGATTCGGTGAACATTCGAACAGTCATTGGTCTTCAAACGCGATCCCAGGTGCGGTTTGGGTGACATATGTCAGTTTTGGGACCGCTTGATGACGTTTTGTGGTTTGACAACTGCAAAGAGTGACAGCTCGTGTTACACTTAAAAAAAAAGAAGCTCAAATTGGATGTGAACACTCCTGTCGTGCCCTACATTAAAAAGAAGACGCTTAAAATTGAATGCTTGTCGTCGTTTCATTTTCCAAGTCAATTTCGCTAGTCCGCCATTTTTGTCCGAATGACGTTTCGCAGTTGACACTTTACAGGTATTAGCAATGAACCCCCTAACGTCGCAACAAAAACGACAAGATTCACACAAAAATTCAGTGGGTGGTCAAAAGTTACCAAGTACAGGGTGTTTTTAGAAAATGGGACGATTTGATTTCGCTGTCATTTTGAGTGACACGTCGTCAGCTGGTCGTTTTGACAGTCGTACGGGGACATGGATGGACACTGATGTCTCCACCACCAAAATTGCAAAATGCGATGAAATCAGTCTGAAACATCGGTAGAGCTTCGTAAACTAGATGTCAAGTACGATAACTATGGTAAGGCAATAAAAGAATGTATGTTTGAGTCAAATCTGAAAAAATTAGTCCTTGTGACTCTATGAAGTCCCTGTGATAGAACTGATCCCCAACCAACGAGTCTAGCTGCCAACGCTTCAAACGTTATCAGGTACAGGGTGTATTTTTTGTTTCAAGTTGACTCAGATCGACTGTCATTTTGGTTTTGAGTGACATTTGTCAATCAGTTGCTTGAAATTCGCCAAGTACCGACAGTCTCCAAATTTTTTGTAAAAAATCGCTGAAAGGCCCCATAGAAAGATCGTCACGCCATAGGGACCTTGCATGAAGCGTCATTTGTTCGACGAAGCTCATTTTTGGCTCAATGGGTACGTAAATAAGCAGAATTGTCGATTTTGGAGTGAATATCAGCCAGAAGCATTGCAAGAGCTACCAATGTATCCAGAAAAAGTCACAGTATGGTGGGGTTTATGGGCTGGTGGCATCATTGGACCGTACTTCTTCAAAGATGATGCGAATCGTAACGCAACTGTGAATGGTGAGCGCTACAGCTGATATCCAACTTTTTTTTTGCCCAAAATGCAAGAACTTGACTTGCATGACATGTGGTTTCAACAAGACGGTGTCACATGCCACACAGCACGCGCAACAATCGACTTATTGAGAGGCGAGTTCGGTGAACATTTTATTTCACATTCGGGACCGCACAATTGGCCGCCTAGATCGTGCTATGTGCGGGGGCTATGTTAAAGCTCATGTCCATGCAGACAAGCCCGCTTCAATTGACGCATTGGAAGACAACATTGAAGCATTTATTCGTGAGATACCGGCCGAAATGTTGCCAAGAGCATGCATGATCTAGGCAGTGCGGCAACAGTTTGTGAAACATGAGCTAGAGACATGTTCACAGACTTCCTTGGGCTTGAATGGGATCAATTAGGGCTGCAGATAATTATGATGTCGCCAAGAAGAGGGTGCCACATCCCATACACCCGCTTCAAGAATTCAGAGTTTGAGTGAAGTGCTTCCCGGTCAAATAACATGTCACGGAGTACGAGTCACGGCCTAAACGGACATAGGCCTTGGAGGTTTCTACAAGGAAACCTTCAACTGCGATATACACTCCGACGCCAAGAAGAAACTAGCTAGATCCTGGATTGAAGAACATTCGAAAAGGGTGCAGGCTTTGCCTATTGGTGCAAGTTGCCCAAGTTGTTAGTCCACTTGATCCACTTGATCCACGATTCTAACTCATTTGGATTCATGCCAATGCGCAACCAAGCGAGTTTTTGGACTTGAGTCTGCCAAGAGGTCGGCTTCCTGATGGCTTCGCATTTAAGGCGTTCCTCGGAAGACGTGTTGATGGCCACATGAGGTATAGCCCATTCCGTCTTGAGTTCATCGCTTACTGCTGTGTTTCTCACCTCATCCCGACGAGTAACTCACACAACAACTCGCAGAAATCTCATCTCGGCAGCTGTAGGCGAGAGTTGGAATAAATACTGAGTTGCTCGCTAACAGCAAGCTCCGCCATCCTGATTGCAAATCTCCCAATATTGCTCCAGCTTGGCCAATCCTACAGAAAAGTTCAGCATTACTCCTCCCATCATTCGTGAAAAAGACGCCGAGATACCTAAACTTCTCCACCTGCTGGGACTCCACTTACATGTAGATTGTAATGACCAGGCGTTCTTTCCAAGTTGACCTTCTTGACAGCACTGCTGGGAAAAACCTACATCGAGTGTGCGCTTAAGTTCAGTCTGGGAGGATGTGAGAATAACCAAATGATCTGCAAAGAGCAAATGACTTACGCTCCAATCTCCTCAATGCAAGACTTTCCTCACCTCGACGGCAAAGAACAAATGACTTACCCTCAACTCTCCTGAATGTGAAACTTTCCTCACCTCGACTGCTCTGCAAACTGCAATTATGAAAAGGAGAGGTGACATATTGAACCATTCGAAAGGGAATTGTTGATGTCACGCCTCAAGCCCGTATTCTAATTCAGACTATAAGCGATCTTCCTCCCAAATTCAACCAACATCCGTGCTGCCGTTTATGAGATAGACCTTTACAAACATGCAAACCTTATAATCTACATTTTCTACAGGCTTCTAGTACCTCTCCATTCTTGAAGCCCTTGGACAGGCTGCTTCCACTCAAGTTGTCTTGCTCCACGAAGCCCTTCATCAAATCTAAGCCAGTTTGTTCAGAAGGTTGACTTGGTGTGCTTGTCTTGCCCGATTGACTTAACAAAATCGACAAAGTTATGCTCCTCCTCTTCACAACTATACGCCAGCTCCCCAGAAATCTGCAGATATGATGCAAGGAATACTTGAAGCACAGTATAAGGACATCGGCAGAAGTTGCAGGGATTAAGAGGAAGAGGAGACTATACAACATTACCCCCCAACATGCACAGCACTTGAACTTTCAGAATGTGTAACGAGGACGAAAAGCAGCAGAACACACATCCTGTGTCACCGTAACTGCCTAGTTAGAACTCGTCATCTCACGTAGGCTGCCTGCGTAAACTCTAAAAGGGGGAAATCACAATGGGCCTATCTGAGGCCGCAGTGATCAGGCGATCCCTTCCTTCTCATAATCTAATCTAATCCCAAGGAGGAAGATGGCAGGTAAAGGAGTAGATAACTGGGCCTCTAATCAAGGGTGAAATTGTCTTAGTGGAGGATCCTACCCTACCTTCCTCTCATTCTCGTACCAGGCGACTCAGACATTCCAAGACCCTCCTATTTAGGAGCATTGGTGTTCTGTCGTCGCTCTTCTTCTGTGTGCAGGACTTGCGAATCGCTCTACTGCCCTCTAGTGGCGCAGTCATACTCTTGACTAGTACCAGAAGACGCAAACATTGCAAGGCCCTCTTAATTAAGAGCGTTGGTGTTCAAACGTCGTTCTTCAAATTATGGGTGTAGGACTTGCAAATCGCAGTCATACTATTGACTGAGTTCTTAAAAAAAGGACACAGGCTGCCTTCCCACCCTCAGTCCGTTGATCCAAAGAACACTGAGAGCCTATATGAAACCAGCTTGGACGTAAGAATGACGTTTTCGAGCTCCAATCCAGAACCCTCTTGCGTTGTTACGTACTCAAGCTGACTGTTTGCTGATGAGGACTGATCGAGGACCCCCATTTATTGTGTGCACGGCAACTGAGTGACTGTAGTCTTCTCTTTCAAGCATTCAGCCGCCGTCCATGGCTTCGTGGCTTCGACTCCACTCTTTGACACCAACAAAGTCGACAATAAACAGCCTTCCCACTACCTTCGACAAAATTTGATCAAGTGTCTGGGTAAACAAGTGCCCTGTCGCCTCGCTGCTGATTGCGGAAGTTCCTGTCGCCACCAGAGGTTTCCAACCCTCACCCACACTCGTCATCGCCTCGCCACTATCAGGCCCCCAATGACGGTGTCAATAAACAACCGAATTTGTTGGTAAATACTGATTTCGTTGACAAATGAAACTCCGCTGCGCAGTGATACCGCCTCAACCGCATGTCATCTGTCAGCTTTGCCTAACGACCCGTGTGACTATGTCCCCTCCGCGCCGCCCCCTCTCTTCTTTCGATGATTTATTGGAATTCACGTTCACATCTTAAGAGCCCACGGCTAAGCTGTCCCCTCACATTGTTCTCAACGAAATTTATAACGAGCCGCAAAAAGAACACCGAATTCCACGGTGTGTCTATTTGCAGATGCAAGGCATTCCTTAAGTGACAATCGAATAAATTCGCTAGCGGGGGCTCGCATAATTAATTGGCCAGAATGCACGGCTGTGTTTTATTGCGTGGCGCCCCCGTGATGGGAAAAGATTTTCGCGAACATCGTGGACACCGTGAGTCAATGGGAATGAACTGAGATTTGATGGTCAGACGCGCAAATGGAGCAGATTTCTGGTCACTAATGGGTTTCTCTTTTTGGTTGTTGTTTTTTTTTGCGATGTTTTCACTGTGGGGAGGTCGGGGTGACTCCGTGTTTGCCAAGATGTCACCTGAAATCGACGCTGCAAAAGCAATGGTGGGGACGTTGAGACACAAGCTTTCTCCCCAGCACTGGAGGTGACAACTGATGAACCGCAGGTTGAGGTCGTTAGGCCACAAGTGAGGAGACGTCGCATTTTTTCACACGCTCATCCATTTAAGGGAAGCCACTTCACAAATTGCCTTGAATCTGAAGGAAGGTTGCTCACAAGCATGCTGGAAGGTAGAATCTTCCGGAATTCGAGTCGATGTCCAGGCATCTGCCACCAATACAGAGTGTATTCTTTAGGCGTTACCAGGCCATGTTCTCCGTGGACTAGGTATGGTCCTCACCATCAACCTTGTGTGAAGGGGTTATGCTTTACCTAATCTTCGTCTCCTGTTGCGATGAACTAGACTCTCTTTAGACGACTGTTTTCATACGGAACAACCATAGCAGCTTCCTTTCCTCCTCACGCGCTGTCGCCTATGACATTACTTCTGCAGAATAGGCCTATATTTTAAACTAGCTCGATCACCAGAGGGGACGCTTTTCAGAGCGGACTCATGTGAAACAGGGAATGTGGTCCTTTCGGCGGCCACTCAGTAAAGCGGATGAAGGATGACTTCAGACTAGAATCGCCAATTTCACGATCAGCGACGATCACACAACGTTCTGGAGGATCATCGCTGATCTTGTCCTTGCATCACGATCATGAGGTCCTCGTCGCTTCCATTTGACGAACTGGCAACAACTCCTGACTTCCCACAGAACTGCCATCAAGCCTCCAACTCCCCACATCGCTGTATAATTACACCGATCGCAAAGCAACCGATCGATGTCCGACCCATGCTAGCTTGCAACTCATCTCGACCCTCCCCCCGCCAAACATCCATCAAAATGTTAATTGTGGTCCGTCCATTAAGCCGAAAAACTGGGTCAAAAGCCCCCGAAATTCGTCTGCAGAGCCACCCATTAGGTCCACCTTCTCCCCACCCCCATCGCCCGCCCTGCTGTGAGCTCCGTGCTCGCACAAGTTTCCCTCATTTTCGTTACACAAAGTACTTCCGTTCGGCTGCCACTACAAACGACCGTTCGTATGTGTGTCACTTTCATCTCGTCTCATTCTCGGCCCATTCACCGCAGCCTATAAATTCTCGCCCATCGCCTCGCTCAAAGAAAATCAACGCCGCCGCTGGGCAGGGATGTGGGAGAGCGGGCGCGCCTGAAATGGGGACACTATTCTATTTTCACTTTCCACCGGGCGATGCCGTGCGACGGGGGCTGACACGCAATTCGAATTAGCCTATTGACGTCTCAGATTGATGCGGCTCTTCCTCTGTGATGTCATAAAGTTTTGTCAACCAATTAGATTCTCCCATCAACACATGCCGTCCCGGCTTCATTCTGCGGAGTGCGCCGCGTCGACAGTCCGATCTGACCGAAATTGTCTGGCTTCGGCAGTCGCATGCCGATGTCATGTACATGCGACTGGAGCGGAGTCTCCTGCGGCAGCTGCTGTCGAAATGTCCGCTGTTTGGTGTCTCTATCAAGTGACACTCGACACGGAACGCTAATGGCGAGAAAACTAATCCCATTTGCATCGATACCCGGTGCACAGCGGTCCGTGCGGGCCGCAGGAGTCGATACTCGTAAATTGCAACATGTCACGGGAGATTTGCAACTTCGTTTGGGCATACAGTTGGCTGCTGTCTGCCGGCGAAAAGGAATTTTTGCGCTGCTTTGGGTTCCGTTTTGGACGCAAGTTGATGTTGATTGGAGTTGCTTGTGGTGTGGGAAATGTTTTTGAGACGTTTTTTTTCGTTGCTTGGGAGCTTAACAGACTTTTTGTGAAGAGTTGCAATGTTTTCCTGAACGACAACTGATTGGGGACGTAAGGGGAACACAGTCTAGAGCCACACAGTCGACGGTGATCGCATAAAGAGGCACACAGTCGCCAGCGACCGCACGCTAAAGCGAGGAGTAGTCGCCAGCGATCGCAAGCTAGAGAGGGACACAGTCGCCAGAGATCGCTCGCTAAAGAGGGCCATAGTCGCCAGCGATCGCACCCTCAAGCAGGGACCTGACTGGCTTTCGAGCAGTAAGCGGCTGCTGATCGCACGCTAAAGAGGGACACAGTCGCTAGCGATCGCACGCTTAAGAGGGACACAGTCGCCAGTGATCGCACGCTAAAGCAGGGACCTGACTGACTTTCGAGCAGTAAGCGGCTGCTGATCGCACGCTTCAGAGGGACACAGTCGCCAGCGATCGCACGCTAAAGCAGGGACCTGACTGGCTTTCGAGCAGTAAGCGGCTGCTGATCGCACGCTAAAGAGGGACACAGTCGCCAGCGATCGCACGCTAAAGCAGGGACCTGACTGACTTTCGACCAGTAATAGCAGACTGGCGATCATAGGCTTGTCACCGATCGCATCTGACTTCGATTGCCGATCGATCGCCAAAAGCTGCTGCTGATCGATTCTTATCGAAGGAAGCGAATATCGCTGGTGATCCTGACGTTCATGGAATGTAATGGCATCTCGATCATGAGCCTCGTTTCCTGTTCACGATCGGCGATAAGCACACAACTCTCTAGACTGATCACTGGTGATCGTGTCCCTCTTCCAAGAGCTCCCAAACCCTTTCTGTTTCCCCTAAAATACCAAAAGACCGCACAGCATTCCCCCTCGATCGCGCTGATCACCGAAGGATCATCAAAAGGAATGCAATCAATTCCACGATCGGTATGATTAATGCCATCGATTCCATTCCGCGGCGACCAAATTCGTTCATTAACCGTCTCTGGCTACCATAATTTCTCCGAACTCCAAATTTGAAAGCGCCCACCTCCGAGCGATCACCGAACGAATGTGCCTTTTGCGGCGTCCATCCCCACGCTCTGAGTCACAGGCTCCGCCGATTTGTCATTCCCACCGAAACGCGTTCCAACATGAAGGCATTCGTCGGCTGGCATCCGCGCTCCCACACTCAACACACCTCAGACGGAATTCGGTGCCGTACAGCTGTCGAACGAGCAGACATGAGTGCTCTCCAAGCCCTTACAACACCCACCACCATTCACTCGAACAGCGCCGACAATTCGATCGCGATCACCAGCGAGCACAAGCGTTGTTGTATCGGCAACTTGTTAGGCCAGGCGGCGGGACACCGCGCCGCAAGACGGCACCCCGCACTTGACTTTCGGTTAATTGGAAATTAATTGTTTCGTGTCTCGATAGAGTTTCCAACGTTCGCCAGATGGTGGCAGCGACAGGCTCACCGTGGCCCGGTGCGAAATTGCGTTCGCCGCCGCGGCTGTCATCGGCCGCAGTCGATATCTATTTTGGCCCACGCACCGTGATTCAGTTCACGGAGGCATAAATTTCGAAATAAATAGAGGGTGCCTCTCCCCAACCCCTTTCTCGAGCGGCGTGGGTGATCGTGGAGCACTTCCAACTCGGCGGAGGGACTGACGGAGGTCTTCAGGGGAATTTATGAGCCGCTGGTCGAGCTCAAGCTTCGGCCTGACGCCGCGCTGGAGAGGCTTCTTAAATTAATTTGTGGAGCTTAGCGCAAGCGGGCTTAATTAATTGAAATGAATTGATGGTTCGGGTGAATCGCTTCTTAACAAGGAACCACCAGCGGAACACCGTCCGGGTCGTTTCGTTTCGTTTCGCGGAAGTGGGTTAATGGGCGCGCAGTAGGTGGCATTGCGCGGAGGGCGTTCTTCACAGTTACACGCTCGAGTGGCTGTCCTCCTGGCCGAGGGGGAACGGACAACTCAATTAAGCGCTGCCGTGGTTGTGGTCGTTTGTAACTCAACCCAGAGATAACCGATCAAAATTGAGATGTGCCTTTGATGACGCCCATTAAACTGGCGTGACACATTTTCAGCTGAAACCGAGCTCTCTTCGGGCATTCTCAACGAACTCTGTGGCCAGCTGTGCCATTGTGGATCGTGTTCGCTGGGGGAACTGCCCACACGGCCGTGGTTCGCGTGAGTGGGTGATGCTGAGTTCGGAATGGAATTTCAGCAACGCGCCAAAAAGTCTGACTGATTCATTGCCGCTGCGAGGTATTTGCATATCTTGTCGCGGTTTGTCTGTGACCTTGTAAGCGGGGATTAGAGCTGGGTGAGTAAGTCTCGGGCTCCCACGTACTTTGGGTCGTCACTGAGACAGCAGTGCGGAGAGCGGCTTCTGCAGAAGCTGCTGAGCAACGGGGAGACTCTCGCGGGAAGTCATCAATCATCTGTCTGTTGTTCTGATCCAAAAGGGAGAGAGGTGGTAAGGTGGGAGCTGACGGTGATCTTGCCGAAGACGATCTTGGCGAATTTGACGCTGATCTTCTGAAAGACGCCAGCGATCTTGGCGAAGGTGACGGTGATCTTCTGGAAGATGCCAGGGATCTTGGCGAAGGTGGCGGTGATCTTCTGGAAGATGCCAGCAATCTTGGCGAAGGTGACGGTGATCTTGTGGAAGATGCCAGCGATCTTGGCGAAGGTGGCGGTGATCTTCTGAAAGACGCCAGCGATCTTGGCGAAGGTGACGGTGATCTTCTGGAAGATGCCAGGGATCTTGGCGAAGGTGGCGGTGATCTTCTGGAAGATGCCAGCAATCTTGGCGAAGGTGACGGTGATCTTGTGGAAGATGCCAGCGATCTTGGCGAAGGTGGCGGTGATCTTGTGGAAGATGCCAGCGATCTTGGCGAAGGTGGCGGTGATCTTGTGGAAGATGCCAGCGATCTTGGCGAAGGTGACGGTGATCTTCTGGAAGATGCCAGTGATCTTGGCGAAGGTGACGGTGATCTTCTGGAAGATGCCAGCGATCTTGGCGAAGGTGGCGGTGATCTTGTGGAAGATGCCAGCGATCTTGGCGAAGGTGACGGTGATCTTGTGGAAGATGCCAGCGATCTTGGCGAAGGTGACGGTGATCTTGTGGAAGATGCCAGCGATCTTGGCGAAGGTGACGGTGATCTTCTGGAAGATTCCAGGGATCTTGGCGAAGGTGGCGGTGATCTTGTGGAAGATGCCAGCGATCTTGGCGAAGGTGACGGTGATCTTCTGGAAGATGCCAGTGATCTTGGCGAAGGTGACGGTGATCTTCTGGAAGATGCCAGCGATCTTGGCGAAGGTGGCGGTGATCTTGTGGAAGATGCCAGCGATCTTGGCGAAGGTGACGGTGATCTTCTGGAAGATGCCAGGGATCTTGGCGAAGGTGGCGGTGATCTTCTGGAAGATGCCAGCAATCTTGGCGAAGGTGACGGTGATCTTGTGGAAGATGCCAGCGATCTTGGCGAAGGTGGCGGTGATCTTGTGGAAGATGCCAGCGATCTTGGCGAAGGTGACGGTGATCTTCTGGAAGATTCCAGGGATCTTGGCGAAGGTGACGGTGATCTTCTGGAAGTTAGTCGTGATCTCCTATAAAACGACGCCGATCTTGGCGATGGTGACGATGATCCTCTCTAAGTCGCCGCTGATCCCCCAAAGATTGATCTTCTAAACCAAAACTCCCACCGTTGCTTCTGGCATTTCACATTCTCCCACAATCGTCGCCGCACTGCCGACGGCATCTAGTCACACCGACTGGACCCAATTCACTGCCGCGCTTATCTCCAGTCAATCACCTGACACTTCTCACACGTCGTCGGCCGGCAAGCGACCCAAATCGTGATCGCGATAGGCCAGGCAAGAGAGCCAAACACACGGCGCGGCGTGTAGCAAGTTCGTCGTCTGAAAAGCTTCTAATTAGCAGCACAATTGTCCGCGGCTATTGTTTGCCAGCAGTGCGTTCCCACACTTAACCACCGACTCGGGCCGCACGCCGCCGCCCCCAGCGGTTGCCCAAAAAGCGTTTTGTCACAATTTACACCCTCATTTCGTGGCAATTAAAGTCGACAAATAGTCGCGTAATTAAATAATTTCCCAAAGCCGCAACAGCCGCCCATTGTTGACACTTCATAAGTCCGTTTCGTTGTTCTGGCCAAGCCTTGAACGTGGACACACAGGTGACTCCATTGCCTGGCTCATTAGCGTGCCGCGGGCTTGGAATCCATTGGAATGCCCTGGACAAATATGCCGCGGCAGCGCGAGAGAGGATCACTGTGCCGTGCTGGGGGCGAGGATCGATGTGCATGCACAGAGAGGCATTGTGATGCTAATTGAAGGTGAGGGCGTGTGCAGGGGATGCGACGGATTCGATGGGATGGTGCATGGAAGGAGAGAGAAAACGAAAAAACGTGACCATCAGCCCGGGTTCGAGATGGAAGGTGAACCACCACCAGCATCGGCGCGGCGGTGAGCATATCCGCATGCACTGGGGCTGGGGTACAGTTAAGGGAAAACCTCTGGAAAAAGATTGATTGTTTTTGCCCTCGTCTCTCCTTCGGCTGCAAGTACCACGCGCGGTTGTGTTAAATTTGGGTGGTCCTCGTGAGAGGAGGAAGTCTGCAGACTGTGAGTGGAAAGTGCCTCTAATCGGTTCGCCTGGCGCTGGGGATTCGATTGTGGCCAGGAAGACGTGTGCCTGGGAATGAGGAAGTGATCTGTGGCAGTTGTCAGGTCGTTTGGTTGACGGAGGGTGGTTGAGTTTGTCTAGGTTGAGGGGAGTTGTTGGTTTAAACGTTCATTCGAACAGAGTTTCTCAGCTGAGACGCCTTGGCGGGTTCTTGGCCACCTTCTCATGCCGTCTTGGCGGGTGCCTGGCCACGGTCTCATGCCGACTAAGCGGGTTCTTGTCCACGGTCTCTTGCCGACTAGACGGGTTCTTGGCCACCGTCTCATGCCGCCTTGGCGGGTTCATGGCCACCGTCTCAAGCCGCCTTGGCGGGTCTTCGACCACCTTCTCATGCCGCCTTGGCGGGTTCTTAGCCACCTTCTCATGCCGCCTTGGAGGTTTCTTGGCCACCTTCTAATGCCGCCTTGGCGGGTTCCTGGCCACCGTCTCATGCCGGCTTAGCGGGTTCATGGCCACCGTCTCAAGCCGCCTTGGCGGGTCTTCGATCACCTTTTTATGCCGTCTTGGCGGTTTCTCGGCCACCTTCTCATGCCGGTTTGGCGGCTTCTTAGTCACCTTCTCATGCCGGCTTTGCGGGTTCTTGGCCAAGCTCACATGCTGCCTTGGCGGGTTCATGGTCACCGTCCCTAGCCGCCTTGGCGGGTCTTCGGCCACCGTCTCATGCTGTGCCCTTTCAATCCTCTGCGCTGATCCCTCTTGATCTAAGAAGCGCTCGTCCGCTCCATTCCAGTCCCATCCATCGCCCGTTTCACTTCTTGCGCCACAGACTCTTCCCATCGCATCCTCGCCTACGCTACCCAATTGTCAATTGTCTTCGAATTCGGAATCCTTTGTAGTCGCTCACTGGATAGCCAACCAATGCCCAGCTACACTCGGGCCATTTAAATTCAAATCCAATTCCCCGCTCTGGACCAATTCCGATCCTCGTCTCCACTCTTCCTTCTCGTCGTCGTCGTCGAAAATTTATTCCAGCCATTTGAGAGTTTTATGCGCCCGCTTAACAACGCAAGCCGCCTTGCCAAGATCGTCCCCCCGATATGGCAGAACAATGGCCGCCGAGATGGCAGCCTGTGCCGCGATCGCCGATCTGTCGCAGCAGTAGCAGCCACAGGCGGAGGTGGTTTCATCTCGTTACGGTTTTGCCATTTTAAACGATGCCAAGTTGCGCAACATCGGAACGAGGCCCAGTCGCGATCGCCGATCGGTCTAATTTGTGAGGCCGGAACGAACGTGGAAGCCATCGCCGAAAAGTGTCACGAACGCGGCGGCCATCCGTCGAATTAATATTCAGCCGAAAAAATGCCGACACTTTCCTGTGGCCAGCGGCGCTCGGGGTCTAGCTCTAGCGGAAGGGATTCAACCGTGCGCCGCCCCTTGATCTCCTGAGCCCTGACGGATGAGATACAAATTTTAATGACGAACCGATTGTGTGTCCGCTTTGCTCGTCTGCTTCGTGGTTCGTGGTTCGTGGTTCCTTTTCTCTCTCGTCCGTCGGCTGGGAAAAGTTGAAAAACTCCTCGCTTGTCGGATGATTTATTCGCGGATCGGGATGTGTCGTCGGTTTTCGGGAACCTCACCACGGTTTGAATGTTTTCTCGGGAATCACATGGAATTCGATGTCAGATTCTGGACGTGCGTGCGTGTCGCGAGGGAGGGAGCGAGGGAACGGCAAGATGAAGTACTTCCCATTTCGGTGCCCGGGAAGAGACCACTGTGAGGATGGCATTCCGGGAAAGGCACGTGATCTAGTTTTGACAAATGACATGTTCATTTGTTCGTACGGGCATTCCGAGGTGTCGCCGTGTGATGGGATTACGAGAGAGTGATCGTGTGGGTCGATGTGCCCCTGAGTCCCACCACCAGTGTCCACTGTCCACCCTGCGGCAGTCCATATATGCACTTGAGACTGTTTTCCAAGAAATTCCAGAAGCTGTACGCCGCCGTATCAGTGTCGCCAGCAGTAGTCAGAGTCGTCGTCATCGTCGTCGTCGTCGCATCCCGCCACAACTGCGACGCAGGAAAATTGTCACGCGTGCGCATTGGAGCACATATAATTTAATTTGCCTTCAGGAGGAGCCCTATCCCCGGCACAGACGCCAGCGTCGAGCACAGGAGACGATGTCGCCAGGTTGCACATGCACAAGATGACGGGGCAAGCTTCTGGGCCATGGCTCGGCCGGGGCGGTCTGTCGCCCAGCGTTAGACAGTGTACGCGCGTCGTTCGCCAGTAGTCTGGCCTTTTTGCGCGCCCCTCCGTTGGAGATAATCATCGTGGCGGCATTCGTTTCTTATTCAATTTAAAGTCAGACAACAGCCAGAAGCCAGAAGCCAGAAAAACAGCTCAGGATGCCGTTCTGCTTCGCGCTTGCGCGCGTCTCTCTGTGTGTGTGTGGAGTTAGGCCACCCGACTGGGGTTTGATGGAAGTTGGCGCAGCGACAGACAGGCGAACAGACGGACGACGTGCAAAGTGGCTGCACATCCAGGCGACAGATTCAACGACGACGACGACGACGATGGCGTGTGCGTGCTAGGAAACCTTCATTGCCTGCCCAGCGCACAGTAGTGCCTTTGCTGATTTTTGCTTCTTGCTTAATTTGCATATTTCCCCTGAACGCGGCCACAGAAGCCGTTGGCATACATTTTACGAGCCAACCGCGACGGCCATTGTCTGTGCCCGGCGATCAAAGGGATTCTGGATGCTCTGGTGGAGCTAACAAATCACCTCGACCTGGGTACCTGCGGATCGCCCAACTGATCCTCAATGGATTTTTGACAATCGTTCAATATGACGAGACTCTGAATTCCTCCCGATCGCCTTTTGTTTGTCACTCAGTCCGGCAGAGCCGTGTATCCGTTGGAGGTTATCGCATCGTTGTCCTTGAAATATTTTGTTCCACCAAATTGTGTTGTGTTCTGTTGTTGTTTTGGGAGAAGACACACAGAATTCGTCTGCGTTTTGTTTGGTTCCTTTTTGTCTGCCTGCATGCGGGGTGAGAAATTTATGGGCCAGCGCTGCAGCTGCTCATAATGACAGTGTTTTATGGGACAAGAGAGAAAAAAATAAATAAAAACATAACTCGACGCTGACTTGAGGTTCCATGGGTGTGATGGGAACTACTGGCCTGTGAGGACATCGATGCGTTATTATGTTGCTGCTACATTGTGGCACAATGGCGGGGAATTCGGAGTCATTTTGCACGTTGACAAGTGTTGACTGTCGAATGTGCAGACGGTTTTTAATGGGTTCCGGGGAACGTTGAGCGAGACTGAGGTGGCCAGGGTCACCGGAGGGACGGAAATGTGCGGTGAAAGGGCTGGGATACACCTGTTTTCATAGAGTTCACAGAGTCGTCGTGGAATCGTTCAAGTGCTTTGCGCATGTGGTTGAGGTGTGGTTCAAATGGAGGTTGCTGATATTCTAGCACAAATGTGCTAGACAGAGACAAAGACGTTAGCCCTTAAGCAGGCTTCTCGTCATTGCTTACCTCTGACGATCGACAAGTCATCACTGCAAGAAGCAGCAAGTGGCTTGTTGTCACTAATTCCACTTGGGTACACCACCTTAGACACCGGCGTTCTCTGTTGCTTTGTCCCATAGGTTCGGAGTCGAAGGCTCTTCAGTCAGGAGCTGCAGATCTAGCCACCTTCCACTTTCGACCCAAAGACGCCTCATAATGACTCACGTCGGTGTACACCAAGACCAAGCACTGTATACCTTGCATCAATCGTCTGCTCCAGATCCCATCACCACCAAAGATCACCCAAGATCACACGAGACCCAAGAGTTCATCAGTCGCTTTTGAGACTTCCCATGCCACTGGGCCCTGTAGTCGGAGTCTTACCCTTACCTTACCCATAACGTGAGCCTGGTCCTTCTAAGGACGGCTCTATTACACAATTAGCCCCTTGAGCTCGAAGAAACAGCGGCTGACAAGACTTAGGCTAGGTTAGCGATCCCAACTGCAAATGGTGACTGGAACAGCTTCTACATAAGTCGTTGTAGGAAGTACCTGGTCTGGAACGTCCATATTCGTGCAGTGCGACTGACCACCAGACCCAGAATGAAGTCATTTTTGTAAATGAGGCATTTGATGCCTAGTGCCTTTCAATATGCGATCATTCCAACTTCAATTTAAACAAATTTTTAATCCAAACGATGCTACTTCGGCTTATCAAAAAAACTGGGCTTGAAACCCCTGACTCGAAGAGGCAAAATTCACAAGACTCTTATTTTGCCAGTCCTGTTTCATGCAGCCGAAAGCTGGACGCTAAGCAATACTGCAGAGGTTATTCTTGATGCCTTCGGTATAAAAAATCTAAGACAGATACGTGGCCCCGACTGCGAGAAAGGCGAATGGAGGAGAAGACACAACCGTGAACTCTACGATCTGTGCCGGGATGTGGATGTAGTCCAGAGACGAAAATCCGTCGACTACATTGGCTCGGCCACATCGAGCGAATGGACAACAACGCTCCAGCAAAGAGCGTCTTCGAATCCGAGCCCCCTGGTTCGAGAAGAAGAGGTACAGACAGCTTGAACCTTGATGCCTGGAAGCAGCGTGCCCAGGACCTTCACTGATGGAAGGCAGCAATTGCTCACGCTCAGACCCTTTATGGTTCACTGTGGCGTCAGTCGGCTCTGTCTGACGATCAATGCCTCTTTGCAGAGCACCACAAATTGTTTTGTTCCATCTCGGTATTTGAACTTGTTAGTTGACTGTCTTGGTCTAGTCTCTGGTGTCGATCAGTTGAATCGATCGGTTGAAAATTGAGTCTGAACTTGTCGTGAGAATGGTCAACTGCAGTTGATGAACCGAGTCAACACGAGTTACGTCCAAATTGAGTTGAAACGAATTAAATTTATGTCAAACCGAGTTCTGCTTCTGCTTCTAATGGCGGTACACTTAGGGGATTATCGACTCGGTGGTTGGTCATCTCTATTAGACAAGGTGACGCACTGTCAGAGTATTCTTCAGCAGATTGCGCCGAACTCAAACGTCAACACCAGAGGCACGATATTCCACAAAGCTGTGCATTTGTTCGCACATCCTCGGAAGAACGCAACGAGGCTGTCAGTTGGGCGTTTGTGAGCATAGAGAAGGAAGCTGGAGCTTGCGCCCAATGAGGGTAAGACAAAGAACACGCTGCCTACGAAAAAGTTCACCAACACCGACGTCGCTATAAGCACGCCATATTGTCGAATTATCAAAGACTTTGTCTACCTAGGCTCCGAAATTAGCACAAGCAATGACACCACCACGGAGGTATAACGGAAGATGAGGATCAAGCTGGCCATGCGCCACAGAGGAATAAAGCCCTCTCTCGAAGGACACTATATAAGGCCTTCATATTCCCAGTCCTGCAGAAGCATGGACACTAACTAAAGCGGGCGAGGATGTTCTTCGAGAAAAGTTCTTGGAATTTTCTTCGGTCCCGTATGTACTGATGGTGGCTTGGAGGAGAAGACTGAACGAACAGGGACATCGATCTGGTCAAACGAGTGCGAGTCTCTCGTCATAGATGACTAGGACTAGAACACCAATGCTCCGGCCTGGAATGTCTCCGACTCAAATTCCGAGGGACAACGCGATAAAGAAAGACAACGCCTTCGGTGACGCACGCAGTTAGAAGGGGACCTCAATAAGTTGATCGTGCGTGCTTCGTTTGGACTGTGTTATCAAAGAGATTTCCCTTAAGCCTGCTTTTGGACGCGCACTGCAATTCAGAGACTAGTTCTTTTCAGTCGCCTTACATGAGTATGGAATCCCTCTATCTCTCTGTCCATCTATACCTTTGGCTGGGTCTTGACTCCGGACAATTAATAACCCTTAAGCACGCGCAGCTTATAAAAATAAGGGACCGGGACCGTAAAAAGTCCAGTTGATCGCAGTCTGCAGTTCCACTTTGAAGGATTGAGGGTCTCTGCTTTGGGGATAGACTTCGTCTGTTCTAAAGACAGCAGAGTTTGAGACTTCGGTCGGTCATCGTTCTTGGTTGTCTGACCGACGGGGCCTTTCTCTCTAGAGGGTCTTTGTTGTAAAGCTATGGGTTGAGCTACAGCCCGTCGTGGTCTTGGACATACGTAGCTTCTACACAAACCAGACGCATTATGCTTCCAGCTTTCTGATTTGAGCGAGGTGAAGCTGAACTGAATTTTGCTCGTGCCGGGGATTGAACCGAAACAGGATATGGAGGCTATGCACATATTGTTTCGAATTCAGGGCGCCCGACTTTTCAGCAGCGCCTCCCAGTCTAGGGAGACCTGCTTGCAATGCGTTGGGTCTCCTTTTTGCCCATAACCACTTATGCTCCCAGCACACTGCCAGCACCCGTCTTTCTAAGTCCACCCGACATCGCCGATCAACCCGCTAATTACCACTAAACACTCCCGTGACTAAAAATCCGAGCCGAAGTTCGTTAACGCGGATTAAATTCGTTTCACCCCAATTCCGCGTACTCCTCGTGTGATTTGCTGCCTCAACCCTTCCGCCCCGCGGCCAGACTAACATAATTACTACAAGAGCACACATTCGCCACCCTCCACCGACCCGCTAACACAACAATCACGCTCAGGCCTAACCATCTCCCCAGGTTTGCTTTTTTTTGCACGAACTCTCTCTCTCTCTGTTCCTTCCTCGGCGCTCTTAATTATCTTAACCACTTCGAGCATCCCCTATAATTAGACCGAAAATTAACAGGTAACCAGCGATCAGCAGCAGCCAGCGCAGTGAGCCATGTAAGCGACTGTCGGTAGGTAGACGGTGGAAACGCCGTCCACCACACGGTGCTCAGCGTACATTCCCTGTAATGGCCGGGGAATTGCATCTGACTCCACGGCGCGGCGGTGCCTTTCGGCGTGATCGCCAATCTCGAGCCTGTTCGAAAGAGTTCATTAGAGTGTCTGATCTTTATTTATTGAGCATCGCTCGCGGTTCAGCGGCGGCCCATTTGCATACGCGGCTTTCTCGCGGTCTCATCCGCGATAAATATGGATTTTTGTAGCGCGCTGATCTCGCGTGTGTGGGACGGCAACCAAACATGCCTGCGCTTCGCACGGGAATCAATTAAAGCAAGGCAAAGCAAAACGAAACAAGAACGACGAGACCGCCGGACCGGATGGACGATTTGCATAAACGCCTCGCGGGGGCTTCTGGACGCCCACGTAATTTATTTAATTATTTTGTCAACTCAATGCGCGTTAATCGGTTGGCTAGCGCCACCATCGCGATTTTGAATATTCCTCTGAACTGGTCCTACTTAACTGCATTCCATTTGCTTCGAGGGGCGAGATAATTACAGACAGAGAGAGCGAGAGTTAATGGATCCCGGGCTTCGTTGAAGCGTGTGAATGTGGACCATCGGCTAATTGAGGGTTTACCTTACCTCTTGCCTAATGGAGGACATTTGTCTTCGGCGGGAGGTGTTACCAATCGGTGATTACCTCAACTTCTCTTGAAGCTCCCCGAACGAGCACTGTGGGGGTCATCGACTGCGAATCTCCGAATGTGACTCTATTTCCATTCACCACGTGATCACAACCCTTACACATCCTGCCCACCGCCTCCCTCTCACTAAATCATCGTGTCAACCATCGCAAAACCGTCCCTCAAACCATCCAACACACGATGTCACTATAATCGACATCAACCATCATCCGTCTGCCCCGTTCAGCGTCTAATTGAAGGCGGCCCTCCTGACTCATCCGAGTGCTCGTAATAATTCTTGGCTCGTCTTAAAACTTCCAACAAATGAGTACATTTGAGATGAAAGTGCGGCACTAAAGCCGGCTTTTAATGGCCCAAAATGATAGTGTGCCCGACGATGGCACGATGGAGCGGTTGGCGATGCGTTCGCTGGGCCGCGAGAGAGATTTATGTGATGGCGGATGAGTTCTGGTTCTTTACGGCGGCATATTGTTTTGCGGCAAAAAAAAAAAGAGGAAGACTGTGCAAAAAGGAATACAAAGAGAAGTACAAGAAGTCCCTCAACTGGATGATGCGCGTAATTAATGTTAAAAGGTTTTGCATTTTATTCGCCTCCATTTGGAGGCCAACTTCGACCTTGATTTGGAAATAACGTGCCGGTAATGAGGGTGTTAGTGTTCCTTTGTCTGTTGCAGCTGGCTGTGGACGGGGCAATGACGGTGAAGATATCAAAGTGTACAGAAATGGTGTGCTTTTGCTAAATCGCTGATGTCGTGCGATTTTATTCGGCGATTTCGCTTTTTCGTTGACCGTTTACGGAGACCTAGATGATCAAAATACGCTTTTTTAGAGCCCTCACTCAGGCCGCTGTGACCAGTAGTAAGGAGGAAAAAAAGTCAGAGAAGGTGAAAAAAGTGACAAAATTTGCAAATTCGCCGATTTCTTGCGATTTTCAGCGATTTCGTTAACCTTTTTAGGACTTGTAGAGGACTGAAAGCACAAAATCCTGCCGTTAGGACTAACAGAAGGCAGAAAAAGTCACGCAAAGTTGACCTGAAATGGTTTATTTTACAAAATCGCCGATATCTCGCGATTTTTCAGCGATTCTGCTTGTATGTTGGCTTTTTGGCGATATTTAGAGGACTGAGAGACGCTTCGGTTTCTGAAGTTCAAAATCATGCCGCTCGGACCAGCAGAGGGTACAAAAAGTCACGCAAAGTTGACCAGAAATGGTTTCTTTTCCAAAATCGCCGATAGCTCGCGATTTTTTGGCGATTCTACATGTTTGTTCATGTTTTACGGATATTTCGAGGACGGAAACACGCTTGCGTGTCTTGAGCTTTAAAAAATGCTGCTACGACCACCAGAAGGTGGGCAAAAGGTGACCTGAAATGCAGTCCAAAGTCATATCCTTCCTCGACATCGACAGCCTTCCCAAGAGAGAGAGAGAACCTTCCCAGGAAACGCTTGACCAGAATGTCTTTTTAACGCACCCACTCTCAAGGCCCACTTGGGAAGCTCGCTCTAGATCAAGTCCGATCTCGTAAATCTTTGTCGCCACAAAAACACCTTAAAATCGCCCTTAGCCAGTCTATTCCTATCCAAACCGATCCCCAGCCCTGATTAGGGCCTCAAAAATTTCCCAGTCCATCCGCAAGACTTCCGTCCCAGATCCACTGGCCAGATACGGACGCTAGTCAGAGCGCTCAAGACGAATCGGAATGTCCCTTTACCTTGAATTCTAGAGCGCGAACCTGACTCGCCTCCTGCCTCCCAATGCTCGTGCTCCTCGAGCCAGCCTCTTCAGTATTCGAGACTGAACGCGAACTCAACGACCGAATCCGAGTCGCACTTATCGTCGCCGATAACGAAATGATTTACGGACGGAAAGGCCGTTTAGGCAGAGCTACGGCGACGAGCACACGAAAGAGACGAACAACAGAACCGACTGCCGCGACTACACACGTGATCAGATTGCGGCTGGTCCGGATTCGAAATTCCGTATCGGCCGTCTCCATTCAGGCCCGGCATTCGGATTGAAACATTATGTAGAGCAGATCGATTAGATCTCCTCTGCTGGTGTGGAGCGGCGCGGCGCGTCGCTGCTTCCATTCAGTAGCCGCTGAAGTGCGCGGTGGCCGTGGCATTGTCGCCTTCAATGGAAAATCCAAAATTTCACAGAAACACCAGAGTGAACAGCCCAAACGTGTGGTATCGGGGTGTTATGTCTTGAATAACAAATCAGATGAAGGGGGGTGCTGGCTCTCTCTCGTGGTTGTGTGTTGATTTATGAATGAAATGCGACGTCATTCCGTGACAAATTTTTGATGGCGTTTCCTCTTTTTGTTTCGTTTCAGGTGACTCGAGGAAGTCAGTCAAACCACAGCACAGCGCCATCATTTTGGTCTTGAGGTAAGTCTGCATTGGATTTGTTTATCTCTCGATCGTCTAGTCGTCCTCGTGTAACGAAGTGCTCCCGTTGATGGATTTATGAGGCTTCGCGTGTGATGGGGTTCCCCGAGTGCAGTTCTGCAAGATCTAGTTTAGTTGCCGTATGCACGGCACGTAGGCCATTGTCTAGAGTTGAGTGCGTCTACGAAGGACCTGCCGTCACGGAATCAGGATTTTGTGAAGGGAATGCGTAATAAATCGGAGTTGGGGTCAGGCGATCGATTGAGTTGTTGAAGGGAGTTAATGGGTGCAGACGCGAGGAGAATGAACTATTTTTGGGGTCAATTGTTGGGTGTTAGGGACGGCGAGGTTTAATAGCCTCACAAGCTCATCATTCTTGATCTGAATTGGTTCCATTTGGTTCTGGGATCAGGACCTGACTGGAATTCGGAGCGCGGACGGAATAGAGTTCGGAGATTGGAAGGAATTGTTTGGCTTCTTTTAGTGATCCGTCTCGCAGCCAGGACGAGAAGAGGGAACCCAGAGTTTCTTGGTTTCTAAATCAGACCCCGCTCTAGAGGCGATAGGGAACCACGCAATGTCCTTAGTTGTTGAAATAATCCTCACACTGTCTGTTCTGGTTTGTGGTCAGACTGTCACCAGACTGAGTGTTCCTGCGAGTGTCAAGGAGGCTACACCAGCAGAGGCGGTGTAAGAAGGCAGACACTTCCACTCTACCCTAGTTCGACTTTGCTGTCACTTGGATTGCTTAGTTCGGTTTGTTATACCACAAGTCAACTGCGAGAAGTCTATTCCGGTCGAAATGAGAGGTCATTGCAAGAACAGAGAGGCTGTACTGTCGTTTCCTCATCTCCTCATTGTCTCTACGTTTTCTCCAGAAGTCGTCAGTTCCAATGGCGCAGTGACCAGTGCTAGCGTCGAGGAGAGTCCGAAGTCTCCTCGCAGGCTATAATTGTGATACACGTTGCAGCCACAGACCACAGGCGTCCCAAGAGGCATGGATGGCTTGATGCGATCAAAGCCTTTCTAGCAGTGACGTGATGAACCTGCAAACGCTTTCTGAGTGGCTTCGAAAGAAAACCGTCGTTGGAACGTCACTTAATGACGTGGGTCCATAGTCCATAGTGGACATCATTCTGCTCTGGAGAAGATTCCAGTACACATTTACCATTTACCGGCAAATCGCAGTCAAACAAATTATCAAGTGATTCTTTGGAGGAGTCAGCAGAAATTTAAAAGGCTACTCTGTAGGTATCGGGTCATAGGGACGCTACGCCACTACTTTCTAGCGACCACGTCAGTTTAGACACGCCCTTGTTCAGATAAGCGCCTGATTTCTGTCCGGCCCTACACTCCAAGGACTCAACCAACTGGCCTTCAGCTTAGCGCATTAAGTTGGTTGCAGTCCTTCTAACCGTGTGCGGACACTGCCTCCGAAACCACGATTCCATCGGACGAAGCTACCCCGTCGAATCACTCTACATGCCCGACATAGTCCTCGGAGCACATCCACACCATATTTCAGTCATTTTAACGATCAATTGTCACAAAAATCGATTTTCAAGAAATTGGCAATTTTCACCCGAAAAAACGCAGAGAAATGGTAAACGGAAGTGAGTCGACTTTTTTCAGTCTGAGGGAGCAAGTTTTTATTTCGGGGGTTCTTAGGTGTTTAGATGGCTTTGAATGGAAGGAAATGGCTAGGGGATGGATGAAATACGTGGGAATTCATGGAAGTGTTGACGTTGATGTGGATTTGCGTCCGGAAGGGATTCCTTTGAAGATTCGATGGGTTGAGCGTTTGTTCTGTTGGGTGACTGTGTACAGGAGTGTTGCGATGTCATGGGAATTGACAGATCCTGTATTTGGTACTCAGTTCGCCTCTGCAGATGGAGCGTTCCTGCGAGTGTCAAAGAGACTGCATGAGGAGAGGTGGTGTCTAAGAAGGAGCTGCCATGACAGTCACTTCTACTCATCACGCAGAGTTAGTACCTCGTCCAATGAGTCCATCGACTTCGTGTGTTTCCTAGTGGACGACAACGGCCACAACAGAAGGTGCATAAAGAACAGGCGTCAATCTCAACCGCGCTACACTCTCTCGCCAGCCTTAAATCAAGAACCATCAAATTAGAACCACCACGTTGATCTGACAAGTTTCACAGGGCACCTGATACGGGCTTCTGAATTTCATTCGACAACTTTCTTCCTCCATCCACCACCCGAGCGACTTGAACTTCCGGAATTACACTCTCCCAGTCAAGGGAGACCCCACCTCGACCACCTAGGCATGCCAATCTCTCGTAAAACCTCGAACATCACGTCAACAAGCATGTCCAAGTGCCCCGCTAACAGGCTCATAAAAGCCAATTGAAAACCCATTCAGATCATGTTCGTCTCAAGATCGCTTATCAGCCGCTCGTCCACCGGTCACTCCACTCGATCATCGATCGGTCGCCGATAACGATCGATAAGGAAATTAGGCATCAAGTTTCGGAACCCGTTCGGAGAGACGGTTTCGGTTGAGCTTTCATCGCGTCGTCTTATCGCGCTGCACGTTCGTTATCTCCTCCTAATGACCCTCCAGATTGCCGACATACATCCGTGACAGGTTTTCCGAAGAGAATCCAAAAGAAAACACACACGACACTCGGTGCAGCCTCGGGCAGAGTTTTCCCATCATCGTGGCCCACGCAGCCGACAGAGTTTCATCAAGAAAATGCTCGCGGCATTCCAGAGTCCATGCTGCACGTGGGAGCGGGCGGCCGTCTATTGCTCCAGAAAATCTAAATTTCTAATTCGGTTCTCTGGTGTTTAGGGTTAATGGCGGCAAGGAGACGAGAAGCCGTAAAGCCTTAATTGTGTCAAATGCGCCGAGTTGACAGCGTCGCGCCGACAACACCACCGCCCACGCCACGACAGCGCACAGATGGGGCAGGGAGAGTGAGTGTGTTTATTTTTGAAATCCAGTGGGCACAAGTGTAGAGTGGAATTTCTGAAAAAAATATGGTGCAGTGGGTAGATTGATGTGGCGTGTAATTGGAATCGAGCGGGCGCACACCTTGGCTGCGCCGATGGCGGGCGGATTGTGCTGCGCTGCGTTGTGCTGAGTGACAGATGGCTAAGAGGTTTGCTTGACCTGAATGCGGAGATGGGAGAGAGAAGGAAAGTCTAGCAGCACTGGACCGACGACGATGAAGATCGATGGGGGAGCAGCGCCCGCATTCAAGCTCTGTGTAGATGAACGATGATGCGTTTGAGCAGGTAACGCGATACTCACTTGATTTGGGCTTACTTTGGACATGGAGCCACTTGGTCGTTGCATACGATGCTCGAGCGGTGTGATGATCGTCAATTTTGCCAGACAGCTTTGTTACAAGAAAGAGGTTAGAACGACAGGAAATCAAAGAACAAGAAGAATCCATCTTGCCGCCAATTCAAGAACTCCACCGATTTCAAAAAGCCCGCCCAGAACAGCTCCCCGTGACAGTCGCGTCCCTCTGGGCGGTCGTCTCGTAAGACCTTGTGGCACGTCGACCCTCCATTGTCCCCTAATCGGCTTTAAGCACACAATTCCCTCCAACATCCAGTTCGACGAAAATGCAGAGGAGCCCCCAGCGGCGCGGCGGCTTCTCACGCACCGTTGATCTCCGCCGAAAGCACACCGGAAACTTCGTCGCCGCACGCGTTCCGAACGTAACGACCCCATAAACTTCGGTAAACCGCTCCATTTTCATCGCGACGCAATTTGCATCTTCACACAGATTCCCAGCCTAATCCGCCCATCCACCGGCGGTAATCCGATCGATGTGACAGGGGATCAAAGGCGACCCTCGGTTGCCTAAGAGTGCGTTCGTTTTCTGCCACTTCCGATGGCCAGAGCGCGGCGGTCCACCTTTGAGAAGTGTCGGAATGGAATCCAATCGTGCTGTTGCCAACTTGCGGCAGTTAAACACGGGAAATTGTTAATAACGTCTTGTCGAATGGTGGGCATATTCTTTTTTTTTTATTGTTCCCACTCGGAGATTGATTTACATTTTCAGGAAGCACCGGCGCGGCGGGTCGCGGGCGGCTGCCTCGGGCATGTGTGCTCGCCGGCAAAGTCCACCGAGTGGGCGTTTGGCAAGAGAGGTGCCTCATTAAATCATTCCTTATGGCGTGTACGGTGTGCGTGTGTATCTGTGTGTTAATAGTTTGTTGTTTCGGGTCATTTCTCTTGCGGCGTTCCCAGTTACGAGCCAGTCCGTCATTCGCTTACACGGGAGTTTGTCAGGCTGCCCGGCGACGAGGTGGACGTTTATCTGCGTAATGAGAGTTGAATGATGCGAGAGTGTACGGGGAATTTATGAACGACAGCAGGAATGTGTGTGCGAACACGGTGTTCAACATGGCAGGGTACACTTTATGGAGGTTATCTCGTCGGTTGACGGGAAGAAGTCCTCGCGATGCTATGCGTCGGAGATTGTGTCCAGCGGGGGGAATGGCTGTGTTGACTGGATTCAGTCGTGTTTGAGGAAAGAAATCACGTCGCAAAAAGGTCTCACGCGCTTTCCTTTGAACAAACTGTGACATGAATTGCGTACAGGTTGGACATGTGTTGGCGGCTCTGTGTTCAGTGGTAGATCATATCTCGGCGGAGGAACTCTAGAAGACCGTCTTTCGTGGGGAAACCTGGAGATTAGCAGGCCACCTGGCTCTAGAGGCCGTGCAGAGTCGACTTGGAAGAGCATTTTGAAGACAGTCAGTAGTTGGTCGGCGGAATCGAGGACATTACAGGAAGCCCTTAGCCTCTCACCAACCTCAGAGTGCTTTTTGACTCTAGCGTCCTCTGAACGGTCGATCTGCTTGAAAAGAAGGAACCGTCTCTTCACACTGCGTCGCCGGCTCATTAGTTGACAGGTTCGTTTAGAAACGTATTTTTGCTCGAGCATGAACGCCAGGAACGACAATCTTGATCTAGTCAGCTACTAGCCGGTCCTCTGCCTCGTAAACACGTCAACTGTATGAGCTATTTCACATCCCTCCCATGAGTTGGTGCCACACGTTGTGCCACATCATCTTATGTGTTGTCCGATGTGACCACACAACAGCTTCATCCACCTCACGATGAGTAACCCGGTGCATTCCTCGTAATAAAGGGCCGCGCTTAGCAACGTAACAAGTCACTCGCACAGTCTCACTAGCACCTACCGCCGCACACCTTCCAGAAGTTTCAAACTCGAGAAAGAAAAAGCGGAAGCTGACTTTGGTTCCAAACACCCACCTTTCTCAAAATTGTCCACCAAAATCTGAATACTGTCCAACTCTCCTCGTCACCTCTGGCAGCTAGGCTACCAAGAGCACCTATATCTCAACGACCGTTTTGAACCCCAACCAACTCGTGGTCATAAATTGTTTCAATCGCCCTCTAGACAGCTGTCATTGTTGACAAACGCTTCGAACGAAAGACACCGTCTCTCCGACGAACAAAAAGAAAGAAAAATTTCGTTCTAATTACCGTCCGGGCTACAAGAACGCTCGCACATCAATCATCGCCGATGAATAAATCACAGTCGCAAAAAAAAACACGTCACGGTAATTATCGAGAAATAAACAATCGCATCCGCTGCCAAAAAAATATAGATTCCAACGCCGCTGGGTTGCTGATCTGTTGGACGGTAGACTGAGTGCGGTTTTTCAATGAAAATCTATTAACGAACGACCGCAAGGTGGTCAGACATTTCGGATGACTTTAAGAGGTTTCTGCGGAAATGTAGCCTTTACGACGAATGCAGGTCCGTAGGCAATACTCCGCGTCCTCTCACAGTGCAGCAAGCAACCATCTGCTTCGCATTCCCGTCACGACCGGCCGATCATCGCTAAACAGTCGAAATTGATTAGACTAATAATCTGGGCTTGTCTGCTAAGGCGAGCTGCTTTAGTAAACAAACGCAGATTTGGCGACGTTACTCAACGCCTACGTGAGCGGCGACGCATGCAGATGCATATGCAGTCCGTGGTGTGTGGAATAATAATCGGCTTGGATGACGAAACCGGCCGGTTAAGACTTCTGCGCACTTTCCAGACAGGGACACCCTTGTTGTCGTGGCCATCGACTCGACGAACGTTGCGAGTGGGCGGGAATCTCCCCCGCGCCATGCACACCATGCTCTCGACCAAGCAGAGACCTTGAGCCGGCCGGTGTCAGGCTCCCTCCTCATTTACGTCACGCGGTCGCCATCTCTGGCTGTGTGGTCGCCACTTGAACCTTCTTAAGAGCAATTTAACTGCAAGACACCATCTCGAGCAGATCGCGCAGCATTGCGCCCCCATCTCGTCGCGCACTCGAATTCGAATAAAATGCAAATAAGCACGCACGATGATGGAGAGAGTGCGGCTCTCGTCAAATCTTTAATTCATTCGAACACGTCCCCGATGGAGCGGCACGGTGCGGCGATGTCTTCTTGCTTCGTGCTCGGCAACGGCAGATATCTGATAAACGCCTAAATTATGGGAAATTATCGATGTCGTCGGGTGTTCGTACAAGAGATACATTCGGTGTTCGGCGTCAATCGGAAATCGAAGATTAAATTCGAGCGGATGTCACAAGGCACAGAACAAACATCGCAGAGCGAGAGAGAGAGGCGGCACGTGCCCTTGCGTGCATCTGAGTGGTAAATTCGTGACTTTGTGGGTCTTCGGTGGTTGACCGACGACGGCGCATGCCAACGCACAAGAAACCGAGAAACTGGAGAAGGGTGAAGGCAGCTCAATCTCAAGTGGTGGTCAGATATTGATTATTTTCTGCTTTTTTTTCATCGAATTTGTGGGGCTTCACTAAATCAATTGATAAAGTGGCTTGTTTGCTGATGAAATTCGCTCCCTTTTCGAGCGTGATTTCGAGAGGGTTCACGAAGGAGGAGGGCGCGTGTGTCTGTGGTTGGTCGCGGAAGCAGCGAAGTGGAATGGGATTTTGGAAGCGTTTCGTGACATCATCGTGCTCTCGCGATGACATGCGACATGCTCTGTGAAGGCTGTTTCTAGACACTCTCCATCCATGGGGGATCACTCTAGAGACCGGAGCTCGCTCCTAGTGCTAAGAGAACCTTCTTTCCCTGCAAGCACTGGACCACCAATGATCTCGACGCTGAGACCTCTGAATTCGGTGCTCTGAGAGATGGTTCCGACCGAAGTGCCTGTCTACCCTATCGCCTCGAAGACGATGGCGTTCACAAGTCGCTCCAGGTGCCCAGAATGGAGGCATGCGTCAGATCTTGATCCTTAGGCTCCCCTGCATCCATGGACAACAACTCCAAAAACCAGCGGTCGCTCGCATTGCCATGAATTCGCTGATTGCCCGCAAAGAATGGACGATCAATGATCGTGGCGGTGATCTGCATCTGCTCTGAACCCCGTGGTCGAAGGGAGATGCACTCTTGATCGGTGCCTCAGCCTTCGCTAGCCTCTCGAAGCTTCTACCACCCGAACGCCACACTCATCGCCAAGAATTCCTCGTTCAACTGATCACCGAACCATCGACCCACGCCTCCTCTGCCCACTCACCCCCAGGTCTCAAATTCAATTGCTTGCATTTCCAGAAATTCCTCATGGCTTGCCGGAAATGAAGTGGATATCCCATCCCGTCCAGTCGATTTCTTCGAAATTCCTCACCGTGCACGCCATGCCCAGCATCTCGCCGCCGATATATTGGATTACCATTGAAATGGACTACACATCGCCTCCTCCACACGACTCTTGCTGCCTCGGAAAAAAAATTCTTAGCGTTCGCGTCACGAAATCGCATTCTTGCTGCATTCGCTCCCATTATGGCCTTATCGACAAGTGCATCGGCGGCACACTGCTTCCTTCAATTACAAGAGCACAGCACCGAGTCTAGCCTGCACTGCACGTCGAAATCAAAATTTTAATTAATCCGATCCCCGACAGCAGCGACGAACGTTGCACTTTGCTGCAGCCACAGCCTGTGTGCCTGTGCATCTCTTCAGCAGCAGCAGCAAACGTCTCAATCTCGCTCCCTTCCCGGATGCAAATTTCATGCGCGATACAACGCGAACCACACCAGCGAAGACGACAACATCGTTGACACGAATGTACATATTTTCCAGCTGAGCAGATGTGGCCTAGTTCGGCCGCCCAAGTCAGACTCACAGTGGCATGTGGAGGCAGCCAGCAGCCGGCAGCCGCCGAGGGAAAAATTGCATCTGAAGCATATATTCGTGCCAAAACGTCACAACGCGCTCGCGCACCGCACACATAGTCCTCGGCGAAAATAGAGTACAGCAAACGCTTTTAGATGGTCGACGATCGGCTGCAGCCACCACCGCCACCATCAGCTCGTGTTTATTTCTTATGCTGCGGCCGGTGGCGCGGCGCGGGCGTTCGAACAGCTGAGAGTGGGCACTCTTGCCGCGCGGTGCATTGTAGCCCCGCGAAGCCGATTTAATTGATATTTCTGTCTAAGTTGCCATTTTTAGCGGGGCTACAAAGAGCACGTTGAGCAATCGTAAATAGTGCTGCGTTAGCTCGCGGTGATATCAATTTTCCGTTTTTTTCTGCTTTCTCGGCGGATGAAGGTGGGATGCTCGAGCTGGTGGCGATGCTGCTGCCGCTGATGATGTTGATCTAGAATGTGCCTGGCGGGTCGTGTGGGTGTCGTTGTCGATGTCGATGGTGATAGCGATGCAAGCGAACCGCTAGATGGTTTATCTGCGCGATGAGTTCCTGTTGCGAGCGTGATGCCTTTGTCGTTTGCTAGCCTTTAGGAGGTCCGGGTAATATTTCATGACGCTTGTCCGATGATCTTTGCAAGTTGCGCGTATTTCCTGTCCTTGGATGGGGGGTTTGAAGTGTGTTCTGGGGAAACAGCAAAGGTTAGCAGAAGCAGAAGCACACTGTAGACAGAGTTTGTGGAGATTTTAAGTCACAAAGCCCTCTGAGGAATGTTTGACTGGTTCAAAGGGGCCCTTGTTTGACGTTCTCCATCGCTTCAAGCAGTCACTTGTCCCTAGAGTACTGGAATCAGTCTCACTTCACTCAAGACTGGTCGTCAAACAGTCTCCTTTCTCTAGATGACACTGCAGAGGCGTCAGGTGATAGAACATGCTGAACGAGATTCAGGAGAGACCCCAGTTGCTTACTCCTCGTTTGGCGCTACAGTCCAGGGTGGACAATATGGTTGCTGTCCTCTTTCGCAACAGTCAGCCACATTAACTTTAAGGTAGAAATGGGCCTCAACCAACAAGCCTCTCTCGCAAGCTGCCTCTAGTTGCACACACCGAATTGGTTAAGTCCTTCTCCACTTGCATCTCGTTCCTCTCTTGTGCTGTCCCAATGGTTTGGAATCAGAGACTCTTCTGCCCGGAGCTGTGGTGTCCATCCGCTCTACAGGACCTAGCCATCTTGAGCTCTGGATATAAACACGCCTGGCTAGGCTCATGCCGGTGTACAGCCCGTAAAGTTCATGGTTGAATCTTCTCCTCCAGACGCCATCAACGCAAACAGGAACAAAGATCGCACGCAGATCCATTCTCGTGGCTAACTACTCGCATTAGGCAAAAAAGAACTTATCTGCCCAACCTATGTCCCAAAAGGCTCCAAACAACTACTCTCTCCACTCACATGGTTGGTGGTTCACGGTTACCTCGTGAAGCCTCATCGCGAATACCCTCACCAGAAGCTGACAGACGATGTAATCAAGTAGGTCCTCGGCTCCTGGCCAATAATGAAGCCTCTTCTCTTGGTTCAAACGCAACACCCGCTTAATTCTCAACTCTGCCTGGAGCCCCTTCGGTAGGACAATGGATCTGTCTGGGACTGAGTGCACCCTAACCACCTACTCACCTTGCCTTTCTTACTTCCCCTCAAAATTCCGACAATTGGCGTGTGCAGATGAAACTACCCACAAACCCAACAAAACAGACACATTTTTAACAAATAGTTTCACTTCTTCATTTTTTTTGCGTTGATTCCCCTTCTGGCAACACTTTCAACCCAATCTGTCAAAAATGCACTGAAATTCCGTCGCATCATTGCCAGGTCTGCTGTGAAACTCGTTGCAAATGAGACTCAGCTGCATCATCAAAAATCGAAGAAATCACTTTTTCAACCGATTGAGGGCGGAAAATCGTGAAGTTTGAATGCAGATCACTTACAATTACCACTCCCCTCCCACCCACAGCAAATCCCATATCAAATCATCGCTCAAATCATTTTTTGAGAAAATGGCATTTTTCAGCGGAAAAAATGCAGTAAAATGGTAAATCAATTGAGTGGACTTTTTTCGTTCTGAGGAAACCAACTTCGATTCGAAGGATTTCAAGGACTTGGGAAGGATGTGAATGGTTGAAAGGGACTGGGATAGGTGTAAACGGGGTAGGAATGTATAAAAACACTAGGAGTTTGGGGGTTTTTCTTATGAAATGGGTGGAAATTGAGTTTTGGGTGTATTGGGGAGTATCCAATAAGAGGTGTCAAAAGTAAGATGGAATAAAAGTGTGTTCTGATACGATTTTTGATCAGAATTTGAGTTCAGTGTGTTGGTTAAATCGTGCCATTAAGAATAAGAGGGGGTTGGAGTTTATATAAGGTGATTTTGATGTGCGTTTTTGACACACAACTTTAGTTACTTTATCAGGCCTGAGCAAGGCGTTGCATCGGCATCAGAATGGGAATAATATTCTATTAATCGTTTAATGACCTGTCGTCAGATCACGAGAAGCATGTAGTTAAGCTCATAGCACACGGAAGTCCTAACCTGTGCTCTATTCAGACGAATCAGTCTAAAACCAACCAAACTGTCTTACGTCCACGATGACTTGGTATCTCTCTACCGGAGGTTCGGTCTTCCTCTCCTTCTCGAAGCAGGAGGCTCGGATTCGAAGAGGGTCTCGTCGCTGGAGCGTTGGTGCCCATGCGCTCACCAACGCGACGCAAATTTTTGTCTACAGGACCTGGTACCTGGTACATGGTGTCGTCTCCTCTATTCACCTTCCTCGCAGACGGGACCATATGCCCAAGGTAGAATTTTTCCTTACAACGCTCTGCAACTTTGCTTATCGTTCAACTTTCAGCTCTATAAAGTACGACTGGTTATGGAGGAGTCTTGTAGAGGATGGCTTATGATTTCGACGCACAAACCGGACGTCTTCCTTGGCTGGCGCTACAGTCCGGGGTGGACCTGGGCCTCAGCCAACATGCCTCTCCATCTACCTCGTTCTTGTGCTAGTTGCTTCCAGCCACGTACGCTCAACTTAATCAGGTCCTCTTCTAGCTGCGTGCGCCATCGGAGGCGGTGTCTTCCTATACCTCGTTGTCCCTCGTCGTTGGAGCCGGAGCATTGGTGTCCATTCGCTCTACATGACCTAGCCATCTGAGACGAAAGATTCTGCTACAGCAGCCGTGTTAGGCCTACAAACAACTTGCGCACACCTTGTTCCATGTTCTGGTGTGTGTATTAACCGAGCCTGAGGGTTTGAAGTGCATCCAGCAACATTGCACTCGATGTCGCTGTACAGACCTTCTTCGGTCTGAGCTTCTGAAATGTACGGTTTCAAAGTGTCGCATCGGCATCACAGTACAAACAATCTTCCCTCTAGTGACCTGCCATCAACTCATGGGAAGCATGTCTTCAAGCTTGAAGCACTTGGAAGCCTGTGCTCTATTCAAACCAGTCCTCCTCCGTCTCCGAGAGGAGGATTTCCAAAGCAGATGCCATGTCCGTTTGTGATTGATTCAACTTCTGAAGCAGCTGACAACCCCGACATCAAGGCACACACTCATGGACTATGCGAGGTGTGTCTGGCTAGTGACTGGCCAAATTTGGAACTCGACTGAAGTTCCACAGCCTTGTGCAAGGTTCCCTCTAGACCACGGTTCATTTCTGACAATTTTTTTTTGTTGTCTGACTGGTGTCTATGCACATTGACCTCTCGATTCTAGTTCATTGCCAGAAGAGTCGCCGAGTGATCCTGCATAGATTTTCGACACGGAAGAGTCGCCTGACACGGAATGGATTCAGGCCCGAAGCTTTGGAGCTTGACAAGAGACTTTGGTATCATGTCAGGCCTATTTCTGTATTTCTGACCACTTCCTGTCGAAAGATCCAAGCCCAAAGGGGAACCCACAAAAAATACGCCAAAAAATAGAACTGCCATTGAAAATCATCTCGAAACCGTCAACAACCACGCAATAAATCCGTCAAAAATTCGTTTCATCTCGCAAGCACCACCCCCGCGCAGCCTCCCGCATCCCCATCCAAGCCAACTAATCGAAAGTCAGTACCTCTCTCGTCCACTAGCTCGTCAAAGTCTCTTTGAATACAAAATGCCCTTCGCATCAAATTCTTGTCAACACGAAATTTTCGACGCGCCCATGACGAAAGACGAAAGAGATCAGAAAACATTTCGTCCCTCCCTCCCTCCTGCGGAGCCCGTTTTTATGTCAATAACTCAAGTGTCACACGAAGACACCGCGCTCACCTACATTTCGGGCCCCAGGGACGCACCAGACCAGCACCGGTCCACCCTGGTCCACCCTGGCCCACACCCGTCCAATCGGCCGTTCCCATAATTCTTTTCTAAATTTTGTTTTATTGAAGCTGTTGTTTGTTTGTTTCCAACGACGCACAGATTTCCCTTTTGGTTTTGAAATATTTCAAAACAAGAACTCGCCGTGCGGCTAAAAATACAACGTCGCCGCCGAAAGCTTCTCGGGCAGCCGTGACAGCGGCCCGCACGAATTTCCCACAGGGGACGCGTACGTAGATGCTCTTTTCCGAGTTTTCCCTCAAAAGAACCCAGCGCTCTCAACCATGCACCGTGCGCGGGAATGCAATAATTGAGCGCTCCGAAGAGCTGCCGGGCATTTGCCGAATCTATTTTCGAGAGGCCCCTAATGGCAGTGGGATGGTGGCTTATGTTTTGACATGTCGCCAAGTCGAACACGAACGCGTCCCGCGGCTGGATACGCTTCGCGCGATGACCAACTTTGCTGCCAGCGCAGCGCACATGCTTATGCTGGGAGTTTGGCACTTGCTCCGACGGGGGAAGGGTGAGAATCTGTCAAGTGGACCGCGTCCAATTTAATTCGATTCACAACGACGACGACGCTGCTCGGGGGTTTATTGACATCTTCATCGGCGCTGCGCGAATGCGAATGAGAATGATGGTCGAGAGTGCGCTTGATTTGTAGCCGCCGGGGGGTTGCAAATGGGCCAATAAATTGATTCTTGAGCTACGCAGCGAATCGGTTGTGAGTCGAAGGCGGTGCGGCGCGACGGGCCGGTCGTTATTGGGAGCAGAGCAGTGCAGTGCAGGCCGCGAATGTGATTCATGGGCACTCACGGGGTACATTTTTAATGAGTCATCGGGACGGAATTAGAAAATTGAGCATTTCGGTGGGGCTCTTGAAATAAATTGAACCGAATTTATGACCAGTTCGCAGGGATGATGGGGATTTTATGTGACTTGGGACGATGGGATGGGCGACTACGTGACAACCGCACTTCGAAGATGACAGTCGTCGCCGTCTGTCAGGGGATGTCAAATTAAGGCTAAACAGGTGACAGCTTGGTTCGATGACACGATGGGAAATCCTTGCAGTGGCTGACAATGAAACGGGGCAAGCTGGCGGATGGTGAGGTTTTCAGGGACTGAGGGTTGTAACAGCCAACGATGAGTCTTTTGCTTGGAATTTCGCATGGGCTTGAGTAGAAAGGCAGGCAGGTTGGGTCTGAAAGGTGAGGTTTCCAGAGGCCAAGCATTGGGACAGCTACCGTCTGGGTCTTTGCTTGAAATTTCGGGTATTTTGACGAAGGTTTCGAATGAGCTCGAGTAGAAAGTCAGGCAGCTTAGGTCAGTCTCTGCTAGCATATTCCTTCTAGGCTGCGAAAGTCAGTACTCGACCAGGCAGTCACAACAACGACGTCCGCTGGTTCACATCGCGTCCTTCTTTGTGTGACGCTACAGTCCCTGGATCGCGGTCTCAACCAAGGCATCTTTCCAGCGGACAATTCGTCCCAGAACCTTCGCAGTGGACTCCTGCGAACCAGGAGTTCCTCTCACATCTCTTCACCGAACAAAGGGGTCGTCAATGATGGGACCATCAACGCAGCCAGTCAAGGCAACCCAAGAGAGCTCAGTATCAACTGTTCAAAAGTTCGATGCCTGATGTAGAATATGTGGCAAAAATCCAGGGAATCAACGTCACGTATCAAGGGCTGCAACGTGGCCCTGTGAGACAAAATGGACATCTAGCTAGAAGAACGTCTTAATGATCATGCTCCACATTGCGGCTTGCGTTCGCGCCCTTCTTTGTGTGATGCTACAGTCCGTACTCCGTCTTGGCCTCAACCAAGCCATCTTTCCAGCGGACGCACCTCCAACGAACCCTAGCAGTTGACTCTAACGTCCCTCCAGCATCTCTTAACCAACTAAAGGGTGAAGGGGTCATCAACGAAGGCCGGCTCCTTATCAAAAATACAGGTAATCAACGTCACGCATCCAGCGCAGGGCTGTAGTCATTTGAGAAGAAATAGACATCCATCTGCAAGAACTTTAAAGAAACAATGCATAGGGACGTCCAATAATTCTCGCAGTATCTCAAGTCAAGGCTTGTTCTTCGGGCGGGTTTGTAAAAAGTGCCTTCTTCTTTCACTCACTATCGGCACCAACCGGCGAAGCACTGTAGGAGCTATCCCCTCTGAGTCAGAAGAGGCACCTATGCCCTCTGAGGAGACTCGCAAGAGGTAGCGTCGTCAGAATGAATGGAGTTGGGATGAACCAGTGGACATTGAGCTAGACTTCGACTTAAACGCGTCAAGAAAAGCGCAATCAGTCCCAATGTCGCGTTGGTGCTCAAGGGCTTTGTGACGCGTAGTGTACTGCTGTGTCCATGTGATCAAGAGGGACGACATTCAATGTCGTATGGATCGCGCTTAGACGCGTTAAGTAAAGCGACATCTGTCCCAATGTCGCGTTGGTGGTGGCACGCTTTGCGGTGCGTTGTCTATTGGAAAGTCTTCTAATGTGTTCATGGGGCTAAAAGGGAGGGCAATAAACGTCGCATGGACCCTACAATCATCAGCTCAGCCTAAATTCTGTTTCGTAGACTACAGCGAGATGAGAGTGCCTCCTCTGTTGCATTCTCCTGAAACCTCGAGGTCTTAGCCAGTCCAGTCTGAGAGAGTCTTCTGAACACACCCAAGACATTCGATCCGTCAGAGTTAGCTCCACACTCTCCACCTCAGCAAACGATGTCCTCCACAAATCGTTGTTAAATGCGAATGCATTCCCCTCTGGGGTGCGTCAAATAATTGCTTGCACCTGGTCCCGGCCAGAGAGAGTCCCACAGAAGCTCCATCACTGGATAGAGCAATTCTCGGCATTCCGCTGAAATTGAATTTAATTGCATCAAAGCAAAACAATCCAACGAGGCAAGCGACCGCAAATTCCATTTCCACACAAGCCGCCCCGATGAAGATATTAAATGAGAGAAGCGAGAGGACACACTTTAATAACTCCGGCATTCCTCGGCCTCATCGATCATCATCGATATCAAAATGCGAGTGTGATCCTTTGTTAAGGCGGTCTGTGCACTCAGGCCCCTATTATTGGCGATATTGTATAATTATCGACATCCTACAGATTCTCCGTTTGTACGAATCTCGGATTACACCCAGGCATTTAATGCAGCAGCCAAGGATGAGCAACAAAAAAAATGCGAAAAAAAACCGAAAGAAGACCGGCTCTGGTGGAATTTTATTGTTAAGCTTTGCATTGCTTCACGCAGCCCGACCGAGAGATGCAGGCAACCCCGCGTCAGTGCGCTGAAAGTCCGATTAAATCGTTGAAAATTACATGTTACACAGCGCGACTGCGTTGCATTGCGGTTACGGGGAGAGAAAGACGACGGCGGCTCACATTACCTTTAAATTGGGAGGAGACGGGCTTAAGTTCTCACATTTTATTCGGCGGTATTAGCGCAGTAATGCGTTTTGTCGATCGGGCACATCGCAAGGATAAAGGAGATTGTCGTCGACACACCCAGGTTGACATGACGTGGAATTTGAATTGGAGTTTCGCTGGGAACTGGAGGCGGGACTTCAGCTTTGGATGAACAGAGACTGAAGGTAACGCTGTTGGTGGTCATCCGAGTTGTTTTATGTTCCAGTTTGGATGTCTGGTGGGATTTGATGGCTACAGTGCCCAGTGCTTGACAAGTGACGGTGACTGCTTGTATATTTGGCCCAATTGATAATGAGCCTCCTAGAGCTGACTGGCACGCCTTCGTTGATGGTCCCGTCTCCAATTAATTGGAAAGCAGTCGGAAAACTGACGAGATTTGATGCATTTTCAGTTCTAGGTCGACTTTGTTCGGGCGCCATTTTGATCTTGAGTTTTGTTGGACGTTTTGATAGTACACTGGAGCACTCAGACTCAAGACTGTCCGATTGTACTACCAGCAAGCAACCTTCAATTACTGCAATTTCCAGCGGGCGTTTCTGTGGTGGCCCATCACCTCTTACCACATCAGCTCCGAAGACCTGCCACCTGACGCTAGTAATGGAGAGACAGTGACAGAGGATGTTGTCAGCCGTGTTGTCGTCTGCTCAACAGGCGTCGTCGGGAGTATATTCGCGTAAGCCAAGCACATTTGAGCGGTTGCCAATGATAGGTCGTCTGCTGTCTTTTCTGTCAAGGAGACACAAAGATCCCGCAGACGTTTGCTTCTGTCTGTCAACATCCTGGAGAGGCATGTCATCTTATCGAGAGGCCCAAACATCATTGGAAGCCACAGATAAAGGAAGTCCGAGCACAGGTGCTAAGCAAGCTTCCTCTGATCGTTGTCTAGCACGTTCTTCGGAGATTGACTGCCAATCATATTCAGAGAGGAGCAGTCCTGAACTGAAGTGGTTAAGGGGTAGAGTAAGGCCTGGCTGTCACTAGAGACACAGATACGTCGACGCTTCCACCAGGTCTTTACAGTATAGTTTGTTGCCATTAGCCGCTTGGAAAACCGACGCAAATGAGGTGTACAATCCGATCTTGTCGCCCTCCGTGAAAGCACCAGCGACGGACCCTTCATTCGTGGCGATACGACTACATTCCTTGCCTGGCCAGAGCAATTCATGTGTGCCGGGAAGGTCAACTGTGTAAGTGCGTCGCATCTGAATGCCCTCAATAGCTGGGAGGGCGAAGGACGCAGTGCCTCAGCTGCGTTTTTTGGAGGTCGATCCCAAGACTGCAAGATTTGGCCCACCTGAGAAGGGTATTGATTGAGTGTTCCATGAGAAATCCACGTAGAGCCTGAGTTGATCTCACTCAGTTGCTTTCATTGAAGGTCCTTGAGGGAAACGGTGTATGCCAAGAGGGCGACTAGAGCGAGAAGTCTGTGAAGCCCCATCTTCTTATCCAGGACATATAGCTGTCTACAACCCCTTAGGAGATAAAGCTCCACAAGTCTCAACCCAGGCTCGTCAGCTCCCACTGTTCTCTCAGGGGTCGATAGTCCTCCGCACGTCCTCGCGTCTGACCCAAAATCATGCGTGCCAACCATTGAACACTCAGTCACTCAGCGGAGTGAAAGCACACAACACTTTGCATTTCCCCCCCATTAGCAATCAATCAGACACAAGATCCTCAACAAACACCCAAGAGCAGCACCCCTCGCGGGCTTTCGCCATCAATCTCTGCCCCCTCTCTCTCCGCCCCGTGGGCTATGCTCCTATGAATCTTTCATGCGCTGCCGGTGAGATTTTATAAATCAGTTCCCTACAGCTCCAGCGAACAATCTCGATCGCGCCAATAGCAACACTTACCGTTGTCTCCGCCCCAGACGCCGATAAATCACGTCCAATTTAAGACCCTTAGCCGGAGTGGCCAACCGTATGCTAATGCCGCCGAAGCATGAATCAACGCTCGGCAATCCGCAAAAAGTCTGCGCTGATACTCAGGGCAACACAACACAGCACAACACTTTTGTTTCTTCCCGCGGATCCATTCCCATTTGTCATCGGCCATCCCCGTGTGCTCCACACCACTCGAACAATCAGAACAGACCACCGTTTTGCCGTTCATTGATTAATTGACCGGCCTAATAGATTTAAACGTCCCGCTTATATGCCTCTGCGTCAGCTCAAGCGCGCAGAGCGGTGCTGTGGCGCTGTGGCGCTGTGGCGGTGCGGCACTGGCGGCCCCATTCGGCCGGTTCCGTGTGCCGCAACCATTTCCCGCTCGACATGAATTTATTCGAGTTTTTATCTTTTGTTGTTGATTTGTTCTTAAGCGAGCGATAAAATTACTTTGCATTGCAAATTTTCGCTTCTCTCTCTCGCTGCCCGTCTCTCCGTTGAGGGTTCTGAGCCGAGGCGAGGCGGCGCAGTTGTCGCCGTCGTTGTCGTTGTCGCAGTTGCTGGAATTAATTTTCGTCTATTATTTTAATGTCAGATCTGGTGGCAACACGTCAAAGTCCGGCATTAACTGTCATAAAATATTGTCCGCCGGTTTCGCTGGACACAATGGTCTTGGCAGAAAACCCCAAAAACAGAAAAAAAAATCATCATTTATTCAAATTTAAGCCGGTTGTGGAGCCCCTTGGTGCCATTGATGGTTTTTAGTATCGGCTCTGGCTTTTTTTTTGTGCTTTTTACATATTTTCGAGTGTCTGACCTTTAGAGTGGATTGAGCGGGGGGATGGACGACAGCGCATAACCGCGTGACTATCCGATGAGTGGGCAAACAGCGGAGAGGCTTAGTCATGGGCGGCAACCTGTTCTGGGCCGCGATGATGACAGATGCCGTGATGGACGGCCAATAGGTTGGATTCGATGGGAGCCTAGGCAAATAAGATGGATCTAGTCATCTGCAAGATATGGTCTGAGGAAAGCATGCCCGACGAGTGGAATCTCAGTATCGTTTGCCCGATCCACAAGAAAGGAGACCCCTTCAACTGCGCCAACTATCGAGGGATCAGTCTTCTTAACATCGCATATAAGATCTTCTCTGCCGTTTTGTGTACCCGCCTGAAGCCATTCATTAATAATCTGATAGGTCCATATCAGTGTGGCTTCAGGCCAGGAAAGTCCACAACTGACCAAATTTTCACACTACGGCAGATCCTGGAAAAGACCCAAGAAATGCAAATCGACACTCACCATCTGTTCGTCGATTTCAAGGCCGCATATGACAGCGTGCATAGAGACGAGCTATACAACGCCATGTCTAGTTTTGACATTCCTGGCAAACTCGTCAGGCTGTGCAGGATGACGATGGAGAACTCTCGCTGCTCCATCAAGGTCGGTAACGAACTCACCGAGACCTTCAATGTCAAAAAAGGTTTTAGACAAGGCGACGCGCTGTCATGTGATTTCTTTAACATCGTCCTGGAGAAGATCGTGCGAAACTCACACGCCAACACTAGAGGCACGATCTTCCAGAAGTCCGTGCAATTGTTAGCATACGCCGATGACATTGACGTGATTGGCAGAACTCAGCGAGCCGTCAGTGAGGCTTTTGCTAACATTGAGACGGAAGCGGCTAAAATGGGTCTGGCGGTGAATGAGGGCAAAACGAAGTATATGCTGTCCTCAAAAAAGGACATACAACATCGACGTCTTGGACAGAGCGTCACAATGGGCAGCTATAACTTCGAGGTAGTCAAGGACTTCACTTACCTCGGCTCCGGAGTAAACTGTACTAATAACATCAGTACCGAGACCAAGCGTAGGATAACTCTTGCCAACTGCTGTTTCTTCGGGCTCAAGAGGCAATTGAGTAATAGAGCCCTCTCTCGAAGAACCAAGTTGACTCTATATAAGACTCTGATCATCCCAGTCCTGCTATACGGCGCGGAGGCATGGACAATCTCGAAAGCGGATGAAGAAGTCCTTGGTCTCTTTGAGAGAAAAGTTCTACGCACGATCTTTGGTCCTGTTTGTGTTGACGGGTTCTGGAGGAGAAGATTCAATCACGAACTGTACGGGCTGTACAGCGACATGAGCCTAGTTAGGCGTCTACGGATCCAACGCCTACGGTGGCTAGGTCATGTAGAGCGTATGGACACCACAGCTCCGGCCCGAAGAATCTTCGAATCCGAACCTGTCGGGCAACGCAACAGAGGACGCCCGCGTTTAAGGTGGCGCACCCAAGTGGAGAAGGACCTCAACCAACTTGGTGTGCGAAACTGGAGACAGCTAGCCAGGGATCGCGCTAGTTGGAGAGGCATGTTGGTTGAGGCCCAGGTCCACCCCGGACTGTAGCGCCACACAAAGAAGAAGAAGTCATTTGTGGATTTTGATGGTATCCTGTGGGGGGCCGGGTGTTGAGGCAGGTTTTGTGATGCGGAGGGACAACAGAGTGTCCTTGGAAGCAAGCAGCGAGGACATCTTTCGATCGAGGACATCTTTCGATCGAGGACAGCCTTAGACACAAGGTCGACAATGGAGGTGCTCCCATATTGCCACTGTCTTTTCCATCAAGCACGCGGATATAAGGATATAATCCGGAGCTACAACTCCCTTCCATCGTATAAGCTTCGAGTCATATAAGCAATGCTGCATTGTGTCCACGACCACATAGTCCATTAATCAAAGATTCGGTCTTCTTCTTCTTCTCCAGAACCTGGAGACTCGAATTCTTGAAACAATATCGTCCAAGCGCTCGATGTGGTCACCACTTAACCCGTGGACCAAAGGTTCTTCCTTCCTATTCTTCTCTAGAACCTGGACACTGGAATTAATGCAAGACTCTATTTCCTGAAGCAATGTCGTCCATGAGCTCAACATAGCTCGTCCATAAGGTGAACGTGAAAAAATAGTCCTCCATCTCGTCGGGTGATCTCTCCTGTCAGTTCAATGAGGTCTTCAAAGAGTGACTGTCCCCAGAGACTTGGGGTGGTCGTCCCTCAACTTCCAGAGCATACGACTTTCTTCCTGGTTGCATCCCAGACATTGAAGCCTCCACATTGACGGCAGAACTGGACGGACAAGTGTAAGACGGTCTAATACATCATGGCCTTGTGAGACAAGGGACAAAGGCCAGATGAGAAATTGCGAGTTGTCAACTAATGATGAGAATCCCTGGCAATGTTGACTCGTACCACTTGAGGGTGGGTACTTTTTTTACATTTACGTTTGTGGCGCCAACTATGTACCGAATCAGGAGTGCATCTACAGGCAATTATGTGATGCGTGTGTCGACTTCAACCAATTTGTTGGGCGAAACGGGGGGCGACCAGTCGTAGATTTCAGCAGCTGGAGAGCCTTATTGGCTGCGGCCCTGTTCCACCAGGTTGGGTGGCCAAGTTCTACCAAGGTGGTCACTGGCCAGATAAGACCTAAGGCTTATAGCAAACGCAGGCGCCAGAAATGCCTCTTTTTTCGGTATGAAGAACGTTGTTGGTTGCGCCCAAGAGTGAAGGGCCACATAAACCATGAAGGAACCGTTCAATACACAAGCATGGTCACTTCAGGCAGTTAAGGCAAGACCTCTGTATGAGGTTGCAGTGGCGTAGTGTACTAGTTCCATTGGATAATATTTTCAGCTATAAACAATAATATGAGTGGCGCTACAGTCCATAGAGGGCCAGGACTTGCCTTCTCAGCAACCACTCGTGTTGTGCATGCTTATTGTTCTCTCACGAGTGGAAGGGACCCACAGTTGTATGCCTACTCCGCACGACCAAGTAGTCTGTGACCATTGTCAGTGACTGGCATGAGGTGCAGCCCGTGAAATTCATTTTCTGCCAAACAAAGTCCTTGAAATCCTTCGAATCGAAGTTGGTTTCCTCAGAACGAAAAAAGTCCACTCAATTGATTTACCATTTTACTGCATTTTTTCCGCTAAAAATGCCATTTTTTCAAAAATCTAATTTCGCGATGTTTTGATGTGGAAATCGCTGTGGGTGGGAGGGGAGCGGTAATTGTAAGTGATCTGCATTCAAACTTCACAATTTTCCGCCCTCAATCGGTTGAAAAAGTTATTTCTTCGTTTTTTGATGATGCAACTGAATTCGATTTGCAGCGAGTTTCACAGCAGACCTGGCAATGATGCGACGGAATTTCAGTGCATTTTTGACAGATTGGGTTGAAAGTGTTGCCAGAACGGCAAATCGATGCTGGGAAATGAAGAAGGGGATTTTTGTAAAATGTTTGTTAAAAAAGTAAAATTTTTTGTTTTGTGCAGAGGATGACTCAAGCTTGAAGTGGAATTGATTCGCTGGAGCTCAAGTTATTCTGAGGCAGTGGTGGGGACTACGGTGATGCAAGGACATCGTTTTCTACTTCAAGTCCGTAAATTGTGCGATGGCATCAACCTCCGCCTGTCCAGATATAAAGAGCGATCCTCATGCGTTTACCCAGCAGACACCGGTTAGCACACTCATCTCTGACTTGAAGCTCAGTGCTAGCTCCATTTAGTGACTGCTGTTAAAACACTATGTGTACTGACCTACAGCGTTGTGGGTATATACGTCGACCTACACGCACTTGAACCTCGACGTCTAAGTACGGACTGTACGACAGAAAATAATGTTCACGGGCGCCACCTCTTTCCATTCACTGACCATGGTCAGAGGCCGTCCGGAGTCGTCATGAGACTGATGGTCTCGCACAGCACGAGTGGTTGCTGAGAAGCTAGGCCCTGACCCTCAACGGGCTGTAGTGCCAAGCATATTATTATAAAATGGGCAATAAGGCAGTCTTAAGTTCAGGAGTGTTCGTTTTTAAAGTGCGTGCGGATTGTGTGATAATAGAGCAGGTCTTTGCCGACGGCGAATGGTTGATTCTTGGATGGTTCTTGCATGCCCCCATCAAGTCTCTGGAGATGCCTCCCTTGTGTACCAGGCCATAAGGGCATCCCAAGCAGCGACACAGCGCACAAGCTCAGCAAGTGGTCGCCCAATCTGCTCCTCTCCTCTGCGGTGGGCACCAGAAAAAAAGGAACTAGAATCAGAGTCGCTCCGACTAATATCCCTGATCACACTCAACATTGGCGCCAGGGTAAGTGCCATTGCTGTCATTCGAGAGAACTTGCCTGAAGGTTGGATGAACGACTGCCGTAGGTTGGGACGTTGAAGTTGCCCAGTGGTCCATACCTCGTCAAGGGGCTGACTTAGAACCTGTCATGTTCAGTAGACACTGTCATCAAACGCATCCCAAGAAGCTGACGGCATTTGGGATCATCTAACCTTGAAACTCTGTCCTGTTCCAAGCTCGTAGCAGCTTCTAGGCTTGTCACTCCATCAACCATCTACCAGCTTCCATTCCATCTCACAATACCCCCTTCACACCATCGTCCACCTTAATAAACTGTCAAATATCCCCATCATCCCAATTTGTCACCACCCCTCTCCACAGGCTAACGCCGAAGCACCTCCAATTTAAAATTCAAATCCGGTAGCTCACAACTCCTTGCAGTTGCACACCCAACCGCACCGCCAATTTCCACCCACTTAACCACGCAACAATGTACTGTCACGCTACTTAGGCCGCAACAAGAAGCCGCGCGAACATGATTCTCCGCCTCAGAGATTCGCCTGTGTCTGTGCAGAAGAGTTCACATTTCCTAACATCATTAAACGGCCTGAAAAATGATCTACGCAGCCATCCGAGCGCAGTGCGCACCTCAGTTGGCTGCGTGTGCGCGGCTGGCATGGGCACACATTTTGCGACATCTTGTTCCAACGGTTGACATTTTTCCCTCATAACTTCCATTTCCATTTCCATTACCAACTGCGCTCTGTTCTGGGAAATCTGTGCACAAGACACCACGCCAACGAAATGCCCACTTGACTTGACGCATGCAAGGCGGTCGGTGGAGGTGGGGGCAGAGCTGGTAATTCAATGCCAGCACTGGGAGAGAGAAAGACTGACTGACGTGATGATCATGTCCGGTGGTTGGTTAGTTGGTTGGCTGCGTTTGTGTCGTTTGAAGGGTAGCGCATTCCTGGTTGTGCGAATGCGTCACTGTGGGACAGTGAGGTGGTGTTACACGGAGGGAATGTTCACTTCGACTTCCTCTGGTGGCGAGAGATCCGGCTTTCATTCGGCACTGGACGAGAGGATGTTGCTCTAAATTGGGTGCAACGTGGGGCATTGGACTCGGAGATGAGGAACAAAAAGGACGCTAGAAACGTGGACAAACTTTATGAGCGACAATCCACCGCCAGAGGATGCTGGTGGTCTTTCTTCGTTGTCTGATGCTCAAGGGTTCAAGTTGCAACGCCTCTGTATGCCCCAATAAAGGTCCATGCCGGGGCTTAGTTCAACTGAGTTTCGTTAAGTTTCGTTAAGTTCATTCAGGTCGTTTCTGACAGCTTAAGTCATCGTAAACAGATGATGGAATACACAGAATCTGCAATTGCAGGTTGGTTTCAGTTTCGTTAAGTTTCGTCAAGTTCCATATTTTTGGCACACTTAAAAGCATTACCTTTGGCGACAATAACACAACAATGTGGAGTCTTTGCACTTCATTTTGGCCACACATCAATTTGATCTTTGCCGAATCCATTTCGTGCGTTGTTCTCTAACAACTCTCTCAACATGCTGCTCAATCGGGAAACAAAATCACTGGTTTTCTGAACAAAGCTCAGCCAACGACACACCACCGCAACGACCTTCATCATCACACTCAATCAATCAGCGACCTCATCTACCACACCGTCGTCGGGTCGCGTTGGCACGCCACACGGCACATTTCGCCTCAGGCATCTCCTCACTTACGCGCTGAACAAATCCTTCAGACGCGACTCGCCGTCGCAATTGGCAAAATGAACAAATTTGGATGTATACTCCGTAAGTACCCCCTATTAGCCACTCCAATGACCCCATTCGTCGAACACAACACGTTGTATCTTTTCATCTTTTTCCGCTCGCGTACACAGAGAGAACATCACCAAATATGGTTAAAAACAACAAAAACAAAAACCAACAGTCAACCATGCCCCGGGATGGCTTGAGCTCCACACCGCGACACTAAGCGACGATAGATGACTCACTGCGCCGCCGTGTAATGCGATTCTTGTAACCCAGTGTGCAGCGCGTTGGCTACGTACGTGTACGTCTGAATGAATTTGCTCGCAGAAAATCCATTGATTCGATGAAAATATCCCACTCGGGCGAGCGCAGATGAATCTGTGGCGTGTGTGCAATTAACCACTCACCAGCGGTGCTCCTAATTAAGGTCATAAATATAAAAATATAATCAAATGATTGCACAGTTGTCGTGTCTCCGGATGCATTAGACCTGACGGATGCGTAATGATGCAACGTGCTGTGTGATGACTTGTTGATGGGCAGCTTTGCAGGATAATTTGCAATGCGAAAAAGTGTTACGTCGTCGATTGACGAGTGGATGAGGTGAACATCAAAGACGCATGTGGCTCACCAGCCATTGGGGTGTACGGGGGAAATGAGTTTTCAAGTCGATTTCCTGCTTGGCACGGAAATGAATAGCTCTTTTTAGCATAAGTTGACGGAGCTGGACTGATTCAAAGACACTCAAGACAAATTGGGGTACATTTTTCGAGGGGAAGCCGATCTAACACATGGAGTTCCACAAAGTGGACAACTTAGGCCGGTTCTTTTACGAAACAGTCGTTAGTGGCCGTGTGCCGAATTGAAGTTAGTGGCCGTGAGCCGAGCCTGCGTTTCTATGATTCTAAGTCACTCAAGGCAAATTGGGGTCGATTTTTCGAGGGGAAGCATGGAGTTCCACAAAGTGGACAACTTAGTCCGCGTGAGATGAATTTAAAAGCTTGAATAAGCAAAGAATGTCTGTCCGCTCGCAGTTTTCTGCTGAACTCCATCGCCTTCTTGTTGATTCTCCAACCTAGGCCGGGCACCATTCAAACCTTGTCCTGACTTCATGTCTAAAGTGCCTCCGCTGCATACCCACACACTCCACGCCCTCATTCTGCAATCACCACCTCATCCAACACATCAACAGCTCTTTTTCAATTATTCTCGCTTTCCCCTTTCAGATCCTTTCGAACTATGTCCATAGCCGGCTCGTGAACTCCAGCCGTGACCACAAAGCAACAGCCCGACATCGCAAAAACAAAGGAGTCCACGCCACAAGGACTCCCATCAGAGCCCTCCCGCCGTCCTCCCATCGGCACCCCACAAGTAAGTACACATCATCTCAGCACACGCCCAGTGAATCTGAAAATCTATTTCGACCATGCCACAATCAATTGCGTCGTGGAACGAATTATACATTTTTACTGAACATTTTCTTAATTTATCTCCGGTGCCCCGCCATATCCTGGCCAGCTGCAGATGGGAAAATAAATTCCACGCCGACCATTGGGACCGATCGGAGCGCAGTTTCGCCGCGTTCCGCTCTGCCAACCATCGCCGATATGGAAAACAAATACATAATAACCCTCCAGAACGCCCTCCTTCGTTCAGTGGTGCCGCAGACAGGCTCCGCACGCCGGCGCAGAACGAAACGGCACCAGCCCGCACCTCTAGCGGCGATGGAATTTCAATTATAGTGCAGTTTTTGCCTTGCCCCGCACAGCCATCCCACCCCATCACAATCTGCCCGTCATATGCCACAAGAGTGCCATCTAGGACCGGTGCTGTAAGCGAGTTTCGGCTCTAATTGAAAAAAGCAACGCGCGGACATAGAACGATCGTCGTCGTTGTGCGGCATCACTCTGGAATGTGGTCCCGATAAGATTGATTGTGTGATGTGTATCTCTTGCACCAGCCAGTGGCAGCACCCAGCACCCAGCAGCCAGTGGCTGTGGCAAAACAGCATCCAGTTGCAATTGGGGAGAGAGAGCGCTCGAAGAAATTCCTGGCGAAAGAATAACCGATGATAATGTGCTGGCTGACGATGACGACGACTGGTGCGGCAACAGTGACCGCGAACGGCGCGGCGATTCAGTAGCAGATGCTAAGGAATTGAGATTTCGTAATTGTGGTTGAGTTAGTGGTCGTTGTGTGAGTTTGTTTGCTGATTTGAGGTCAATTCGATTGGAAAAATAGCCGTTAAGTTGGGCGGATGCCGCCGGGAGGTGGAATGTTGTGAGGAGTGAGGCACGAGTGTCTCCAAAAAAAGGAGAACACCACGATTGACTGGAGGTCGAACCGCATTCCGTGGTCCTTTCTAAATTTTAGGAAGTTGATGGACTTCCGGAAGGGATTTCTGTTGCAGTTGGGCTCTGGAATTGGTTGCAAGACGCTTTGGACAACTATGTCGGCTTGGGTTAGGCCATCGTTGGTGACGTTGACGATGCATCTTGGGGGCTTTAGAGTCTCATCGCCGCCTCGTGCTGAAGATGGGCACACCGGCCTGCAGACTCTCAGAAAAATACACAAAACTTGCTTGACTTCTGAAGTCCTGGGGAAGGGGAGCCACTCGTCACGAAGACCTTTTTCAGAGACTCCTCTGAACAGCCAAATGCTGGGATGCTTTACTGTGTGTCGCCAGAGTGACAAGGGCTCATCGCACTCAATCGCTTCTTTCAGAGGAAGTCTTACTTGTCACTCCTGTCCAGCTCTGTGAATTCCTCTTCGTCGGCCAGAAGGTGCCAGCCATGAGCTGACCATCCCAGAAACTAGGTCTGACTCAACAGCACCTCGGACTGATCTTCTTGACTGATTCAATGCGTCGGCTACTCTCGAACTGGAGAGGATGCCATCTCGTCACCTATCTCTGGATCTGTCATTGCCTCGATCTGACTCCAGACTTGCAGCTTACGTCGTGGAACAGTGCCTACTCACCTCTCCCTCCCAGAATCACCAGTCCTGAGTGAGACATTGGCCCCAGAAGTCGCATGAATTTCTGTTCTAAGAGGAGTTTGCCGGTGTGACGGTGTAGTCTCTTGGGCTAGATGACGACACTCTGACACACTCTACATCTCCAATAGAGCACCACCAAGGACAGCAGTGAGTCGATGTGGTAACCATTCCTTGTGCAACGACTCCCTCTATCAGTCTAACAACTGGAGTGACTGCGCCGTTCCTTAACAGAGAACTGGCGGTCACAGGACCGACCAGGCCCATCAAATCACCATCACTCTTGCCTTCCACCGAAGCAGCTTTTCGGCAGTCAGAACGCGGCTGGTCCTCGGTACCTTTAACGTCCTTCAGACCAATCCTGGGGCCGTCAACAAAGTGCCAGCCTTCGTTTAAGGCGATGTACAGCTCTGAAGCTCGAAAGACTGAGACATACGCACTGTTTCTCGACAAGAAGAGTCTATTTGTGGGAGGCGACGACTGGTACCTTGCACAGAGAAGCCTCTGTTAGAACCTCAATGCTGGGCACTGGATCTGATCCCAAGCAGAAGACAGGATTCAGATAAGAGGTTACATTTTCAAGCTCTCGTAGCACTCTCGTTTGAGAAAATTTCTGAGGCACTTTGATGGTATTTTGAAGGAGTTTCAAATGAGAGCTGTCATTCGGCATAGGGACACATTCATCTCCCGTTGTGAAGTAGTGTCTGTTTAAGAGCTCATCAGTCGGAGTCAGTCAAAGGAAGACTGTGGGACAATACAAAAGTACAGCCGTCAGCGGTCTGTTTAGACTCTTTAATCCTCTCAATCGAAGGCTAATACAATCCTCCATATCCACATTCCACTGAATAAAACCTCCTTAACCGTCTTCCACACCGTCGAACACCAAACAACTCCCATTTCCTCAAAGTTCTTTCAAATAGGACCCATTTAGACCCATCTCCGCTCATTGCACACCCCATCCACCGACTTTATATCGTTTTCCATCAAATCCACACATTTCCCCATCACTACCATCCCACAAATCCTTTCAGAAGTCCTTGAAACCAAAAAATCGAAATCGGTTCTTTCTGACCGAAAAAAGTCGACTCAATTCGTTTCCCAATTTACTGCATTTTTTGGCGTGAAAAATGTCAAAATCTGAAAATCGAGATTTCTTGCGGATTTCTCATGGAAGTGATGTCCTTTCTGTGGGGACGTGTCGAGGGGACTCAAACCAAGCGAATTGCATTCAAATTTCGGCTTAATTTGGAGAAATTTGCAAGAAAAGTGCGATTTTCGATTTTCGTGACGTCATGGGAGAGTTAGGCTCAGAGGTTTGTTGCGCATGTCTGGCGGTGTCTTTGTATGAAGACTGGTGTCTGGCGTAACCTGGAGGAATCACAACGCGTCTACCCACTGTCCTACCACGAAGAAGTGATGGGGGCTGTGGCGGAGTTGTTCTGATGTCAAAATTGGTTAAGAAGAGGGGCAAACATCATTCCGAAGTTCCTTAGCGTCTAGAAGCGAGTGACTAGGAAACTGAACATTGCTTGTAGACAGTAGTCATCGCTAAGGCCAGAGTGGGTCCACCCGATGACGGACACTGAATCTACTTAGTTCAGCCAATTACTAAGAGGTGACTCCTTCTTTGGGAGAAGGGAGTGCTGCAATTGCTGACTAGACATTCAATAGTTTCTTCCTTCTCGTCTCTGCTCAACCTCAGAGGCGTGAGTTCCATTAGCACAGTGGCCCGGTTTTAGCGCCCGTCGAGTCCTGAGATTCCCCCTTCTGATTGCTAGCTTCTGTCACGACTGGGTGTACGAAACTGGAGGCTCCTGTCTCAAGATCGATGCTGACTGAGGCCCCGGTCCACACCGGACTGTAGCGCCACTCAAAGAAGTCACGACTGGCATGAATGGTTGTGCTTCATCCGAAACGTGTGACACACCAAATTGATGCCTCTGTCCTAGTTCTCTCTGTCTCTTAAACTTCGGCAATTCATCGACGATTCCTGAGTTCGAACCCGATTTCGTTTGAAATCAAATCAACAGCGGTTCCTCGCAGATCTCCCCCCATCAGCAGATCGCAACCGGAAACGCTGCCCAATTGCATTCGCGTCGCGTCCCCCCATCAAAACCGTCTCAAGAACCTCAAGAGTCGTCGCCGCAGTCTCAAGAATTTCCATTTAAATGCATTAACCGCAGACCTCCGACCAAAGACAAAGCAAAAACACACTCACTCGCTCAACAAGTTGCCCGTCGTCTCGAGTGCAATTATCCCGCTTGCTGTCCTTTAAATTGCTCGAAACAAAAAACCAGACCAGACCAGACCAGCCGAACCACCAGGGCGGGCCCAGCAGCAACTCCAGGCATCCAGCATCCTCCCCATGTTACCCATTCATTCATCATCTCAACTGTATTCGGCCGAAAAACAAAATTCCAGCCGCTTCTCACACTCCAGCAGCACAGCACTCCAGCGACAGCAGCGGAATTATTGCGCGCCCGTTGACGATGAGAGCTCTGAAAGCCGAGAGATGATTTAAGGTCAACGCACAGTTTTCACATTAACGCATCAGGTGCTGGACTTAATGAGTTCTCCGCGGGCCGGCGAGGCTGGCTGCTCGTCGTAGCAACACGCGATCCGAATAGCAAATCTGATGCGTGTGCGAGTGTGTGTTGGCTGGTACCCCTGAAATCTCAATTCACTCTCGAAACAGATGCGCGTCGCATAGTTACGAGCGTCTTTCGAATGCTGACCATGTCCCCCCGGCCGACTGGCAGCGGCGGGATGATTAATTTCTGCAGAGGACCGACGCCAGTCATATCGAGAAGCTATTAAAACCACAAAAAGCCATAAAGCCGGAGACACAAACAATCAAATCGAATTACAGGCCCATTAAAGGAGCGCTCCAGAGATATCCCTTCACTTTTAGTGGAGGGGCACCTATCTAAGCGCATCTCTCGCCGAGGCGCAGGATGCCAAGGAGCGCGCCGCATTTTTAATGGTTAAAATTCCGAAACCAAATTCAAGACACCGGTGGACGGAGCACACACGCAACAGGTAGAGAGGACAATTAAATGTGCTTGCTTATGATTGCCGATGCTCGGGCGGACCGTCGTCGGTGGACCTGTTTGTCCTGCTGTGCGCCCCGCGATAAGTGCTGACAATTTTTTAAAGGCTCTCCGCGTGAGACTTTGTGGGGATTAAAATTTCCAGTGACACCGGTCGTTTGTGTTATCGTTTTGGGATGACAGTTGCTGCGGCGATGATCCTTGGGGAATGGTGGCTGTGAAGAAGGCGTGGTTGGGCGCATAACGCGACACGTTAAGTCGGGTGACTAATGCTGCGTCGCGGTTGGGGGCTGTTCGATTCGATGTCGTTTGAGGGTCTTTGATGGGAACCGAGCCGCGGCGAGGGAATGTGATGACCTTGGTGCAGGATCGGTGTCTTATGTGAAGTCGGGGCACCTGTGGTGTGTGGAATGGCTTGACGTGAAGCGGCTTCGAAGAGCTCGCGAGGTGCCAGACGGCATCGAGTTTTCTGTCAGTAAGAGGGACCAGAGTGGAGATGGTGATGAAGCATAGGTAACGCAGAAATAAGATTCAAAAAGTTCCGACTGGAAGTCGATCCAACTGGGAGTCTGACTACCAGACGATGGATGGGTCTCTGCCAATCTTCGCAGACGGATCAAATATGGGAGCTGGCGTATATGTCGCAGGCTGCTCATTCCAATTGTCGAACCATTATAACATCTTTCAAGCAGAAACAGAAGCAGGTCGTGTCTAGACTAGGGAACAAGCGATCGAGTCTCTGTCTAAAGTCACATCTTACTCGAAGAATAAGGAGATGGACGTGTAGTTTATCAGCCACCCTTGCAGGCACATTGACGTTCCAGGATTTTGCTGAAGCTTCATCGCTTTTTGGCTAAGTACGCCTTTATTTACTGCAAAGCATCGTCTGACTACTCACAATCCAGTCCACGCGGTGCACAAAGCTTGATCAGATCGATAAGACCGAGAGGCAGCCCTCGTTCCCAGTGTTCTATATCTCCACCGACAGAGACAGAGACTGGGGCAGTAACAAAAGAAGTGAGTATCTCTGCAAATAGACCAGTGCTCCAACTGCCATCGCTGGTAACTTTTTGCACACTGAAGGAATTTGTCTTTCATTACTCAACAAGAGCAAGAGGCTCATGGTTGTCCCACCTCTTATTAGCCACATTTTTCTTTGCAACCGGAGTTTGATGTATAGGAGAAATGGAGCACAGCCGGTCCCTTTAGCCGAAAATTGGCAGCAAACTTAGACCATTGTTGGTCCATTGTGGTACTCAGTGCCGTTACTGAACAAGGTTATTAACGCTTGCTTTCACTGGGATTCGAACCTGGAACACTTTTTTCCAAGAGCAGGCACTCAATCAACTGCGCCATCTAGCCGTTTTAGAGATAAAGCGTGCAGTAAGCGGCGCAGAGAGGAGAAGTGATCAATGGCTGATCAAAAGTTATGTCATGTCCCACTAAGCGAGCTATTTGGATCCTAATACTGCGGATTCGCACCCCTATACTATTACAAATCAGTTCCACTGGCTTATGGTGATCTCGTTCAATTCGAAATGAGTACTGTGGTCTCATCTTCAAGCTTCAGCTTCGTGCTTACGTTTGAAATGAGCAGCGCCTTGTTATGAGCCGATGAGAGACTATCTTGGCACTCTTGTCGTGTCTTTCAAGTCGAGTGGTGCCTTCTAACCATTCTCGATTGCTTACTTTGATTCTGTGCATCTTTGCCGACGGTCATAGAGGTGGGTCTCCTCCTAACGAAAGATGAACCGATTAATGTTGGTTTTAGCTTACAGTTAGTGCAACTTGCAATTGCAAGTGGTCTTGCAACTGGAGCTCATTTTATTGACGTCGATCCTCTTGGGGGCTTTGAATGGACTCAGTTTTTGCTGGCCTGCTCTAACTAATCTTCCTCTGTGATCTCCGTTGCGTATGGCAAAGAGCTCCTCTTCTACTCAGTGAGGGGCGAATACTCCTTGGCATGTAGGGAGTATCTTAGAAGCAGAGTCTCTACGTTTAGGCCTTCGTAGAGTGTTCTCTTAGCTCTCTTCTCCTCTAGCCCGACTAGCAGTGGCTTCTTCAGTTTCGTGGAGATTTCCGAGTGAGACTGCATACAACGGAGCCAGCATTTCAGTCTTGGGGACATTATTCTCCTCGCTCCATCACTGAGTCAACTTAGTTTTCGATCCTCTAATAGATGCGATCTTGTTGTCATTGGCCGGTCGCCCCTTGGCCACTTAAGCCCGGACACCGCGACAAGATGTACGGAAGCCCTTGACTTCCTTGCGGTCTGACCCTCCGAACAGTAAAGGATGTCCCATTTTTCTTGGGCCAAGACAGTGCCTAGTTGCCTGCATTTTGCAGGGTAGACATCTACTCCTTCATCCGGAACTTCGACCCGTCTCTGTAAATTTGTGGAGTATCGTTTCTATACGTCCGATTGACAGACTTCTTCAGCAATATCTGAGGCGGTATTAGGCGATCGGTGTCATTGGAGAGTACATTGAATTCGTCCAGTGGCCGATGCTAAGTTCGTTCCCGGGTGGAAGCATTCTCAGTCGTAAAGCTGCACGTCTGCTGTCCCTCGTCAGGCGAGACGAATGTCGCAGTGGTACGTCCTCAAACCTGATTTAGACTTTCTTGTAAGAGGTCTTGGAGGCGACATTGAACCGAGTTACACGTATGAGCCTCTAGACTCTACTTAAGCCTCGCTCAGTGTCTGTTGTGCCTCACAGTCAGCATCAAAGCACGGGTTTGTGATCAGTGGTGGTAGGTGGGCTTGAGTTGTTGTCTCAGTGACACTCTCTTTTTAGCCGAGCTGCTTATAGTCTTTCTCATAAGCTAGTCTTCTGCAAGCAACGTGTGCAGGCGCAGTTAGTGGTTAAGTTTCCTCCTGCAAACGTCATCTTTCCAACTTTCGCTTGAAGATACCAAAGTCTTTTCGATCCGCTTTCGATGTTGCTCTTGCCGCTTAATCGAAGGTGAGAACTGACATAGTAACTCAACCCTCAAATTCGGTGGATCAGGCTCACGATGTTGTTGAATTTTTGTAGCCGCCCCCATCGCATGCGCTTCGTTGACAGTTCGCTCTGTTCAATGTCATAATGACACCTGCTTATGCCACCAAGTTAACAAAAGGCAGGGCGTCTAGTGGGTCTTGCAGGACCGACCCGCCAAGATGAAGAAGTTTGAGAGTCTCAAAGTCCCTAGACACTTTATGCTCTGACATGGAGCCGGGACATGTGAAAGTCCTTTATACTGATACATCAGACATCCTCTCCACATATGCCCTCGCATTTGAGGACCCTCTTGATTGGAGACCCATCAGGGAAGCCTATGCTCTCGATGTGGCCAAGTCATTCTGTCCCCTCACACTGAATTCATCCACTTCTCTATAGATGCTGTTCATGGCGTCTAGTAGAAGCTGTCATCTGCTCCTTAAAAGTGAAAGAGACGCGGAGGTCAGCGTGGTCTCTTAATCGAGCACAACTCAATTTCATAGCCTTGACTCATCACGAAAGACTAAGACCGTGTGGCAAGCGATTGACAGTGAAATGACAACATTTTTGTCAGCTGCCTAGTCTGGCTTAAGACATTGACTGACAACGCTTCGCAAAAAAGAAGTCAAAGACTAAAATAGCTTGCAACAAATTTGCGATCAAACGCAGCTCGCCACGATCAGCTCTAGATCATCATCACTTTCTTCGAAGGACGACCCAAACCTCTTTACGACCACCACGTCTCAGACTCACAAAACGGGCATCTCAACCACCAGCCTCACCTCAGCCCACGGAGGAGATAAAGAGCACGATGAAAGACTGAAATTGTCCAGACCACTGATGCTGTCAACAGATCAAGCGGCTGTCACAACTCATCTCGCAACATTGTAAGACTGGGCTGGTCTGCATCTAGGGCGAAGCACGAGCTCATGTCCCAGTCGTCCCAATCGATACCAAGATCACTTGTCCGAAAGTCATGCCAGACAAACTCTCTCTCCCTCTTCAACCCGACAGCCAGCTTGTCACCGCAATAAATTAATGAAACGGCAAAGCATTCAACTAATTATCAAGATTGCCTGTCACAGACATCGCGCACATTAATTTCAGATTTTTCGACATGCAGCCGTGTCCCTAATTGAAAAATTCCTTTCCCCCCATGCAAAAAGCTAATTAAGAAATTTAATCCAGTTTTGATAAGCCACTGACGTCGCGCATGTCGGCGTTTGATTAAATGCCCCACAGGCGGCTCCATCAAGCCAGTCCGTACCTTGGCGCGGCAATCACTTTGCATGTCACAGGAGGAGGAATTTTAATCCTGTTTCGATGCGCACATCAACTTTCCCGCTTGCGGTGGAAATTTCTCCTCTCCACACGACCGCAGGCGATCGATCCTCACTCGCGGTCACGATCGATGCGAAAACCGTCAAGAAAAGGCAATTTTTCGACTAATAACCACTAAACATTTAATTACCGCCATAAAATGCGATCCCAAATTGCCGGCCGCCGCGCCGATACAGCGATCGTACACCGATCGTGGCATTAATACCCAATAACTCGAGAACTGGCTGGAACTGGCAGCCGCAGTCGGGTCGGGTGTACAACTGCTGCTCGGTCGGAAGCGCGTGTGATTTGTGTGATTTGTGTATCCGGGCAATTAGCAAATGCCATCGAAGGCGGACGACGCAGAGATGTCAATAAAAACTCAACCAAAAGCACTGATCAACATTCGAACGAATTCGGCGGGCTTTTGTTCTGATTTGAATTTCTTTGTTTATTCAACTTAATTCACCATGAAGAGGCGCATTTTTATGGATGATTGAGCAGACGGCGGAGAGGCTGCCACTCGAACCAACGAACTGATCACGAGGTGATCTTGAGTTTGATCGTCGTCGTACCAATGAACCACCACCGCCATCTCGCCAGCCGATTAACGATCGACAAAGCAGCACCATCACCACCACCAGCAGCAGAAGAAGAAGAAAACAAAAAGATCATGTATCGAATTTCGGATAATTGTATCTGCGGCAGCGTTGTAGACCCCCTCTCTCTCAACTCATGTTCGGGTATTTCTATGAGTTCCGCCATTCTCATGTCCAAACCGTATCCGATCTTGATGCTCTTTTGGTTGTTCTTTGATCGTTCCTTTTTCTTTTCCCTCTTCTGTCGTTTGATCTTTTTTGATCGTTTTGCGGAGATTGATCGGTTGGTGGGGTGGGGAAGGGAGAGGGCGAGGGAGAGCGAAGACAAAAATCTTGATTGACATAAATAGATATTTTGTGTGATGGAGGCGATTAGGTTACGAAGGTGATTCATAGTTCGGCGGGGATTACATAAGAAACTGAGACGTTGAGGCGTTTTTGGTTATCGCTGGAATGCTGTGATCATTGGTTCACATTTGTCCTTTGTTGAGCTTGGCTATCGCCGGAATGTCTTGGGAGTTCGTCGAGAAGTTGTAGCGGACGGGATCCGCCACTTGATCGACAAAGAAACTGCTCTAGAGATCTTCTAGAAGCCTCTGTTCGATTTGGCGCCTTGCTTGCTGCTCGGGACATCGGAGAAAGCTGGCCAAATGCTCTGGAGATCTGTTAGAAGCCTCTGCTCGATTTGGTGACTTGCTTGCTCCTCGGGCCATCGGAGAAAGATGGCCAACTGCTCTAGAGATCTTCTAAAGGCCTCTGCTCGATTTGGCGCCTTGTTTGCTGCTCGGACTTAGAAGCCTCTGGTCAGTTGAAAACTTACTTGCTGCTCGGGTCAGCGGGGCTGAGGAGAATGCCTTCCATCATTGAAAACCCCTGGGAAGTTGCTTTCGACTCGTGTGACGTCGTAGGCTGCATAATGGCGCAGGTTTCTTCCTACTTCTATGCCTTCTTAGAGTGATCTTCCTGTTCCGACTAGCAGTGGCGTCTGCAGTTCGGTGGAGACTGCATACAACGAAGCCAACACTTCAGTGTTGGGCACATTCCTCTGCTCACTCCACAACTGGGTTCGACTTAGTTTTCGATCCCCCAATAGATGCGAGTTTGTTGTAGTTGGCCCGTTGCCCCTTGGCCCCTGAAGCCCGGACACCGCTACAAGGTGTATAGTCTCGCAAATGATGTCCCATTGTTTTTGGACCAAGCATGCTACCGAGTAGACATCTTTTCCCTCACCCATCTTCGACCCGTCTGAGTAAATTCGTGAGGGATTGCCGAAAGAAGGCTCCTTGGGGAGAATACAAGTGACAACTCATTTGATACAGACGGCAACCTCACAGTGGTGGAAAACACGATCTTTCTTGTCAGGCACAACCGGCTGACGTGGCCACGTTGCTTTCAGTCATCACAACGAGGTCTTATAATCCTGCATGTCTTTGTGCATCAAGTTCCCTCTTCTCGATCGATGCGGCTTATGTTTGAAGACACTTTTAGTTGTAAAGAACTGGTGTTCAGAGGGGTCTCCTTCGTCCACGATCACGGGGGAGATCACGAAGGTTTGCCTTGTCTCATTGATCCAAGCGGTGTCGAGGTTGAAGGGGCTCTAAAATGGAACAAAGGTGTTCGTTGCCCACGATCAGCTCCTGGATCTACTGTACCATGCTTTAGAGGGACTGCCTGCTGAAGTGTCCACACTGCTTTCAAGCAACACGATCAGTCTGTCTGGATCCAATATCACGGCAGAGATCTGCCTCGTCACATTGATCCAAGCGGTGTTTGAAGGCGGTCTTAGCCAATAAAGGGGTGCTCATTGCCCACGATCGGCTCCTGGATCTGTACCATGATTATGGAGGACTGCATGCCTACGTGGCCACTCTGCTTTCAGTCGTCACAGGTCTATATCCCCTTCTCGTTCCAGGAGGTTCAAGGTTTGAAGACACCGTCAGATGAAGGAGAGCCGACCATCTGATCCACAATCACGGAGGAGATCATGGAGGTCTTCCTGTTCTTTTCGATCCATGTGGTGTCGAGCTCGTAGATGGAACATATGTGTTCATTCTCCATCGCAATGTCCACGATCGACTCCTAGATCATGGTTCTGCTCCTACTTTCTATGATTTCGTCTTCCACTTCCTTGGGTGTGCTCACAACACGATCAGTTTCATAGACAGCCCACGTAGTCAAAGGTGTCCACCGCGTGCCTCACTTGCGTCTCATACTTCAATTGGTCCTTCGAGCCATATTTAAGTCCAGCGATCAGATTGCCCTTGATCCAGCTCTCGACTCGATGTAACAAGACCGACAGGGTAATGGGGTTGAAGACCTTGATCGTGCGCTAGAGGTGTTTGAATACACTGAAGTGCCAACTGTTACCAAAGAAGAAGCTTAATTTGATCGGGAGCGGGTAAGATGGGTGACTGTCAACATTTGTCAGTCGCACTAAGGATGTCGTAGACCTTCTGTCTGACCACGCGAATCAAATTGAGTCTACTCTGAAAACTTGGCGGTAAAATGGACCTATTTTGGCCTAAGTGAATAAAAAAGTCCCAGCTAGGCGGTACAATGGACCTAAGTGCAAGAATGCCACTACCCAGTCTGAAAACCAAGCTCAAGTGGAGTGGAGGTTTTTCCGTAGCACACAAACGATGTTCGTCGGTTCTTAAGGAGCGTACAGTTGATATCGAGCATTGTCCACCATAATTCAACTGAATGGAGCCGGACGACTGTCCCAGGAGCCAGTGTATCATGAGACGCTGTAGCCGTCACTTTTTGCCTGTTGGGTCTTGTAGCAATATGAAGCACTGTGGGTTTCTGTTCATTAATTGAAGGGTCAGCTTGTTGGGTACCCCTGTTGTCAACAGATCCCGGTATGCGCAAGCCCAAAGTTGATCGGTCACTCCCTGCTGAGCAACAGGCGGATAGAAGCTACTTTGGACTTGCCGATGACCTGCCTTGGCTTCGATTCAATTATTGAGGGCTTCCTCAGTGTCTACGAATCCAACATTAACGAGATCCTTCTCTTCTATTGCACCTTTCATCGAGAAAAGGGCTAGAACAGAGAAGGTCTTCCAAGCTCCTCCAGACAAAGCACATCTCCTCCCTCCCATGATTAAATCCAAACGATCAAGTCAGCCACGCTGACCACGAAGCATGAATCAGATCACCAGCATGACACGGGAACAACCCGGACGCAGCATCCACAGCACACGTCCGTCCAGATGTGTTCATTTTTTTTTGTATGTTCGTTTTCTTTTGATGAACTATCGAATATCTCTGCGTGCCCGTGAGTGTTTCTCGGATTTCATGGGAAACGTCGAGTAGGCAACACAGCTTAAGGTGTCTCGGCGAGCTCCACGAATCGACGGTTCATCAATTAACGGCCGGAAGCGTGGCGTTGCGTGGCTTTCTCTCTCTGCCTGTCGAGTTGGTAGACACTGTGGAACTTTCAATTCATCATGTGGACATCTTCTCGGGGCACATTAGCAATGATTAGGGGGCTCTGAGGGTTCGCAATGACGATGACCTGAAACTAAGCGTTTTTCGGGCAAGGAGGCTTCTTTTGAGACCTCAATCGTGAGAAAAGTGCCCACAAATGTGGCATGAAACCCCGATTCCGAGTTAATCCCTATCAACTGGGACTAGACTTCATCTCCCACCACATCAACCACGACAGACGAACAAGAGGAGCAAACCACGACAAGAAGACCCCCCATTCGGATGGGTTAGCCTTGACTCAGCCACCGCCACCACACGTCATAATATAGTCAAATCCCCGATAATTAAACAAATTTCTTCTCAACTAGGAACTGAATTATTCATACATCGGGCCGGCCAGCACAAGGACAAGGACTGAGATTAGTGGCGTGTCGTGTTGTCAAACGTTCACGACGCGCTTTGGACAACTGCCGCTGGTCATTTCGCATTCATCATCATCTAAGCACCTCTTTGTCGAGACAATCACCGCTGATTGATGCAAATGAACGTAGCTGAGAGAAAAAAAAAACCGAATCAGCGTCCCAGCGGATCCACCGGAAAGGTGAACGCTTTCGGAACGAAGGGAATATTTCGTCCAATTAAAAAGCTATCATCTGACCGAAACTTCCTCCATGATCTTCTTCGCATCTCCCCGCCCTCGGACCGTGGCTGAGTGTCTTGCTGCCATTCACCGGAATGATGTCACGTATCATCACCGGCCGATGTGCAGAGGTAAGCTCGCATGTGTGACTGAAATGAAAATCAAATTAAATTCGACACATAAAATTGCCTGGATTGACATTAAGAACCATTAGAATAATTGTGTGCTGCTCCATTCCAAGATTCTGATCGTCGTGATGGCTGCTGGGATGCCAAAGAAAAAGAAGAAGTTGAAGAAGGCGACGACGGACAGCCGTGCGGTAGCCATAGCGGCGAACCTGATTCGATGTGAAATCCAACGTGGACATGACTTCTGATGAAATAACTCGTGGATCTTTATCGAGCATGCACTGAGCATGCTCGTGACTGCGTCCGAAGTGAAGAAATCCGGAATGTTCGACATCGGTCGGGGGTCAGCTGGTGGTCAACATGCATTTTGGGAGGATGAAGGGAATTTGTTGTTGCGTGTCGTCATCAGTCATCTCGTCATCGGTCGGTCTTCTTTCAATCGTTTGAGATCTGTGTGAGTTGAGTATTCTGGAGGTATCATCGTGTGAACCACTCTCTGACTGCATCTAAATTTGTGACTCTCGATCGAGGAAAACGCTCTAGGAGACACATAATGAGACAGACGATGTGTCATAAAATTCAATTTGGCTCGCAAAATAATAGATCATTGCAAATCCAGCCAAATTGTGGACATTCTATGTTTTTCTATGTTTTTTTATTTGCCCAAATTTGTCAATCTCCTTAACCTCGCCCTAACATTTTCCCAACAGACCATTAATTTGCTGTGTCTTATTCATCCTATGTTTTTCTATGTTTATCTTTCAATCACACCCAACTTTCTGACCCACTTGCCATCTCCCAATTATGCGACATCATCTCATTAACAATCAATTGCCATCACCACAACCTCGCTCGTGTGAGCTACTCTCAATTGCATGCTGGGCAACGACAAAGACAAACTTTCAATCAAGAGCGGGTCCATATCAATTTAGCACCTCTCCTCGCCGCAGTATCATGCTGATCAAGCATGTTTACATATTTTATTCCATCACCTCATGGGCAGAGCTACCATTCAACTATGGCCAGCGCGCAACCGAAAAGGTAACCAATTCATTATGCGAAACATCCAAACAAACAAAAAGACCACAAATTAAACGCGGCAAGAGACCGCGACTAATGCAAATGACTTGAGAGACCTCCCAGTGCTGCACAACTCGTTCCGATCGCTCAGACAAAAACAAAAACAGAAAAAAAGCAATAGTCAAAAAAGCGAGGAGGATGAAAGACCCGAGCCACAGATAGACAACGAGCCAACGAACGCTGCTGCTGCCTCAGGAGTATCCACCAATTATCACATCAATACACTAGATCACACCTATAAATTAGCATAGTTATCACCTGAGCAGCCGCCGCCGCCGCTGCGGAGAAATGGCGACCCGTGAAGATCGTAAAGTGAAAGAGGCTCACCGACTCCGGTGGACATGACACATCAGCCATGACGTAGCACCAATGAAATTAAACGTTTTGTTTCTGGGTGGGAGACGTGGAAAATTCAGCGGATAATTGACGGTTGACCGTAGTAGCCACCGTGGTGTCGTCAAAAAAAAAAACCCGGCCGACGATCGTGGTGCTCTGGAGCTCCTGCAGCTCGACAGAAGATAACATCGCCAGATTGATGGATCGTCTGAAGCTCGCTCACTGCCGCCAGCTTAAGGAGACCGAATTTATTCAACTCGAGGTGCGGTCACTGCTCGCCGGCGTCCGAATCCTTGTGGTGATCTTGTCACACAAACCGATCATTTAATGATCGTCCTCCTCTGAGGGTACGTCGGCCAGCCTTCAGACCGGTCGTTGCATTTCTAACGAAATCACATCGTGGACGGGGAGATCCTTTTCAATCCGCGAGATTAATGTGAGCTCTCCGTTCGATGTTGTGCGGCTGGGATGCCCGCGGAGATCACAAGGAATGAGCTTGCTGCAATGGAAATTAATTTAATTATTCCTCAAGTCCTAAGCATGATGTACCTGCGGCTCGTTAAGGAGATTGATGATGGGTGGTGATGGTGATGGTGGTGGTGTGCTGTGAACCTGTTTAGTGGTGGTCTCCAGCTTTGTTAGATTGCAATTCATCAGCTGAAGGTAAGGTATCTTGCGCTTGGACTTGATCGATGACAGTGTTATGAGATGTTGTTGTGTAGTGTGAGCCTTGGATCTAGTCATTCCTGTTCGTAGGCGATAATCGTAAACTCTTTTTTGTGAGTGTTTCTTATCGCCTGATCATCTGTTCGCGAGGGGAGGTGCTGGGTTGTCTGATGGACGATGTACATGAAGGGGCAGCCAGTTTAATTGTGATCTTCTGCGTTTCAGTGGCATTCGGGAGCTGAGAGTAACACGTAGTCTTTATTTATGTGGAATGTGGTGGTGTGGCTGCGTTAGTGTCATGTTGGACATTATCGGGTGTTCATTTGGGATTCAAGGTTTGGTTTTCTATGTTTTTTTAATCGGTGTTCACGTTGTCAATGTGAATATTTTTGCTTGATTGGCAACATGTAGAAATTATTTGCATTATGGTAGTGATTCTATGTTTTTTTCTATGTTTTGCTGTTTCTCTTTTCTGTCAAATTTGGTAATTTTGTGCCATGACATCATGTTTTTATGACTCCCGTGATGTGCCTGATGCATTCTATGTTTTTCTATTAACTTTTCCGAACCCTTTTGAATGCCCACATTTTCGCCGTACCATAAAAATCGTATACTTCACTCTCTACAACGACTGTCGTGTCTGTAGACCATCATCCGAACATCATTTACCAAAACATCGAATGTGCATGCAAATCTGAGGCAGTCACTGGTTCACGTCAAACTACATGAGGTTTACCTGACTCCATGCCCTTAGTTTGACTGACTCTCACTGACACCTGAACATGCGTCGCGTGTCAAAGTGGAAGCTTCATACAGAGTGGATATTCTTTCTCAATTTTTCTCCACGGTCTTTCCTGAACAGGCACATTCCTTCCAGCTAAGCCTTATCCAACCCCCTTCATTCTGTGAGTCCGGTTGACAATTAAAGAGAATAGCCTAGGTCCCAGTCCCCACCTGTCAGCCTATTGTCACTCCGATTCCCCAGCGACACCCATTCCGCAGAATCCATCCACCATCCAGCCCGTGTGCGCAACGCATCTATGATACCGTGTCCCATATCCGTGGCGTGTGCACTCGAAACAATTTCCATTGGTAATTCCATCACGAACGTCAAAATAAACTGTCAAATCAACTTGACTGGCATTTGAGTCACAAAGTCCTGGTCCCGCGCTCTCCCTCCCTCTCTATTTTATTTCTACGATTGCATCATGACTTCTTGAAGGCATTTCCGTTGAACGCCTTTAATATTTATTTTTTTCCAATTCGATTTTGTGCCGTCTTCTCCGGCTGAAGGCAATTGTGGCATCTCATCAGTTTCTCTGGTTCCCTTTGTTCCCCAGTCCCCACTGGCGGTGTGCAGTCAAGTCGTCCGATGTCGCATCGAATACCGTCCCGAAGACAGCGACTGAAGCAGGTCCCTTTCTCTGGCAGGCCGTGCGTCGCGGTCGCTGTGGAACACGGTGCCGGCCTCGGTGTGCTGATGGTGATTGTGATTCCAATGCAGGAATGCAGCATCATCATCATCGTCCACTTGAAGCAGGAGTTCTTTTTTTTGTTCTCTTTTTCTGTTGTTCTTCTTGTTCTCCTTCGTTCCCTGTCACTGTGTGTGGTTCTAACATTGTATTGTCCTTCGTCCGTCCCTCGTGTCATGATGTTCACAGAGGGCACCATTAAACCATTGCACCATTGCACTGTGCGGTCCCAAAACACTCGACCCAAGGAAGTCACCTCTTGGCGTGCCCCATACACCAGCACTCAGCGGTGTTCCGCCGTCGCCGCCGCCGCCGATGAGAAAAGAAGGTGAACGTGTGCTTTGGTATTTCATAGATAAGCCACCACCTCTGCGTTTGGCTTAATTTGTGCGTTTGAGGGAAGAGAAGGGTGCCGTTCCTGCGCCATCATCGCGGAAATGAAGCACCTCCTCGGCAAGAGTTCAATCCGTGTACACACAGTGTGAGATGCTTTTCTTCTTCAGTTAGTTCAACGCGATCGATTCTGTGGAATGCCGTTCTGCAGATACGATCGGTCTTCTTGTTTTGCTCGCTCAGAGGGAGAGAGAGATCTGGTTCTAGACACGTTCAAGCCAGTTGAACTTGACGATGAGGAAGGAGAAGACGACGAGGCAGGCAGTGCGCCCGAGATGGACTGGGAAAATGATGGTTCGCATGCGTACAGATGTGGTGGGCGATGTGGTCGCTTGGGGGAATTGACACAATCGTGTGTGGACGCGAGTAGGTGATCGGGAAGAATTCTGTTGCCGGTTTATTGCGACTCTGCCGTGAATGAAATTTTGCCAGGATATTGAGGAAGAAAGCTCGGAGTGTTGAGAGGGGTTTGGAGTTCTAGTTAATTCGGCGTCGGAGTTCTATTAGAAGGCACACGACGTGGGCTTCAACTTCTAGCTCGCGAGTCATTTAGTCAGCAGACTGATGGTCTTTAACAATAAAACCATCCCGTCTGAATGATCAACCACTCTCATCATCTACCATCGTCAAGTGCCTAGGCATTACTTTAGATCCCAACCTCAGCTGGAAGCTTAACGTAGACCAGTGAGCCAAACTCCACAAGGTACAAAGGAGAACGTGGGTTTGATCAATAGACCCCCGGCAGTCGGCTCCATCAGACGCCCTGACTGTAATCCTGCACCTTCCACGTTAGGACCTTCACATTAAAAAGCACTACAACTGACTGCGCCATCAGGCTTTGGGCCTGGTTCTGGGTGCTGGACAGCACTATCTTAGACTCTCTACCAAGAGATCTCACACGCCCCAAACCAAACCTAATAAGTGGCTTTGACACTCTAATCCCAGAAAGAAATGATTTGGACAGCGGTCATGTGTTCAGGGATTTTAAATCTACACTGACGATAATGTGCGGAGTGGGTGCTGGTGTATTCTCAGAAGTCCTACATTTCTAAAGCCTACAGACTGGCGGCAATTGTGTGCTCAAAGCAGAACTATTTGCATTCAGGAAAGCACGTCCGCAAGTCAAACAACATCCAAATACCTAGGTAGAAAGTGGCTATTTGTATTCACAACCAAACAGCGATCATAGGTGTTAGCCCCCTGTACTTCATACTCTAGTCTAGTTCCTGAACGCCGACCTGAGCTAGCGTCTTTAGAAGACCACCTCAAAATCTCCCTTATTTGGGCTTAAGGACACATTGACATCCCAGGCAATGAGAAGGCCAATGAACCAGCTGGGCAAGGTTCAGCCCTTCAATGGTCGCTGCAAGAAGAGGTGCGCATCCCAATACAAGCAGTCAAGGCTAATATCTCAACACACTTCCTTGAAATAGCATACCTTTACTTGTGTGCTACTTCAAGAAAAATATGCATGAACGCAACCGATCCAAAGCAAAAGATCTCCTCCGGCGAATGTGGAGAGGGAGGCTAACGCCGTGGGGCTGAAGATCAACTATTCAAAAACAAAGTTACTCAGCACATAACTCTCTCGCTCAAACAGACGGTTAAGAGAGTAGAGTTTTCATTACCTTGGCAGTATTGTCTCAGCCAATGGTGGCTAAGGCTGTTTCGCTCCAATGTTAAGTCTGTTCTGTTATATGCGTGCAGCACTTGGAAAGTGACCGCCATTATCACAAGAAGACTGCAGACGCTTGTGAAGCGGTGCCTACGCCAAGTACTAAGGTTGGACCGTATCTTAAACGAACAACTACATAAGAAAATGGGCCAGGAATCTATAGGGACCACTATTCGAAGACGCAAGTTGCATTAAATCGGTCATACACTTCGCAAAGGCGACCATAGCAATACATGCGATGCAGTGGAACTCGCTAACCCAAGATAGAAGGGAAGTACATGGAGCAGAACAGTAGAGGAGGAGAAATAACACACGATGGCGCGTAGGCGTAGTAGAGTCCCTACGACCCACAAGGGGATTCAGGAGCTAAGTAAGCCTTAGATGAGCACCAATTTTTGCATTCCCCTCATGTCCGTGCACAGTTGCGAAGTTATTGAACGCGTTTTATCATTAGTGGAGACCTATCATCCATGTGTGCCGCTGCGTCTTTAACTCCCTGACACGCTGGATTTCTGAAATTCCGAAAGGCTCCCAAATGTGGCCTATTCTAGCGCTTACGTATCCCAATTGTCTTGTCAGTCGCTTTCAGGATCTACAGCAACCTCCAATTTCAGAAGCCACACTGAGATCGTTACACGCTTCACTTGAAGAATAGCCCACTTCGTCGACCCCAGTTGAGTGCAACGGATCAGACTTTTCAAGGGAGGTTGGCAGGGAATTGGGAAATCGTGCCTCTAATTTTTTATATGTTTCTACAATGAGAGTGGTGGCCCGTGGCGTTGTGGGTATGTGCGTCAACCCCAACTTCGACGTCGTAGGTTCGATTCCTGCTCTGTGCGACAAAAATAATGTTCAGAGCACCACCGCTTTCGATTCATTAACAGAGCTCAAAGTTCTTCTGTCTAGAATAAGCTTCTCAAACCTCGGCCTTTTTGGAGTCGGCTTAAAACTGTAGGTCCCTTTACTCCCTCTACTCGTGAGAGACCAATAATAGCACCTACAACACGAGTGGTTGCTGAGAAGCTAGGCCCTGGCCCTCTACGGAGTGTGGCCCCTTTTGTTCTACTGGAACCATCCCACTACGTGTGAAAACCTTATGAGTTTTTTTCAGCTCTACACCGCACAAGTCATCCAGTTCTACAAAGTACTGCTTCCTTTTCTTGGATAGATTGTATTCCTTCCTCATGTCTACAGCTCCTGCTAAAGTAGTTATGTGACATGTTCAGTCTCGACGTATGCGTGTCTATGGGACAGTGTCCGGTGAGGTCCCCAATAAGTGTTTGTACCTCATTGCGACGAAAAGTCGTTTTATTCAGCGTCGGCCACAGGGCCCTTGCTATTTTGCTCCAGTTTCCAGACTGATTCGTCTGGTTTAGTCTTCCAGTTTTCTTCTTCTAGAGCTAGGCGGTGTGAGCACGTAAGAGATTGCTAGGGATTCTCCAAGCTCGGATCCGTTTTTTTCGTTCCTTTTAATGCCAATACGGCCAGGTACCTATGTCCGTCAAGGATGTCCGCAGAAGCTGACAAGTTTCTAAGTCAAGACGTCCGATTCCATGGCTTTTAATGCCGCTTGGCTGTCGGTGAAGGTGGAGATCGTTTCGTTAACTATGTTGTTTTCTCGTAGCGCAACTGCTGCTTCGTTTGTGGCTGTCTCTTGGAAGACGCTGTAGTCGTCTCTTATCTCTTTTCGAATTGGTTTTTCAAGTTGACAGCTGTGTCTAGGGCTGACCACTGAACTAAGACCCCAGATTTCAGCGTCGGTCTGTCTATCAAAGCGAACAGGCAGTACGCAATGCAGGCCCATAATCTCCACAACAGCCGTAGAGGCTCAAGGAGGCCTCTCACAGTTCCCCGAAAATCCCAATTTCTCGCCACCTTCGTCCTCAGTGACTCACCACCGATCCTCCAACCACCAGCCTCTTTAGCTAAAAAAAATCATTTAAAGACCATTAAATTCAATCCATCTCCTCCTCCTCGCAGCAGCAAGCCACTCGCATAAATCTGTCCCTACCCGGCGATCATAACTTTGGGCACCGCCCTTAATATGCATCTGCATTCATAAATCCCTTACTCCTGTCCATTGCGTTCGATTAAAATTGGAATTCTTCGTGTTCCTCCAAAGCGCGAGCGTTTCTCTCTCGCAACACAGCAACAACACCCGTACGCACATCACACACAGCAAAAAACAACAAAATCTCAGTTCAGATTCAGATGGACGGATGGATGGACAACGTTGGAAAATTAATTTTTACTGCTTGCCCGGCAACCGCCATCTCGCCGGCCACGACCACGATGACGATCATCAGCGGCGATCACATTCATCGCTAAATCACACGCAGATTTTGCGCATGCGCAATTTGTGGGGTATCAAGTTACACGGAGCGCACTTTCGGGGTCTGGTTGAGAGCAAGACAAAAGCAAAACACAAGACACAACGCTAAAGGGAACGTGATACAAAAAATTCGATATCTCTCCGAGCTTGAACCTGTTCGGTGTTTGTTCGGTGCTCGTTCGGCGAGGAGGACTTTGTTGCCGTCTTGTGGTGGCGATTCGTTGTGTTCTTTTTGGGTACCGGCCGCGTTCCGTTTGTTCGCTGCTTTGCTTCGGTTTTATGAGCATGGTAAATGCCTGGCGTTGGTGATAAGTTGCGAATGGAATGCTTGTGGCTTTCCTCGGTCGGCCAATGGATATTCGGGCGGCTTGAATGGCCCTGAACGTTGGCCAGTGTCAAGCTGTGCATTTCCGTTTGAAATGTTTTTTTTTTTTTTTTCATTTTATCGTTCTGTTTGAGGAGAATGTGCCAAGGATTCAGGGACTCCTTGGACAACTGCTGTTGCGCTTTCATTTTATTTCACTCCGGCATTCATTGCAATGGCGTTCCTGCTGTCAGACAAAGTCAATCTGATTCACCGTCTTCATCTGCACTTGTTTCAAGTCTACCCTAAGATCTTGACGTACACACACCCGCTGGCATGGATGGTATTCCCCCAATACTTCTGAAGAGATGTTCTTCTTCGCTGCCGGAGCCAGTGCGTAAGTCTTTTCATCTCTTCTACTCTTCAGGTCTCTTTACGAGTAGATGGCACAACAGTCCCTAAAATGGGGCGCATCTTCGTCACCCACCCATAGCACTTATATCCCTTCTTTCTAAGGTCATGGAAACGATGATAAATCGTCAGCTTATGAATCGGGGAAGCTCCTTAATGACCGGCAGTACGGCTTCCGCGGGGACAGGTCCACTGGTGATTTGATAGCTCATCACACTGAAGAGGGAAACCAATCTTTGCACAATACAGGTGAAAGCAAGATAGGTACGCTTGAGGCAAGGCATTTGACAGAGTTTGGCATCAAGATCCTTTGTGCTTATGGGAATTACGTTTCGGATCGGTTCAGGTCTGATATCCACAAAATAAATGCTGGTGTCCCTCAAGGCTCTGTTCTGTCTCCGACACTCTTTCTCATTTTTATAAATGATCCCTTGTCTGCTACTTCTAATCCAACCCACTCCTTCGCTGGTGACAGCACGCTCAGCTTGATATTCGTTCCCAGATTCACGACTCTGTCATTCGGCAGCAAACTTCAAACACTGATCAATGTTGTCTGCTGTCTGCTGTCACTTAAGCGAAAGCCATAATCCATGGAAGGCGCCTGTATCAATTAACTAGCCATCCTTGGTATGTGCATCAACACAACTTTCGAGGTCGCCAAAAATGCTGTAAAATGTCTAGGTTTCCTCAATCGATGCAAGAAATATTTCATCTCCTCTGGATTGGCTTCAATTTAGAAGTGCCCCACATTTAAGTTCAACGCTCCTCTCTAGTCCAGTGCACCCACGAACAGCCGGCACATACTAGACGTAATCTAAAAGCTACCGATTAAACTTATAGGAGACAACAATGTCTAGTCGTCATTCTTCTTCTTCTTTGATTGGCGCTACAGTCCGGGGTGGTTCTGGGCCTCAACCAACATGCCTCTCCAGCCAGTACGATCTTTCGCCAGCTGCCTCCAGCTGCGCACACCAAGTTGGTTGATGTCCTTTTCCACTTGTGTGCGCCATCTTGTGCGAGGACGTCCTCTATTGCGCTGTCCCAATGGCTCGGTATCGGAGACTCTTCGGGCCGGAGCTGTGGTGTCCATCCGCTCTACATGACCTAGCCATCTTAAGTGTTGGATACGAAGACGCTTAACTAGGTGCATGCCGCTGTACAGCCCGTACAGTTCGTGGTTGAACCTTCTCCTCCAAACGCCATCAACGCAAACAGGACCAAAGATCGTACGCAGAACTTTTCTGTCGTCATTAGTGCCACACTATTTCTTCCTTGTCTCGACTTGATGGCTCGCTTTATGCTCAAATGAGCCATGAATTCACCCGCAGTACACGACACGCCAGGGATGCCCAACAGTTTACCTTTAAGCCTTCTTTCAGACGCACAATTTGTGCAATCGTTTTTAAGCCGCCCTACACGAATGTAGAATGCTCTTCCCAGTCCAATATTTCACACAGACTACAATCTGAGCTGTACACCTTCGGCTATTCCTGTGTCTTGACCCAAGACAATTAAGGGCATTAATAACCCGTTCAGCACGAGCTATTATAAAAAAAGGCACAGCTTGTTGGTGACTGTCATTTAAGATGGAACCCAGTTGCTGTCGACTTCGGTAAACAGTCCATTTTCCGAATTAATCTTGTTCCACCCTTGAACTGGACTCTAGACCGACCAAGAAGGGAATAAGGACAATCTAGAACTGGTCTACAAGAGGACCTACGAGAACAGTTCAAGAGAAGCGACCAATCCACAAATTTCCAGCACAGAACATGTTTGATCTGGTCACACAACTTAGAATTAGACGATCTCTGGGGCCTCAGTTGACGCCAGAAGCCAGAGTTCCCGCTGAAACTTGGTATGCTGTTGAGTGAACTGGCGACAATTTAACTCGCTCCAAGATAGTACATTCGCCTAGGTGTCGATGACGTGTCCTGACTAGGCAGTTACATTGAGCCCTGGATGTGTTCCCCAGTTTCTCGGTCCTCCTTACACATTCAGCAGTCTGAGTCTGAGGAGATGTTTCGTTTTACCTTCCGTCTGCGTCCATTGTTCCATGGTTGACCATGTCACTGACCCAATTGCTTAGACAGCTCCTAGCGATGGAGATGGGTATGCCGTAGAATGGTCGTGACATCATGAATTGTGATGCGCATCCTTTTCTGGCTAGTAGGTCTGATTCTTCGATTCCTAAACTCTGTTTGTCTCTACTGGTCAGCTGATGTAACAGTTGTAGGCAGTTCCTGTTCTTCTAGTTTAGAAGAGACTTCGTAGCATTCGGGGGCTAGCAGAGTAGCGAGACTATAGATGTGCCTGTTAGAGATAGCTCTGTTTATATTTTGTCTGAGGCAGAGTTCAATTGCGAATATCTCTGCTGGAAATACGGAGTTGTGAGTGTCACAGCATGGACCATGTCTTGACGAGACTGGTCCATGTGATTTGCATTGGAGCCATCTACGTACCAGATGATTTGTGAGAGAATGAGCGGGGAGATGGGATCGAATCCAAAACTTGTCAGTAGAGTCAACTTCGAGTGGTTATTAAACACCGAGATACTTCAGCTCGCCTGCTGGTGCTATTGTACCACAATCACAGACTCTTCGGCATCCTGTAAGTGATCTCGACTGATGCATCTGTCTCCGGATGGTCTTCTGAAGCACACGAGTTCCGTTTTCACAAGTACCTCTTTACTTCTTGGTTTTCGCCTCTCAATGCTGCCATTCGTGGGGACATTGATGTGGCATATTTCAGTCTTAACAAACAGAGGTGACTTTTCCTCTTTTCTAAAAGGGGAGCAAATGATGTAGCTCCAAATACAGGAGCATATCTCGTGTAAGCCTTTCCCGAAAATATGTAAGGTGTTAGAGGCGCTCTCTAGAGCTGCAGAAGAGTTCCAGCAACTGGACAGCAGTGGGGACACCAACAGACACAGCCGTCAGACGGGTGGATGGCGGTGGCTATGCTCAATCCTGCAAAAAGATTCGGTTATTGGGTGAGACTTCAGTTCACCCGGTGATTCGTAGGAAAAGACAACATTTCACTGTGTCGGCTAGAGGTGGTAGGAGGTCTGTCGTAAAGATGTCGTGTAGCCATGATCCCATCTGGTTTTTTATTCCTCTCCTTTGACTGGCTGCCTTCTACCTTCTACTTTCTGGAATTAAGAAAGCCTACCTACTGAACAATCAAATTGCGTTGTCTTGCATTTTGTAGACACATAAGTCAGCACAATACTGAGCAAGCATCAAATGGACCATAGGACGTACGTCACCACAATTTGCTCAAATTCTATTGAAAATGTGACGTATATGTCAAATGTTGACATTTACGTCAAAACAATACGTGAACTCGATGAATTAGATGTTACGGCACGGCAAGCGCGTCTCACGTCTCACATCAGACCAGCTTATCCAAACTGACGCATCCCCCACTAGCCCCTAGCGCCTTCAGTCAGCAGCACTCCACCATCTCGCCCAGCCACACACTAGAACATTGCTATCTGCCACACGGCAACGCAAATCCATCCATTCTGCAAGCCAACCGACCATCTCAGACTCGAGGTAAACACATGTACACATGTATGACCCTTCCCCATCCACTGCCCAGTGTCACATAGTTTTTCCCTTGCTCCAGAAGGAGCATCCATCGCCATCAATTTATGCGCTCCCCTGCGAGACCTCGAGATGTCCCATTCATCGCCTTCACTTTAATCACGAACCTGTCCGGCGCGGTTCATTCAAAATTCATTACCACTGGCACCTGGAATTCCACAAGCCACGCAAAACAAAACAAAAAAAACACAGCAAACAATCTCATGGCTGGCACAAAGGACGCACTCAAAGAAGAGCCATCACCGCGCAACGCGCAAGTCGCGACAAAAGCTCGTAAAAAAATATGAATTCATTAATCCAGACCAACTGTTCGTGCGGCCGACCGATGTGAACGATTCCTTTGATTTATTGCACCATTCAGCCGGGGGACGATGGCGGCAGCCAGGAATGCGCATCTCATCGCGCTTCCCTTGCTCTGGTGGCCATTCAAGTTAAAACTCGTTTTTGTTCTGCCCTCCGTGCCCCCATCAAAGTGGCATTAAATTTTGATCGGAGGAGCCACGAACAGAAGCATGTTCTTCAATAAATTAAGCCTCCACCTGTTTGTCCACCGGTGCACGGAAACGAAGCGAAAATCAAAATCACAATCGACTTGCAGCTCATTTCAGTTTTTCTCTTCTCTCATTTCAGATCAGAAATTTGACGTCATGCTGCATGCGGTTCGGCGCCGCCACCTGCTTGCCATCGCGACGCTGGTGCTCCTGCAGTGGGGCTCGCAAGCACAGCCAACGTCGCTGGGCGTGCACATGGTTCGCTCGCCGGAGTCAATAGTCGCACCAGAGGGCGACGAAGTGCTCTTCCAGTGCGAGCTGAATCTGGAGATCGAGAATCTGAAGTGGCGCTTCCGGCACACAAACTCACAGGGCACCGACTCGTTTCACTATCTGAGCAAGGCGGACGGGCACAACATCGTGAACGAGGAACGCGTGTCAAAGCTGCGCGTCAACGTCAGTCCGGCGACCCTGGGCGACTATCAGTGCGTGGCGTGGTTCGGCACGGCGGCCATAGCCTCGGTGACGGCCCGCCTGACACTGGCCTCGATCGCGGTGGACAATGCCGCCGGATATTCGCGCAATGCCGTGCGGATAAGTGTGGCGCCCAGGAATTGCGTGCTCATTCGCTGCGGCAACGTCACATCGAATCCGCCGGCTGTGTGGACATTCTTCCGCAACGGCAACAAGATCTCCCCAGCCGAGGTGCTGCCCTCGGGTGCGTTGGTCCTGAACTCAGTCTCCGCCAAGGACTCCGGCAACTACACTTGTTCGGCGATGAACTCGATCACGTGGAAAGAAGTCCAACTGCCGCAGCGCATCGATCTGCGCGTCGAGTACACCGAACGCAAGCCGTCGCACTTCCTCACCGAGCATCCGCCACTGATCACGGTGACCGCACGACCGGGCGAGACCGTGGTGCTGGAGTGCCCCGGCCTGGGAAACCCGCCACCGGAGGCGGTCTGGAGCAGCCCCGACCTGCTGAGCATCTCGACAAATCGCACAAAGACCCTGCCGTATGGACTGCGCATCACAAACGTGGCCCCGGAAGACAGGGGAACATACATCTGCCGACTGGACAATGGCATCGCGCCACCGCTGGTGCGGACCACGAAACTCCGGGTCTTGGAAGCGCCGGTGATACTGCGTGGTCCGGCGGCGACACTGACAAACGAGGGAGATTCACTGGAACTAGAATGCTCGGTCGCGGGCAACCCAATGCCGGACATCTACTGGCTGATCAATGGCGAGGAGACGGCGCTGGACAATGAAACCTACCACGAGGGTAGGCGTCTGCTGATTACGAACGTGCGGAAGCGACATGCGGGCATTGTCCAGTGCTTCGCGAAAAACGAAGTCGGCGAGGTGAGTACCGTACCCCCCACGGGCCACACGGCAAGATAAGATGATTAATTTGCGTTTCTCCATCCGCAGACAAGTGAAAGCAATCTTCTTCAAGTGAAGCCCAAGCAGATCCAAGGCGAGCCGGGCGCACCGCCCATTGGCAACTTTCCAACCAAGCCGAACTACGAGCACACGGGCAACAAGAACAAGGGCAAACGGAAGCACAAAGCTGGTGAGTCAAAAGAACAAAATGAATTGAAATGAAATGACTTTGCAGATGGATGCACTTATAGTCTAACTCTCTTTATTTCTCAAACTCTTCTCCTCCTCGCTTAAAATCCGAATCTTAATCCGCATCTCCTCCACCTGCAGCCGGTGCATCTCCTTCTGGTGCTTCAGCTCCTCCTGCATGCGAGACAGATCGATGCGCTTCTGCTCCAACTGGAGCTGCACCTCTTTGTGTCGCAACTCGGCCTCCTTGAGCTTGAAGTAGTTGATTTTGTCCTCAAAGGATTCGGTGACCACGAAGCTGGTCGTGTTGCCGGAGCTGTTGGCCTGCGTTATGTTGGCCGTCGTCGCAACTTGCGGCAAGTGTTGGGTGGTGTAGCAAAATGTCGAGTTCGCCGCATTGAACTGCTGCTGGAGTTGTTGCTGCTGCGCTACTTGCTGCGGTGCCTGCTGCTGAATCTGCTGTGTCGTCTGATATTGCTGCACTTGAATGTGCTGTGTTTGTGGCTTGAGTTCGCCGATAATTTGATTGAATGTCGCCTGCTGATGGGGTATGGTGATCCGCGTCGGCGACGGCAGCGTGATCGATCCACCGTCCGGATGCTTGATCTGCAAGATGATCTCCTCTCGCGGGCGGGCATTTTTAAAGTGCAACAAATCGTTGAGTGTTAGCTTCTCAGCGCTGATCTGATCAACGTTGATTTGTTGCGTCTGTATGGTGGCCTGCTGTTGTGGCTGCTGTTGCTGCTGCTGCTGCTGTTGTGGCTGTTGCTGGGTGATCTGCTGGATTTGCTGATGGGTCTGCTGTTGCATTTGCTGTTGTGACTCATCCATAGAGTCGGCCTTTAATGGATCATTTACGGTTGTTGCGTGCAATTCGATTTCTTCGTACTCCTCACCATCGTGAGTCGAGTCTGGGGTGTCGCTCTTTATGAACGAGAATTCCGGTTCACACTTGATGGGCGGAGGCACTGTGATGACAGTTTGATCGGATGCATTTGAACTTATGCCACCGCCAGCGTTGCTGGATGTCCTTCGATGGCTGGAGCCCTTGTGTGATGAGATTTGAAATGGGTACTGCTTGCGGAGTCTGAAAAGAGAAGAGAGAGAGAGGAGGTGAGTTCGGAAGTGTTTGTGTAGCGAGCTGGGAGGTGATGGAGGCGGGTTTACCGATCGACAAGTGAGGCAAGTGGTGTCTTGGACGACGTAGCTCCTGTCTTAGAGCAAACAAGAACACAATTCGGACAAAATGACGAAGCGTTTGGAAAGAGCTCACACTGGCGTTCAAACTGACACAGAAAAACGAACACAGTTCACAACAATTGAAGCACCGTCGTTGCCTGAAGACGTTTCCCAGAGAATCAACAACCTGCTTGTTTTGACATCAGAGCGTTACTGTGGAATTCGGCGGAAGACGCCTCCCACCACTGCTTCCCTGAGTCAACCATCTGTTCCAGAACTCATGTCACAACACATGGAGGCGCACACATGTGTCGTCCCGAAACAGCAGAGGAACATCCTCCAATCAACAAACATACTTCTGCACCCTACTGTATAATGCACGATTAACCATACTCAACAACCAGATGGCGCAGCAAACGCTCATGGCTGTCACTGCCATCTCTCTCTGTCCCACTCATGCATACCTGACTCAAATGGTTACCGCCATTTTCATTTCACTTAATTTCTCGAGTGGTGCGCTCACTTTGCAAGAAAAACGAAACCGAAATGTGAAACAATGTTGCATTTCTTCTTCAGACTTTTCCTCGGAAAAACCCACTCATCACTCAACCCTGGCAACAGGGACAGGGACAGGGACAGGGACAGGGACTAATTGCATTCGTCTGTCGGTCAATCGAGACTGTCTAGTTTTACCTGGCATTTAACCAAAATTTCTGAATCTGCTTGAGATTGCGTTGCGTCGATATGCTGGCGTGTCCATTGAAGCCATCGACTATTTGCTGCCAGGCATCGCGTACCGAGTATTTTCCCTTCTGCTTCTTGCGATACTTGATATCGATGACCTCCTCGTGCTGATGGAAGAGCTGATAGAGGATCTCCTTTTCCTCGTTGGTGAACCGTGGCGTCAGGGATATTGTCCCGCCTACCGTGGAGCCATTTTCACTGTTCGACACATTGCCCGATGCCGAGTTGGAGACGACGGCCTTTAAGGCGCCGCTATTGCTTGCATTGCTGCCCCCACTAGACATGGCTGCACTTGGCCAAGTGCTACTTGCTCATTTATTCACTCAACAACAAACAACGCACAATGTTTTGAGTGTGCACAGCTATTCAATTCAATTCTTGGAATTCAAATCCCGCGGTCCGAAATGTTGATAAATTGCAGTTGGCTGTCCGGTGCGACGGCGGCGGGCGATGATGAGAGAAATTTAGTTTAGTAATTTGTTCTTCGCGTTATTCGCATGTATTCGGCGTGAGCCGATTGTATACATATATGAGTAGGGTATGGAGAACTGTCACTTTGGTGTGGACTTTTTGAACACCATCAACCACTACACACAGGCACACAGAGATCTAGTAAGTTAATTGTGAACACTCGACTCGGAACGGAGCACAACCGACGGCGTTTCCACTCACTCCGATTATCAATGAGCAACTGAACTTGGCCAGCCGCGGTGCCATTGAGTTGAGTCGTCGCGGTGGCGTTGGATTTTTGGGAATTCTTTCGACAATGAGTTTAAGAGAATTCGACTTCGAATTGAAGAGAGGTCTCTCTTTTGGCCGTGGGGGTTTGTGTATTGGGCGAGTGGCGGGTGGTTGTTGGGAGTTGGCTGGTAGATGGCGTTTGGACGAGGGTCAGAGATGGGAAGTGTGTTTGTGTAAAAATATGGACAGGGGTCACAGATGAGAAGTGGATTCATGTCAAAATGTTTCCCTGGTGCTCAGGAACATTCTAGTCACAGGACTGATGCACCGACAATGTGGCATGTGCCTTGAATTGAGTATTTCTCTTGAATTGATGTACATGGGGTTGTGTCAGTTATGTTTTTAATCGCAATAAAACAATTTTTTTCTATTTTAAGGACGACCGTCCAGTTTATTGTGCGAAATGGAACTACAAACTTCGAAATTGAGGTTACGGCTATTTATTGGGCAACTTCAGATGAGACGATGGCACGAGCTAGCTCAGCACTACTGCCCGAGGTCGAAGATGAGCTGCTGAAGCTTGATGACGATTAGTTGGATGTTTAGAAGATGAGCTCCAGATGTTATTGTTATCTTTAAGTGGACGCTGTTGTTTACTTCTGCCGTACGCTTCTAGATGGTTTGTCGTGGTGATGGCTTTGTTAATGTTTCCCAACCGTTGACCGGATGTTGTTGTGATTGTTTGGCATTCTTGAAGCTAAGCTGGGGTCTTGCAACAATTGTTGAAGAAACCCTTATAGTGCGAGCTTAAAGATCTATTGTACCTCTATTGGTCTAGGATTTACATGCTGTCTTCATGAGCTTAGATGCGATGTCCTCGAGTCTTGATCGTCTGGTTTGGACGAAGCATTCTATTAGAACGTGTGTCCATAGTTTGTGGATGTGGTAGATGCATGTGCCATGGCCTGCAAGTGCTGTTCCGCTTAATTGTTGAGCGTGCCTTGTACTTTTAGGGTTACAGATCAGTCTCATGATTTTCTTTGAGTGCTTGATGCAGAAAATTGTTTAGTTTCATTTGTAGTCCAGTTCTGGATGAGTTCGTTGAAATCTCTGTTGTTAAAGCTAAAGAGGGGCGGAAGGACATATTTGAGCACCTTTCGTGGCTTGTGTGTCATGGTTTTCATAGCGTGGCACCCAGATTACTTTAGTTTGTTGTGCTCTGCCAGTGTATTAGAGCAACTGGGGTGGCTTCGGGCTGGCTGTCTAAGAATAGGTGTGTACATCTTTATGTTAGTGAGATTTCGATTTCTAGTTTGGTGTGCGGCTTTGTTGATGGCATATAGCTCAGCCTCAAATATTGTTGGTTCATTACTGTGAGCAGTGCGAAGGCTACATCGGTAATTTGACTTCGACACATCAGTGTTCCATTTTTGGACACTATCATCTAGCCTTTCTTCTGGGAATGATTTCCACAGAGTGACAGACTCAAATGACATTAGACCGCTTACTCTTGTCATTTCCGAGACGTTGTCCACTCCCTTGAGGATTGCCCTCCTTGTTGTAGGTTCTTTGTAACTCTATGGCTTACTTTAAGGCCTCAGCTGTAACCTGTAACACAAACCGAAATTGTGGAAGATCTAATATTGCAGCAGTTGTTGGTTGGTTCTATCATTGCTCCAGTCCTGCAGATTCACACAAGCCCTAGCATTTTACTAAGTTTGTTGATGACACCTTTTTGATCACACTTCTTCCAAGTTGCGGCGCAATAGTTTCGGTCTGTTTGTAGTACATCTTTGGGTCAAATCTGCAGCGTGGCTTGCCCACGAGTTGCTTTAGGGACCAGACGACTATAATTGTCTTAGAGTAAGTGTGTCTTAACACACTAACTAGAAAGCTACCACTCTGAGTTATCCTGAAGGATGATGTGATTCAACTCCCAAAAGGAGTTTACCATTAAGCTCAGCACCAAAAAAATTGGAGCAATTAGTTCATTATCCACAAAATGAGCAGAAGAAAGAACAAGAGTGGACAGAATACTCCGAATCCGTGGGTAAACCCAGCAGCATCTTTCAAGCAGATGCCATACACAGATGCGTTCATATCTTTCTTGACAGGGCATATACCTACCAACTGCGATAGATAGCTGCTACCATGCCACTTCTCTAATGGCGCTTCAGTCCGGATTCGGGGAACATTTGTGTGCGGAATGGAGCAGTACTGTGCATGTGCTCAACTTGGCCTAGTCACCTAAGGCCTTGAATCCGTAAACGGCTAGACTGGCTAGACTAATGTCCTTATACAGCCCGTACAGCTCGTGATTGAATCATCTTCTCCAGAAACCACCAACACAAACAGGGCCAAAGATTGAACACAGAACAGACTTCTCTCGAAAATACCAAGCGCTTCTTCATCTGCTCTTGAGATATAGGTCCTTCGATTGAGGCCTCTAGCGTCTAGATAAACAAAAGTTGACAAGAGTTATTCTGCCTTTAGTCTCAGTACTGATGGTGTTCGTACTATTAACTTGGAAGGCAAGATAGACAAAGTCCTTGACCACTTCGAAGTTGTAGCTGCCTATGGTGACGTTCTGACCGCGTCGTCGATGTTGTGTGTCCTTTCTGGATGACAGCATGTACTTTGTTTGCCCTCATTGACCGCTAAATCCATTTTCGTCGTCTCCACTGACGACTCGCTGCGTTCGACGTACGAAATCAAATCACAATCGTCCGCGTATGCTAGCAATTGCATAGACTACTGGGATAGCCAGGCAGCGATCAAATTCCTGAGCGCAGTAACACCAAGACGTGCCATAATTCTCTGAACGAGATGGCTAAGTGTTTCAACTAACTGCTCATGCTTTGGGGTTCCGGAACACAGTGGCGTGTCAGGGAACTTGAACTGACGAGAAAGAACGCCACTTCAACGCTCTTTCCGGCTGGCTACTTGCCGTTCAGCTAAACATCTACTCAAGTTTGAAGCGCTTAACCAAACCAAACAAAATTGGTCCACTGGCACTGGGTGCACAGACATGGCCTACCCTCAATCCTAAACTCCTCGACAGATTCCAAATCGGCGAGTAAACCAGGCACTGCGTCATTGCCACACACGCCTCCAGATTAGGCATTCAGTACAATGACTTCTGCAGAAGCTGCTGAGATTAAGAGGATCTCCACCTCCTCTCTCGCAGATTCTCCCACTTGTGTGCGATGTGACGGAACAAAAGAATGTCATAATAAGTCACCTACATCGCAAGTGGTTTGCGGACTAAGATCCACTCGATCCTTGTGGTAGCACAACGTCCCTACCCTGGCCTTAGTGTGGCAATCATCTGTGGTAGTCACTCGAACCTAACCTAACCTAGTCTAGTGATGAATTTGAAGGGAACAATATCCCACAATCGATTGACATCGAGCCTTCAGGACGAATATGACGGACACAGCATTCCTGTCGACTGTGCAACGGATATGCTAGCCAGGCGCTCAACCTCTGTTAACCAAGACGTACCCAATAAACTCGACACATGCGGAACCTCTTGCCCCGACTAGACCCCAATCCATCCAAACAGCTTCTTCCTTTGAACAGACTCCAATTAGGTCATGTGACAGGCGTCATTACAGAACACTCGCTCTTGGGAGATCATGGCAGAAGACTTCTTCTTCTTCTTTGATTGGCGCTACAGTCCGGGGTGGGCCTTGGCCTCAACCAACAATGCCTCTGGTAGGAGACTAGTCTTCACAAAAAAGCAACAACCCTTCCATTTCTAACTCGTCTTTTATTTCCCAAAGAAATTTCCACCCACTTCCAGCTCCTCATTCATTCGCTGCCCCTCTCCCGGTTTCCCTGTTCAGATCTTCACCCGTCTTGACCACGTTGACGTAAATCTTCTTCATAACCCTATTCACCTCCGGCATCAGCACAGAGTAGTCCGCCGGCACTTTCTCCCTCCTCGGTGGTCCCTTGTCAATGCCAGACCACAGGCTGTGCAGCGATGTTCTGGCGTTCTGTGCAAATGCCACCTCAAATGCTCCAGCCCTCGGCGGCACCTTCCCATTCTGATTCCGCACAAGCTGCACCGTCTTCTCCGGCAGCTGTGACTGCAAATAGTTGGCAATTTCAGCGGCCTTCGTTCGGAACACCGGACACTCTTCTGTGTGCTCGATGTACACGACGGCCCGATTGGGATCGAAGAACTGATCCGACGCCCAGTCGATGTCCTTCGGCTTCTTTTTGCCTCCCCTCGGCATGACTGAGAATTTCCTACTGACACATTTCTTCTCTCTCGTTTATTTCACAGCCAACATGATCCCACCCAGTCGCCCCAATGTGACGCGCCTCTCAGATGACTCAGTGATGCTGCGCTGGAACGTGCCGCAGAACGACGGCTTGCAGATTCAGTTCTTCAAGATCCAATACCGCATGCTGGGCGACGTGCTGAAGACAATCCCGCGCGAGGACTGGCAGACGACCAACGAGGACATCACGTACGGCCGGCACGATCGCAAGCACAACGGCGTGATGAACTTCACGACGTCGGTGACGGGTCTGAAGCCGGACCGGATATACAAGTTCCGCATCATCGCGGTGTACTCGAACAACGACAACAAGGAGGGCAACACCTCGAACAAGTTCCACCTGCAGCGCGGCTCAACACTGGGTCCGTCCAAGGGGCATCTGCCGCCGCCGGTGCTGACGGAGGTCGAGGCGATTTCCGAGACTGCCATCATGCTGCACTGGGCCCTGAATCGGTCGCACTCGGTGGATGGGTTCTACGCCTACTACCGGCCGGCGTCGACAGCCGGGGAGTACCTGAAGGCGACAATCGACGGCGCGAACACGCGGAAGTACAAGATCGACATGCTCGAGCCGGGGACGCCGTACGAGTTCAAGCTGCAGTCGTTCACCGCGTCCGCAGCGTCGGACTTCAGCACCATTCTGCAAGGGAAAACAAAGAGTAAGTGGGCGAGAAGCAAGGGCGTCCCTCGAGGCGAGCTAAATGTGTTCCTTTCCCTCTTCAACAGAAACTCCAACTACTCCAGCGCCAGTGACGCCCTCGGTGATCCCAGCCACGAAGACGAATGAGGAGGACAACTCGATATACCCCGTGGTCGCGGGAGCAGCGGGCGGCGGCATCCTCCTCCTCTTGGCCACAGTCGCTGCATGCCTGTGCATGCGACGCCGAAAGAACTCCCAGCCGGAGGGTAAGTCGCACTAAATGCTCGCAAAATTCACCAGTTAATCGCCCGTTTCCCACCCGCAGACGAAGACAAACCCCAATTAGACCACATTCAGGCAGACTTCGTGACACCATCTGTCATCGGACCCCAGCACCATAAGCCCAGCCATCGCATGAACGGCGTAATGCCGCGGATGAACATCACGCCCAACCCCCTGGCGCAGGACGTTGATAAGGTACTTGCAGCCATCAGCTTCGCTCCGTTCCCCCTGAGTAATGCCGTAATTTGTCTTCCAGTCCCATCAGCCAGTCACAACGACGATGTCAACGCCGCCCTACCACCACCAGACCTCGCCGGCCCCGCAATCGCCGACAATGCTCCAGAAGCAAATGCACCACCACCAGCACCAGCTGCAGCACCAGCAACACCCGCCGCCCGTGCCGCCGCATCAGAACAACAATCATCATCCGCCAACTATGCACTATCAGCCGCCACCGCCGCCCCTAACCCCGTCCATGGACAGCCACCGACGAACACTGGAGCGCAGCGCACGAAACCTCCACTACCCCGGTGGCCTACCGCCCCACGACTCGGCGATGAACATTGACGGCCTGCCAACAAGGATTCCCTCTCTAAGGCGCACCCGAAGGACTTCCGGCAACTCGAACAACAACAACGGCGGCGTTGGCATACCCATCGTGCCGAGCAGTCCGCGTGTGCAGCGCTCACCGATGCCCAATCGTGGCGGCGTCGGCGGTTCCGGTCCCGGTGGCATGATGAAACGCAACCGATTGGGCAGTCACACGGAAAACATGTCCTCGGGCAGTCTGAACAGTATTGAAGTTTGAGGAGCAACCCTGCGGCGGCGGCGTGGCGAGGAGACGTGTGATGGTTAATTGTAAATTTTTTTGTTTGCATTGAAAACATTTATTTATGTAGGATGTAGGTTCGAATGTGCGAGCGTGTGTGTGTGCGTGAGTGTGTGTGCGATGAGTGGACAGAAGGAACCGTTTCTGAATGAAACAGACAGACAGACAGAAGACAAAACAAGAAAGAACGACTTGAATGGATTTGGGAATAGATTCGGTTGTTGTTCGACAAGCAGCCAGGCGAGTGTGAGTCCTGGCACTGGATGTGAGGCGTGCTTAATCGCATTGAGACAGGCTTCAGGACTCGCAGTGGGAGATCAGAACTGTCTTCGAGTTCCAGCTCGCAATTGAACAGAGCAAGTTGAAGAGCAGACACTGTTGCTTGGTCAAGTTGAGGAGGTTCTTTAGAGTTTTTCAACCAAATGGCTGTCCCCACAAGTGAACTCCCACATCAACGACGCGTGGAGCAGAGAACCAAACAAACCGAGTCTTGAATACATCTCCTGACTTGAATTACTTTTCGAAGCACATACCGGCCTACTGCCTTTAGAATAGCTTTCCATCGCGACGACACAAACGTGCTGTCAACCGTCTTGTGTTCACACGGGAATAGGATTGTCTCTAGCGCCGCACGGCAAGTCTAGTGAGTCACATAAGGACGCAGACACGTTGCCTCGTGGACTTATAAGTCGAAGATGCTCTTGGTCCATTGCCTCGTGGTCTTTCAAGTTAAAGATGCTCTTGGGCTCTAGTGAGCCTGGGAAGTTCAGTCGAAGCCGCCTTACCAAGTGGACTCGTCAAATCGAAGACGCTCTTGTTCCACCTCGCACTGTACAGCGAGTCCAGTAAGTTACTTCAGACGAAGAAGCGTGCACTCTCAAGTCGAAGATGCTCTTGGTCTTGCGTCACTTCACACGAATCTGCGTATCCTCGTGGACTCCCAGTTCGAAGATGCTCTTGGTCCAGCTCGCAGAGCACAGTAAAGCTTGCATCGTAGCTGCTTTGTCTCGTTGGCTCTCAACTCAAGGATGCTCTTGTTCTTGAGTCACTTCAGTCGAATCTGCTTTGTCTCGTGGGCTCTCAAGTCAAGGATGCTCTTGTTCTTGGGTCACTTCAGACGAAGCCGCGTTGCTGTCCACTTATAGCAAGTGGTCCATGTCACCTCATGCTTGTCCCGAATTCAACAAGGAAGGCTGTGTCCCTAGGGCATGGGGCTACGATGTCATCATAATTTTTAGACGCGCACGATCCACTAAAGGGATGCCACTCGATCCTCCGCCATCGACTCTAAGTCTAAGTAAGACCCAACTTCGTCTAACCTCTTCGTCCTGGGTCTGGAAACTCCTCGCAAGACGTGATGATGAGGACGTTCGTGCCACGTGTCCAAACCGTCGATTGCGGCAGTCAGTCTTTTAGTCACATTGATGTGAACCTTGCCAATGGCTGTCCGTCGCACACTGCATCCCGGCTACGGAGTCTCTTGTGCTCACTGAAGAAGTGCCAGCAGAGCCACTGTTAAAAGGCGGCACACGTTCGTGTCCAGTCAACGATCAGAAATAAAGACAGAACAATAGACTCAGTTGCAGATGGAGTATTGGTAGTACCGGGCAGCGTATTGTCAGCCTCGTACAGATGTCCATCAAGGCAACTCTTGGTTGTTTTGTGTACGTGGTCACTTGATTGTTGCGACCTCTGGGATTGAGTAGTGATGTCTATGCGCTGGATGGCCGAGAGAAGACTTTCGTTCTCTGGCATTGGTGTGCTTTCTCCTTCAAGCCACAATTAGTGGTACCTCTTCTCTCGTATGGCGCTACAGTCAGGGATGCGTGTCCAATTTGGTCGAGGTTGTGCCACACACTGCTCAGTTTTCCCACAGTTTTGAAATCGAATTTGGTGAGCTATTCCCTGTCATCCAGCTCAAGACGAGATGTGAGATTTTCGGTACAGCCTACCAGGCCACAGACAGATTTCAGGTGTCGTTGCAACTTGCCACGCCATAGGGACATCTCAGAAGACTCTGATGCTGATGAGGTTGTTGCCAGACAGGTCATCAAACTGGCTCTGTCGACTGTTTGCTTTGACGAGTCACACTTAAAGACGCAAGGTTAGGTTATGTCTGTGGGTAGACGCGGTGGGTACACGTCTCTCTTAGGCGCTATTGGACCCAGTGTGATGGCCAGGGGAATGAAAACCTTCTATCGTGCTACTTGTTGTTGATTATGGCGGCCTCCGAGGGTAGAGATCTTGTGCTGTTCCTTCCAGGCATCTGCTGTTCTTGACAAACCTGGAAAAAGAACCGAAGAGGTAACTACAACGACACTTTCTTCTTGGCATTTTTGTGGTAGAGACGTCTGGTATACCAACAATTTCAACAGAACGTTGAAGACTCTCTCTTGTTTGATGAAGTTTAGCTTTTGTTCAGAGAACAATTGTTCGTCATTGCATACGAAACAAGACTCTTCAAGTTGAATGATCTCTGCAAGAAGCATGCGACTTGTAACCGCATAACGTCATGGTCACCAACCGAAGACATTCATACGGAGACTGCTCAGCAAAATTATGTCTACCGAGGAAGTTCTACCAGAGCGACTGTTAAGAGGCGCACATGTTCGAGTCAAGTGCAAGTCGATGAGCAGAAAAAAAGACAGAAGGATAGACTCAATTGTAGATGGAGTGAGCAGTGGTCGGAGGTCCCTCGGATAAAGCAAGTTTCTCTTCTCAGAGCGACACAGCTGTGAGACAAACTACGTTGTCCAGATTCAACAATGTTTCGTAAGACCTTCTGCGTCTGACGGCCCTAAATTCCACTGATGTGCCACTTCACCAGACAGCTGTTAGTTTCACAATTTGTTTTTATTCCTCTTTAACGATTGCATCTTTAATTTCAGAGCGTGTACATAGGGTTTTCTAACAAGGACTTGCCAACTTTGAATTTAATTTGTGAACGCACTCTTGGACTAATCGTCAAAGTGTCATTGTGAATTTATTCAGTAAACGCAAACGAACGAGCAACGTCTGGAAATTATAAACATTCTTGTACCGAAATTCGGAGTGGGTGACTTTAAGAGCCAATCTTCTTAATCTTCGTGTGGCGCTACAGTCCGGGGTGAACCTGAGCCTCGGTCAACAATCCTCTCCAGCTGGCACGATCCTTAGCCAGCTGCCTCCAATTTCGCACTCCTAGTTGGTTGAGGTCCTTCTCCACTTGAGTGCGCAATCGGGTTCGTTGCATTGTCCCACTAGTTCGGAGTCGAAGACTCTTCGGGCTGGAGCAGTCTTAGTCAATATTCGGTCGTAATTCTCGCTCTAGTAGACAGTCAGTTTAGTGCAAGAATTTGTGGGACATATTCGTTGTGTGATGTTGCCGTGTCAGTGAGACAACAAGTTAGTCGAAGTGTCGAAGATGAGGCTGCACTTCAGGCGCCCGTAGCAAACGTTCCAAAACAGTCAACTCCACGGCGTTCTCAAGGGCTGGACATCGCTCGGACCACAGTGTGGCGTAGTTTGCGTAAGGATCTTGGTTTACACTCCCACAAGATCAAGCTGACTCGAGAATTGAAGCCGATGGACTATTTGAAGCGACGTACGTTTATTGAACAGAAAGTAGTCAAGTCCTTATTGGAGAACCCTTTATCACAGGCAAACGACAGAATGGCACTCAGAACCCCTTTTTTGTCGTCTCCACGTCCGTCGCAGCAGGTTAAGACGTCTGGTTGCATATTTCTGGTGTTCTTCTACAGTTTGAATGCAAAATTGTCACGACTAAGGGAATACGGGTGCTAATTGCCTGCCGAGGTGGCCATTAGACTTGCTTGGCCATTAGATTGCAAGTCTGCTCAAGCTAGCGTGCATCGTTGTGTTTGTCACTTCGTTAAGATCTCTCGTGACCTGTAGCATCCCTCCTTAGCCCTTGTTGTTGTGCAAGGTGAGCAGTAGACTGATGCAAGGAGCCTGCTTAATCTAGCGTCCTTCACTGAGTATGCGACTTCTTTAAGATCTCTTGTGACTTGTAGCATCGCTCTTAAGCCCTTGTTGTCGTGCAAGGCGGCCAGTAGACTGATGCAAGGAGCCTGCTTAATCTAGCGTCCTTCACTGAGTATGCGACTTCTTTAAGATCTCTTGTGACTTGTAGCATCGCTCTTAAGCCCTTGTTGTTGTGCAAGGTGAGCAGTAGACTGATGCAAGAAGTCGTGTGACTTTAATCTGGCGTGCATCGTTGTTTAGTCCTTATTGGTGCCGAGCTGGCCGTTAACTCAGACTGAAGTAAGAAGTCTGTCGATTTGCGTCTGATGAGATTAGTCAAAGCGACTGTCTAAGAAATGCAAGCCTGCCAATCACTGCCGATGACTCACGTTGAAATCGATCAGTTGTTCAGGGACGAGGGTCGGTAGCAAATCTCTGCCTCTCACACCGAAGACTGTCACACATCGTTGTGTTCATCTTGCCACATTGTGACCACAAAGAGACCCACTCAAAGACTAACGAAACGAACGAACTGCAAATGCGTTGCAATGCACAAATCACGGTCCGGTGTCCTATTAATAATTTTGTTTGTTTGTAACACACTCTCTCTCTCTCTTTATATCCTTAGTCACAAACTAAGCGCGCAAAAAAGGAGACGAAGAAACAAGAAAAACTCCATGAATTAATCAGTTTTTTCCGTCCTATAATATTTATAGAATATACTTTAAATGGAAAGTAAAACTAATTGTAAGCTCTTCCTTATCCTTATCCACCCCCCATGACTGGCCTTAGACTTTTTTGGTTATAGTTTCGCTTTAGGCAACATAAGTTTAACTGTTTTACTTTTACTTAGTTTACTACTTACCGATTCTTCCCCTTGAAAGCAATGCTTCGTTTATACATAGAGTTTTATTGTACGTAGTCCTAACCTAGCACATAGGCTTTGTAACTAAGAAGGGTGTTCAGAAAACAGACAACCCCCTGTTGAAGACAGAAACAGCAACTTAGGCTAAGTAGATGGATGTATATTTTTTATTCGATGCTTGTTTTTATTTATAAACACGTGGTTTTGAACGTTCTTCACTCTAGGCCTAGGTTTTGGTTAAGCAGAAGAAAAAACACACAAATAACTGATAACTTTTAGAACGTAACATGTAAGTTGTAGACACTTAGGAGGAGCAGGCGATGAAACTATGTTTGAGTTGAGTTTGAGAAGAAAATGGAATTCAATAAAATAAGAAATGTTTATAGATAAGTGGTGGGTTTTTATTTTGTTGGCGATGTTATCTACTAGATGTCGTTTGATAGCAGATTGTCGCCTCCTGTGCATTGTTGTGTTGACCCTACTGCTGATGATCTGGAATTAGGTTCCTTAACAGACCAATTGCAGTCGAAGGGACCCTATGATTCTATAAGCACCGCCATTCAGGACGTGCGTTGGCCGGGCAAAAAGGCTATAAAGAACTGCGGCATTGGCAGAAGTCAATCCGCGTGGTATCACAATGGGCCTACTCTGGCCTAAGTGTGGCTGCCCATAGCAATCAGCCACTATAACCTAACCTAACTACGACATCCACTAGGGCGATTGCTACAAGGAGCGCAGGCAGCACTTGAATTGTACTGGATGGGATTTTTTTTGTCCGAGACAGACTCGCGCAGTCGCGTTGTCGATTTCAAGGCCGCATATGACAGCGTGCATAGAGACGAGCTATACAGCGCCATGTCTAGTTTTGACATTCCTGCCAAACTCGTCAAGCTGTGCAGGATGACGATGGAGAACCCTCGCTGCTCCATCAAGGTCGGTAACGAACTCACCGAGACCTTCAATGTCAAAAAAGGTTTTAGGCAAGGCGACACGCTGTCATGTGACTTCTTTAACATCATACTTGAGAAGACCGTGCGAAACTGAAACGTAGACACCCGAGGCACGATCTTCCAAAAGTCCGTTCAACTGCTTGCTTACGCGGACGACATTGACGTGATTGGACGAATACAGCGAGCCGTCAATGAGGCGTTTGCTGGCATTGAAGCGGAAGCGGCTAAAATGGGTCTAGCGGTAAACCAGGTTAACCAACAAAGTACATGCTGTCATCACGGAAGGACGCACAACATCGACGTCTGGGACAGAGCGTCATATTGGGCAGCAGAAACTTTGAGGTAGTCAAGGACTTCGTCTACCTAGGCTCCGGAGTAAATAGGGACAACAACACCAGTACCGAGATCAAGCGCAGAATTACTCTTGCCAATCGCTGATTCTTTGGGCTCAAGAGGCAATTGAGTAATAGAGCCATCTCTCGAAGCACCAAATTGACCTTGTATAAAACCCTGATCATCCCAGCCCTGCTCTATGGCGCAGAGACATGGACGCTATTGAAAGCGGTTCAAGAAGCCCTTGGTCCTTTTGATATAAAAGTTCTGCGTACGATCTTTGGTCCTGTTTGCATTGATGGCGTGTGGAGGAGAAGGTCCAACCACGAACTATACGGGCTGTGAAGCGGCCTGCACCTAGTTAAGCGTCTTCGTATCCAACGCTTAAGATGGCTAGGTCATGTAGAGCGGATGGACACCGCAACTTCGGCCCGAAGAGTCTTCGACACCGAGCCATTGGGGCAGCGCAACAGAGGACGTCCTTGCACTAGATGGCGCACACAAGTGGAAAAGGACCTCAACCAACTTGGTGTGCGCAACTGGAGGCAGCTGGCGAAAGATCGTGCTGGCTGGAGAGGCATGTTGGTTGAGGCCCAGGTCCACCCCGGACTGTAGCGCCAATCAAAGAAGAAGAAGACTCGCGCAGGAAGATTTAAGCTTTAAATGCATAAGCGAACGCTTCATACTAATCCGCATCAAGGCTACATTGGAGTTTAGTGGTAAGACGTACAACAAATCCACGTTTCGGACAAAGAACAGTAGACACTGTGGTAGACAAGGACTTCTTCGATCTCGGCTCTGCTGTAAACAGGGACAACAACGCCAGTCTGTATAGCGACATGAGCCTAGCCAGTCCACGGATCCAACGCCTACGATGACTGGGCCATGTAGAGCGTATGGACAACTCAGCTCCGGCCCGAAGAATCTTTGAATCTGAACATGTGAGGCAACGCAAGAGAGGGCGCCTGCGCTTAAGGTAGCGTACTCAAGTGGAGAAGGAACTTAACCAACTTGGTGTGCGAAACTGGAGACAGCTAGCTGGAGAGGATTGTTGGTTGAGGCCTAGCTCCACCGCAGACTGTAGGACCACACAAAGAAGAGGAAGACCAAAGGGAGTGAAGCATGGTGGGAAAAGCTACTAACATGAGCAGATAGACTTCCCTATCTATGTGTCAGACGTGCAATTTTAATCATTCCAACCACAGGTTTAGAGGTCTTGCTGAACCTGCTTTTTGATCTTGACCTCTACATCTACCTGCGAAGAGTGCTATTAGGATTAATCAATCCAACAGCTGACTCTCAAGACGGACTGAACATGCAATCAAATTAGACTCTGCCTTACCTTACGTTGACTTCGAAAAAATCTTCCAAGAAGTTGACTACGAATGGACGCAGTACTAGAACATCCACGGACTTAACGAAGGTATCGAATAGGAATAGGTATTTGATGGACTGGCAGGCCAAAATGATGTCAATGCTGGAGATAGCATTCGACTGTTGTGGCTGGATCCTGTGACTGGGCTGTTTGTCTCCTATAATCGCTAGCCTTTGGATTCCATCTAGTAGCAGACAACATTGAGTTTTTGAAGCATTGGATTCCACCTTATTGTCGTTGTTCTTCTTATTTGTATGGCGCTACAGTCCGGGGTGGACCTGGGCCTCAACCAACAAGCCTCTCCAGCCACCTAATTGCGCACACCAAGTTGGTTGAGGCCCTTCTTCACTTGGGTGCGGCACCTTAAACTCGAGCGTCCTCTGTTCTGTTGCCCCACAGATTCGGATTCGAAGATTAATGGTTGAATCTTCTTCTCCCGAACCCCTCAACACAAACAGGACTAAAATTCTTCGGCCGAATGGAAGGGTCTTAAGTCTTGGAACGAATATGAGAAGCGGAAGTTGGTGTTGGAGAGAATGATGAGATGCCATATCATCCTATGGTACGGAGGGCCAGGCGAGCTTCGGCTTTCTCAAGATCAAGTACCCCTTCGACTGCGACCGGCACAAGAGGTCTCGGACGAATGCCCGGCACACGGACTGCGGGCCGGCCGAGCGCGCTACAGTCTCGTACAGTGCTTGTCGGAGTTGAGCGTGCAGGACTTCCTGCTGCACCAAAGAACTGAGCCGGCCAGAGAGCATCCAGTCCATCCCGAGCGAGCATCGGATCCCCGAGTGCATGCTTTCGACTCCGTTGTCGGCGAGTTCGTTTGCAACGTAATTACGAAGATTGAGAGAAAGCACGAGACACTCAAGCAGAGTGTGGGCATCCGCGCGTCCAGGATCCTGCTGCCATCAGACAGGGGCCACTTGCGTTGATGTATATCGATCGTTGCACAGTTCAACGTCAAGAAAGTTGAATTGACACGATCTCCTTGCTAACTCTCATCGCCACTAGATGTCTCTATCAAATGAAGAAGTTCCTGCTTACCGGGAGGGAATTGAAACGTCGAAGAAGCTTACCAATTTCCTTATCACTGATTAATTCCACAAAAAACAAACCCTTATTTACTTGTTAAAAGAAATAGTTGTTGTTTATTTCAAATCGTCCGACTTGCATAGTTCAGACGCATAGTTAAGGTATTTATCTAAGAAAAAGATATCTAAGATCTGTACAAAAACTTAACATTAAACATTCCATTTCAACATAAAGCGACTTAAGTTTACGTATCTTATGTTCAACAGTTACGTTAGTCTGCGCACACAGGATGTACGCGCGTTGTGTTGTTGAGTTGACTAAACTCTGCTGCGATCGAAATACATCAAGGACTGAAGGTGTGACGGTGTGACACCACTTTAAAGCTTACCATTTTCAGAATAATAAAATACAAATTCGATATGGAAAAAAATTACGTGACTACACATCGAGATGGCGAAGTTAAACGTACGTACAATGTTTGTATATTATAATCGTAAGAAAAATATGAAGTGTGGGTACACATGTGTAGGTTCTTAATGATTAATTGACGTCTGGAGTTGCTTATGCAGTCTGCTTCAAGGGCGAGTGGGGTTTCGACTTGGGGCTTGGTGTGTCCTGGGGTGAATACAGTCGCTTCGTGGGTGAGATGCAGTGCGCATTGTGTGTGTGAAGTGATGCACCTCTAGCTAGACTAGTTTGTGGCGACCGTCTATGAGTGTGTCCCTTGAACGTTGGAAACTGTTGGCTGGTGGCGACACTCTTGAGTTAATGGCATAAATCGGGAAAACCTCGTAAGGTGATGCACCTCTAGAGCTAGGCTAGAACTTGTGGTTGGTTGCTAAAGACGACGAGAGAATGGATGTAGTTGTTGTACTCCAAGAAGGAAGACGCTGCCACGATTAAGAGAGCTCCTCCACGGTGAAAGACGGCTCGAAAACAGAGAAATGTGTGTTGGGATGCTCGTGTCTTGCTCCTGGACCAATGATGTTCCAAACCTTGACCCCGGTGCTGAACAATAACAACGCCAAGGGAATCTACACAAGTGGATCTAATCCCGGCGCTGGATTGGAAGTGGACAACAGTGACGCAACAGCAGACGAACTAACCATAAGCGGAACAACAATCATTGGACACAAAATTGGAAACCTCTTAGAGCCAATAGGAACTCACAAAAACTAAGATCACAGAGCTAGCGGTGTGCAGGGCTCGTAAAAGACAGAACAACCCTAACCCCGGCATCAGTCGATTCAAGTATGGACTTAGAAAGAACAACGTCCATTCTTAGTAAACCTGAGTAACCTGGGAGGAGTCCTTGCAGGACATTGGACAATGGGCAGATGCGCTGCAAGGCTAGGGTTTGCATACAACGACTTCTATAGCTGATGAAGCAGATGCATGAAAGAAGATGAAGATGTTCCAACACTTGACCCCAGAAGTGTAGGGTATGCCAGATCAAAGATGGATTCGAGTTTGGGGCGGAAGTCTACCACCTCAGTCCGGCTCTCTGCACAGTGGGGGTCTGTGGCAGCGAACCTGCAGAATAGTTCGCTAGAGCTGGCTTCGAATCTATTCCCTAGGTCCTGGACTTCACTGCAATGCCAAATGGACGACAGCTACCGTAAGTGGGTAATCAAACTCAGTCTAGACAAACGGGCCAACGGGGACATATGAGACAATTTAGCCTTAGGTTAGATCAGGTTTGCTACGAGTGTCATATGGTCACACTTAAGCCAGAGTAGGCCTGTTGTGATACCACAAGGATCGAGTAGTCTGTTGGAGCTTTTAATGAAGTGATGTACATAGGTGACTGATGCTCCGTCAAGTTGTTAAAGTACAACGCGGCTAAGTGGCTGAGTATGCGAGAGGAGAGGGCATTGCAGTTACAGAGAAGTTTTTAACTGATCTATACTCAGTCTTAGCTAGACCGCTGGTGCCTGTAATTTAATCTTAAAAATATTAACCTTGGCCGGGACGAGCGATGTTGGCTATGCCTGAAAGAGTAGGAAACATCCAAGCACGTTTTATGGGAACGTTCGAGACTTGGTTGGTTGTTTGAGGAAATGTGCAATCAATTCCACCTCACTGGTGATTATAGCCTGAGTCGCACTTCGACCAGTGAAGAAGCAGTTCAAATCTAAGCAGATCTCCATTGAGTGCATGAAGGAATTGCTGCAAGGAGTGCTATCTGGAAATCTTGGTGGAGCGGCTAAAGAGCCTTGGAGTTTGAGTCTGCTAACACAAGAGGATTGCATTTGTGGATGAGGGGTGGATAGATATCGGGCTATCAGGAGAGGCTTGTTATTTACGACTCAGCTCCAGGATGGATGTAGGGTCATAGAAATAATGAAGAAGACTAGGAGGAACATTATGGGACATCAATAGGCAGATGAGGCAATAGAAGTGCAGTCACGCACGCGCCCCATAGAATAAGACTTTGGCTCTAATCACGGTTCATGAGAACTTTAAGCATGATCTGAAAAAGGAAAGACTATGTTCGAAACTAGGGCGACATTGTGTGGAGCAAAATAAATGCCAGATCTCTGCCTCAATTCAAAACGATCAAGTATCTGATCTGATCTTCATAAAACGCTCAAAAATTAGCACTGGCCATCAGGAGAGAGGAGATCCAATGGCATTCTATTGTTGATGGACCCTATTCATTTTTATGGCTGTTGAAGGGTTACATGGTGGATTGTGGTGAATATGTGCGCGTATTGCGGATTCTTCGTCTTCTTTATTTGGCGCTACAGCCCGTGGTGGACCTGGGCTTCAACCAACAAGCGTCCAGCTGCGTACACCAAGTTGATTGAGATCCTTCTCAATTTGTGTGCGCCATTTCGTTCGAGGACGTCCCAAAGGCTTGGAATAGAAGACTGGATGGATGATCTAATAAAAGAAATAGACTGTACACAAAATATGGCAAAATTTGGCATCGTGTCAATGAAATGACGGCATCTGGGATTAAATTGAAAAAAAAAAGTCAGGCCCAACTAACGATTTCTTCCAATAATATACTGCTCGAGGGGAGAATGTGTGCCTTTGTCTTTTCCTCTCAGCCACCACCACTGGAAATTCTGCTTTAGGCAGAGTATGGAGGAACCACCGCAAAGGGCGTGTATGCTTGGAATGATTTGATCTGTCTCCTTAGATTGATTAAAGAGGACGAGCGCATGAAATTGAGTCTAGGCCTGGTTAAGAATGCAATGAAGCACGGAATCTTCAAATCGTAGCCAATATCTGAGAGAGGATATTTTGCGTCATTTCTCCAGCATGTTCTAAACGATGACACATCAATTTTGTTCCTCATATTCTGCATGTTCAGTTCCAATAAACAGATGCTAACACGAGGAATCAACAGATCACAGAGGAAACCAGAGGGCTCATGTAAGACATCTTATTTTTGCAAGTACTCCTTTATGGAGCCGTAAGCTGGACGCTCGTCATCAGTAAAATCGTCCGTTTCCGAGGCTTGTTGTTGCTTCGTAACTATAGCTTAAGACCAAATATATGCTGTCAATGAGAAAGGACACCCAACACTGATGTCTCGGTCAGAACGTCACGGCAGACAGATATAACTTTGAGGTAGTCAAAAACTTTGTCAACCTAGGAACCGCTGTCAACTCAGACAATGACACCAGCGCTGAAATCAAACGAAGAATAACTCTTGCCAATCGGTGCTTCTTTGGGCTAAGAAAGCAATTGGTAAACAAAGCCCTCTCTCAAACAACCAAGGTAACGCTTTACAAGACCTTAATCGTCCCAGTCCTGCGATATGGCGCGGAGGCATGGACTCTGTCAAAAGCGGATGAAGCAGCCCTTGGTTGCTTCGAGAGGAAAATTCTTCGGGTGATTTTCGGTCCCGTCTGCATAGATGGTGAGTGGAGGAGGAGATACAACGACGAACTATACGGGCTGATTAGCGACATCGACTTAGCCAGAATAGTGAAGATCCAACGATTGAGATGGCTAGGTCATGTAGAGCGGGTGGAAACCAATGCTCCGGCCCGAAAAGTCTTCGAATCCACCCCCGAGGGACGGCGCAGTAGAGGAAGACCGCGACTCAGGTGGCGCACGCAAGTGGAAAGGGACCTCAACCAACTATGCGTGCGAAACTGGAGGCAGCTAGCTAAAGATCGAGCTGGCTGGAGGCGCTTGTTGGTTGAGGCCCAGGTCCACCCCGCACTGTAGCGCCACCTTAAGTAAGTAAGTAAGTAAGCTGGACGCTTAGCCAACAGCAAAACTGATTCTTGGTGCCTGCGAAAGCAAAATTCCACGTCGGATCTGCGAGTCCTATCTGCGAGGAAGGTGAATGGACGAGAAGACTGTACCAGAATGTGAATGGCTGATCAGACTCTGTGTCCTTCTGTTTACTCGGCAACATTGAGCACATGTTCAACAACGCTCCAGCAAAGAGAGCCTTGGAATCCGAGCCTCCTGGTTCGATAAGGTGAGGAAGACCGAACGGTAAGGACATCGCAGACGCAAGACAGCCTGGTCTTGATGTCTGGAAACTGCGTGATCAGGACAGCCAATGATGGAAGGCAGCGTGGGCCGTGGGCCTTATAAAAAATGTAAGACATGTGGCAGAAGAATTTGAAACGGCCTCAGAAAGGTGAGTGGAAGATCAACGACAAAGGTTGGAGGCAGTCTTTTAGGGTCTTCCGAAACGGATGGATGTTACAGCAGTTGGTTGAGTGCCTGCCGTTTGTTATAGGGGCTCCCGGTTCGAATCCCAGTGAAAGGAAAGTTCACGCTTTTATCGGTTTTCAAATCTAGCTTAGTTCACATTTGTTGATGGTATCAAATTAACGCCACGGTAGTACTCTGACTATGCGTACCACTATGGAACAACAAGGGCGTAGGTGTGGTGGCCATTTCGCGACTGACCTGACATGTGGAAGGAATGGAATGCGGAATACTTCGAAGCAATTAAAGAACAAGCTGTGTGGACGATCAAGGGCGGAGACGAAAAGGGTCCGTTGAGGCGGTCATCCGAATCAGACTCCCCATCGAGGCCCCGACTGAAGCAAACTGCATAACTCTCTCGAGAAAAAAAGAAAAAAAAAAAGAAAAGAAACAAATGATTTCCCGCGTGGCCTTGTCTATCTATTCAGCATCTAAGCAGATCGGTGCCAGTTTCTGTTCCCATTCAAGGCTTAAGTCTAAGTTTTTTTCTTTTGTAAATATAGTTCTATCTGCAGTGTGCTTATAAATAATTTACCCTAAACCGTATCGTTTCTTCGTTGTACATACTATACACACACTCTGTTAAATTGTAAATATATACCTCTAAATATGTATATCCCTTAGGTCTACGCTACAATACTCGTATATGAATAATTACTCTCTTTTTCCTGTGGAAAGTGTGTCTGTAGTTCGTTAGGAGCATTTCATTTTGTATTCACTAAAACCGTATAAAAAAGAACATCATCACTTTGACGCGACGTGTACAACAAAGATCCTATGTGGGCATGTCCTTAAAGGTAAAATAGAAATAATCTTGTGAATTGCATTAAGTTTTTTTTTGTTTTTTTGTTTCGCAAAATTCACTACGCTAGTGCGCTTGATTTTGTTGTCATAAATATTTTTTGAGGCATTTTTTTGTTCGACATCACACATTTGTTCTGTAATTGTACAAAAAAAACAAAAAAACATGGAAAAAGAGAAATCAAACAAAGAAAAGTGGGAGAGACAAACAGAGAGAGAGAGAGAAAGAGAAAACAAACAGCAGAGAAAATGTTCTCTTGTAAAAAAACTGTCAATGCAATTTTTGGTTAGAATTAGTAAAAAATTTCGATTAAAAAACGAACTCGAACATAAAATGTGAATATAGTAAAACGTGAGATAACAATTGGATTAACTGCTGCGCTGAAGCTGCTGACAAAAGCGTTAAAATGTGTTAACTGCTAAGAAATATTGAGTAAATGTTAAGTTAAATGTAAATGTTATTGTTTTTGTTTTTTGAAGCCGCCAGAGTTCAGTTCCCACTGTGGACACGGAATGGACGGGAGACAGGGACAAAGCAGACACACACATCGGGGGAGCTACAAAGTGTCAGAGCACTCTAGAGGAGAAAGGTGAGTACTTGGACCGCAGGTTTTAATTTACAAGGGAGGGGACCACGCACAAAAATCCTTGAGGGTAGATTGTTGTTTTTGAAATCGCAAGCTGTCTTGTTGCTTGACAAGGGACAGGACGTACTTAATTGGCATGTAAGTCGTGAGAGTTAAATAATGCTGGTGACTAGTGACTTTGTTCCTCAACCAAGGGGTCCAATGCTGTATACAGCGATAGTCAGTCGGCCATGAAGGCTCTGCAAACACCGTCGATTAGCTCCAAGGTGGTAAGACTCTACCGCCTTTCTCAAAGGAAGATAGAGAACAGCTGCAACCTTACACAGAGCTGGGTCCCCTGGGCACAAGGGCTGATGAATCAGCATGAAAGGAAGCTAGTCTATCACTGGCACAAACTGGAAAACGTAGAAAGGCATTCTGGGCAACGAAAGAGCTGGCGAGCCAACCACCGCCGCAATCTGGACAACGCAGTAGGGCATTCCGGGCAACGCAAGCCCCGACGAATAAGCAAGAATGTACCACTGGCACAAAACATTGGATACACCTCACCCTAGCTAGCCACAAGAACATGGCTACAAGAACATCGCCCCCTGCAAGGCAAATGGCCGATGGGCCGAATTGAGCGCCTGTTGTTCATCGAAGCCGATGTGGCCAAGTCTCCAGCAAGCAGGGTCTTGAAATCCAAGCTTCCTGGTTCAACAAGGAGAAGAAGACCGAACCTTCGGTACAATGACCAGGACATTGCGGACGCAAGGCAGCTTGATATTGATGACTAGAAGCAGCGAGTCCAGGACAGCCAACGATGGAAGGCAGCCTGGGCCGTAGGCCTTATAAAAAATGTAAGACAAGTGGCAGAAGAATTTGAAGTGGCCTCAGAAAGGTGTGTGGAAGATCGACGACAAAGGTTGGAGGCAGTCTTGAAAGGTCTTCCGAAACGGATGGATAACACAGCAGTTGGTTGACTGCCTGCTTTTGGTTATAGAGGTTCCCGGTTCGAATCCCAGTGAAAGGAAAGTTGGTACGCTCTTATCGGTTTTTAAAACTGGCTTCGTTCACATTTGCTGCTGGCATTAAATTGACGCCACGGTAGTATTCTGACCCACCTGCAAGGCAAATGGCCAATGGGCCGAATTGAGCGCCTGTTGTTCATCGAAGCTGATGTGGCCTAGTTTTGAAACTCTCCTAGAGCTGGGTAGCACTACAGCCCGTAGAGGCTCAGAGCTTAGCTTCTTCTCAGCAACCACTCTCGTTGTTCATGCTATTGTTCTCTCACGAGTGGAAGAGACCTACAAGTTTAATGCCGACTCTGATCGGCACAGTTTGAGAAGCTATTTCTAGACAGGAGTACTCTCTGAGTATTGTCAGTGACTCGAAAGAGGTGGGGCCGTGAAAATAATTTTTGTCGTGATCGAAGCTACAACGTCGAGGATGGGGTCGACGCACATGCCAATAACGCCACGGGCCACCACATAGAACTTGACAGGAGGGACATAAACAAGGCAGTAGGTGCAGTTACTGCCCATTGTCTAATTGAAAGGCCGTGAGCACCCTACAATAACTTCTGTGGAACCTGCATGGAGGAGGAGGAGAAGAAAACAGTGATCGACTACCTCGGAACCCGCCCGGCACTTGTATGCTGTGACATGACAGCCTTGAGGACCTACTTACCCAGTTGTTAGCCAGTCAAGCTGACCAGGTAGACATGTGGCACCATCATAAAAGGAGAAAAACAACAACAGTCGTGTGGGGCAAGAGCTTTAAAGGACTCCATGGACGGTCCGTTTGTCACTTGGCAGCTTGGAGGGATACAACAATTCAAGTAAATAGCTAATGTAACCAATGTTAGCCGTCCAAATTGATCAGATGGAAGGAATAAGCATGGACAAAGCGAGGATAGCGAAGTGAGGCCATGATATGAACAAGCTAAGGGAAGCGTTGATGCAATTAAGAGAAGGAGATGAACTTTTTCGATCACTGGAGGGGGTTGTTCTCAATTTCAGTTGGTCTTCGAATTCAAGTCCTCTGGTTCGAAGAAGGGACGAAGGCAGAAGGCATAGCTCTGGTTCACACTCTTTGGACTTGTGAGGCTGGCTGGAGATGTAAGGACAGCAAGACAGTGGGTGACTTGTTGTGGACATGGGCGTAGTTTCGACTACGAACGGCAAAGTTTGTGCGGCTGATAGTGTCATTGAGTTGAAACAAACATCAAGGCTCTGATTGTCTGCAGATCACGAGTTTGAATCTATCGTGGAACCATCAAAGTCGGCTTCTAGTTGTCTCGCGCATACTTTAGCCCATACACTCCTTGATGACACAACGGCGCACTATATGCACCAGAAAATCGGCAGTCGCCGATGACGAAAGGGTCGAATCGATTTGCAGAAACCCCAGAAGCGCCCACCACCTCTTCATCGACTTTAAGGCCATGACAGAGCAAGGTCTAGTTTTGGCATCCCTACCAAACTCGCGCGCTTGTGCGGACCTCAACGAGACCTTTAATGTGAAAAAAGGACTTAGACAAGGCGGCGAGCTGTCAGGCCTAGATCCATCCCCAACTGTAGCGCCATCTTTAGTGAATAATGCTTTACTTTTTGATGTAATTTGGGGTTTTATTGTGTACCTTTGAAAGAGCCCACCCTCGGACTTCGCAGGGAGATCATTTTGGGCCTTCTCCGAGGTCTGCTAAGCAGATTTCGCTGATGCGACACTGGTGACTGAAACAAAATGCAGGCAATATAAAGACAAGGTTAAAAAATACTGCGTTACGCCACATTTGTTAAAAAAAAGTGCGAGTGAGTGCAAGAGCGTTCTTTTGGGATGGTCCTAGGGTTTATTTTGAACTGGGTGAGCTATAGCACACAACTGTAGGACCTTCACCTCGCTAATCGTGACAAGGACCGTTGAGTATCAGCTTCCACATTCTGAGTGCCTAAACCAAGGAACTGCCCAGACCCCAGATCCCCAGACTCACACACATTGTGCACGGTGTTTAGCTTCACGGCTTGTGGTGCAACGGTGTTCTAAAGTGTCGACCAAAAAAATGCAAACGCCCTCACCACTGCTCTACACATGTTAAGTATCATTAAACAAACACAATGTCGCATGCAATAAAGGAAAAAAACGCTTGTATTTACATCTAAATTAGACTAAGAACGAACACAAAAGAAATAAACTAAAATATTTAAAGAAAGAAAAACTTCAAATCTAAATACCTACGCAGTGGCGTTTCGACACTGATGACTGATACTTTGAAGCTACGTATGGTACATTGTATGCGTGTGACTATATATGGAGGCTGTGGCATTGGCAAAAGTTACACAATTTCGTACGAAAAAAATTAAGCAAAAATAACGATATGTGTATGTTCATCCCAAAAAGGTGGTGGTGGTGGTAGATAAAATATAGGAACTCTTGCTAATGCGCTATGGGCTAGAAACATATTCTAAGAACACTAGAAAAAACGGTAACGAGAAATACAGAGAAATAGAGAGAAGAGAGAGGTCTACTACGGCTCTGACAACTCAAATACAACTGACTCGGGTGGAACTGCTGTTGCTGGCGGTACTCTAAGTACCTTTTGGCCGCGGAAACACAGTGACATCATCCAGTTCTGACGATCCCGGCGATTTCGTTCGCTGCCGCTGGCCCCACTGTTGCGCGTCTGCGAATGAATGTGAGCATGGGCCGCATAGTCGGGCGATTGATTTGAATGATTCGAATGATGCAGCTGATGGTGGTGATGATGATGATGATGATGGTGGTGATTATGGTGGTGACCGAAATTGTTGCCACCATTGCTGGAGCGTAGCGGTGGTGAGTCAATTCTGCAAAAAAAAAAAAACCGGAGCATACACATTTGAATGAGAATCAACAAGAGGGATGGAGGTGTCAGTGTACCTTGTAGAATCGTGAGCTTGTCCCTCGGTATCCGGAGCGGTGTTGTAACCGGCCGAGAACATCGAGGCACGTCGTGGCACCCAGTCGGGGTGGCCACGTAGGGACATGTATACCGTGACACTTTTTAATAAGGCAGCGCGGACCTAAAATCAATCGGAGTTAGAGTTGGTCTCAAGTGCGGTCGTCGCGTACTCACCTCTCCATTTAGAAAACAGTAGATCATCGCAATGAAGAATCCCTGAAAGGACGTTAGGAAGTGCGTGCAGTACGACCAGAGGGCGAACTCCCAGGCGGTGCGGTTGATCGGCGCCTGGATGATGTGCAGGAGGTTGGTGATGCCGAGCAGTGGCAGGAGCACGGCCGCCGCACGGACGGCCTTGCGAACCTGCTCGACATCGCTGGTCTGGCTCTGGCGCAGCTTCACCACCAGCACACGGATGATGTTCAGCAGAAAGAAGAAGTTGAACTGGAAAAAGAAGTCATCATTAAATTGGAGCGACGAACCTCCCCTGACCAGACGTACCAGTATCACTGTTAGTCGGGGCCCCTCCAGGATCCAGTAGTACGGCGTTAGGTTGTAGTTCCACCAGCACGTCTCGTTGGCTTTGTAATGCGCCGTGACAACGGCCCACAAGGCCGTCATTATGACGGGCACTCCCCAGCCAATTATCGAATAGATTGTGTGCGGGAAACGTCCCTGGAACACGGTTACAGTGACCACGTTATGCAAATATAATCCCTCGATGAACATCCACATGAACATTGCGGTGCGGGCGTACTCGAGCAGGACGTAGGACGCTTCACAGACGTACGGCTGAAATGAATGAATCACATGTATGATGTGCACATCACATTAAATCGATTGTTTTTGACGTAATGGGGAACCGGATGACGATGGCCATCGGATTTGATTGGGGTTTGCTGGCATTTTCGACTGGGAAAAACACATTGTTGCATAAGCCAGCGCTGGCAATGGAATCGGTTGGTTTGGTGTTTTTCTTTCGATTCTTTGTTTTCGAAGGAACATGCAAATTTTGTTTGTCCACCTAAACAAGGGGTGAAATGTCAATCGGGAGGCGGGGGCGCGTTGCCGTTTGTGCTTAATGTAGCGTGTGCTGCGATGTGCCTTCATGTGGCTTTGAATGGGGGGAACCCTCAGCGGAATCATAGGCCTGACCGCCCGAGCGAACAGTTGAAGGTGAGTGTCGTCAATGAAGCGGAAGTTCTTTGGTCGGAGCTTCGCTCATTCCCGGGGTCCCACTGCCTCCCAATGACACCGGAAGTCGGTGCAAGGAATTTGTGTCGCGAACCGGATTTCCAATGACACCGGAAGTCGGTGCAAGGAATTTTGGTCGGAGCTTCGCTCATTCTCAGAGTCCCAATGACACCGGAAGTCGTTGCAAAGGATTTTAGTCGGAGCTTCGCTCATTCCCGAATTCCCAATGACACCGGAAGTCGGTGCAAAGAAGGAGCTTCGCTCATTCCCGAATTCCCAATGAAACCGGAAGTCGGTGCAAAGAAGGAGCTTCGCTCACTCCCGGAGTCCCAATGACACCGGAAGTCGGTGCAAAGAAGGAGCTTCGCTCACTCCCGGAGTCCCAATGACACCGGAAGTCGGTGCAAAGAAGGAGCTTCGCTCATTCCCGGATTCCCAATGACACCGGAAGTCGATGTAAATCATCCCGACAGCAGCCCGTTTAGACCAGAGTTTGATCAAAACCAAACAAAAAAAAACCGCATACTTACAGTGTTCTCAATTCCACTCAGACTTGAGTTCCCCGTCGCCGCTCGGCTGCCCCGGATGATGGCCTGATCCAGGTAGAGTGTCAGTCTAATTATCACTTGTATGACCATCGCAACGAACAGATTCTTGTGGATCTTCGTCCGGTTGTTGCGCAGACTACGGAAGTTACAGAAAATGATCAGCGACAGCAGCAGGGCGCACAGCGACAGCATGAGTCCGACGATTTCCAGTGTCCGCGTCCGTTCGGCCACAGCGAACTTGACCTGCCAGAGAAAAGAACAAGAAAAGAGAAGAAGGCAAACGAGCATTAGTAAGCGCGTTCGCTGTGCTCAGCCGGTGCCATAACAACTTCGGAATTTCCACCGGCGTAGATCTGCTGCATGAGGTCTATCACATCGGGCTTGAAGCAGGGCGTGTAGTTGGTCCAGCCGTTCGGGTTGTAGACGGTGTCGTTCGGCTTGCCACCCCATCGGCCGTCGGCGAGGCATGAACGTTCGGCGAATTCTGGAAAAAAAGAGAAGAAAATCACTTTATTGCAATCCCCAGTGAGTGCGAGAGAGAGAGAGGAAGGGATTAAAGTTTAAAGAGTGCCACCCTCCTGCTGACGCTCTGATAGCAAAAACTTTGCCGTGCGATAAGTGCCATTCGTACACGTGATGCCGGCATGTGTGGGGCGACTTAATTTCTCCGCCTGTTGATGGGAACAAGAGCCCGCTGGTTAATTAACCCCCTTCGAGCGCGATGGTGGTGTCGTCGTCGTCGTCGCCGCTGTCAAACAATGGCCAACGAACAACAACTGATGTTTGTCCTTTCATTAGCGGCGCACCGGCACGACAAAACTGGGTCATGTGCTCGAAGGTGCGCGGCATTTAGTCGAGGGTGGGTGACGCCGCAAGGACAGGCCGGGCAATGGAGCGCTCGGCGTATCATTGCACTCCTGATTAAGGTTGTATGACATGTGCAACGACTGCCGTGTCCCGGATGTTTGCGCTTGGCTCAGGGCGACGTCATGCCGGACACACCAGACACCCGTGCTGTCCGCGCGGAAGGCGAGAGCTAATTAAGGGCTATCGCAAATAGCAGCTGCTCCAAGTTGTCATTAAAATTTATCGGACCCGACTGTCGAGTCGTCTGTCAGTCGCGGGAAATGGGGTCATACGTGCTGATGGTGGGTTTCGAGGAATACACACCAGAAGAAATCAATTTCCAAAAAGGGCACCTGAAATGTAGAATTTCGCAAAATCGACAATATCTCGAAAACTAAGCGTTTTTCGGCGATTTTGATTTTTTTTAATATGCTCCATATTACGATTTTCGGAAAGATAGACGACGAAAATACGCATCTGCCGAGCCCGGTTTCATGCCGCTACGACCAATAGGTGAGGAGATGTTAGGTGTAGAGTGTTGGATGGGTGACTTTGGGACATTTATTTCGGAAAATCGGGCATATCTCCGAAACGGCTAGTTTGTTTTAGATTGCGGTTTTTTGCGATGGATAGGGCATACAATTTCGCTTTTTTTGAGTCCTAGTTGGTGCCGTTACGATCAGGGGGAAATTAGGGAAAAATGCTGCAGAAGGTAGTCTAAAATGGTTTTTCGCGAATATCTCGGAAACTATGCGTTTTTCGCCGATTTTGCTTCTGCATTGAGAGATCTTACCATTTTTACTCCCGCTGAAAATACGCGTCGTTTGAGCCCGGGTTCATGTCTCTACGACCAATAGGCTAGAAGTTAGCATGTTTGAGGGGTCAAAATTGAGTGATTTTAAGCAGCTTTTTGCTTGAAATGTAGAATTTCACAAAATCGAGAATATCTCGAAAAACTAAGCGTTTTTCGGCGATTTTGATTTTTTTTTAATATGCTCCATATTACGATTTTCGGAAAGATAGACGACGAAAATACGCATCTGCCGAGCCCGGTTTCATGCCGCTACGACCAATAGGTGAGGAGATGTTAGGTGTAGAGTGTTGGATGGGTGACTTTGGGACATTTATTTCGGAAAATCGGGCATATCTCCGAAACGGCTAGTTTGTTTTAGATGCGGTTTTTTGCGATGGATAGGGCATACAATTTCGCTTTTTTTGAGTCCTAGTTGGTGCCGTTACGATCAGGGGAAATTAGGGAAAAATGCTGCAGAAGGTAGTCTAAAATGGTTTTTCGCGAATATCTCGGAAACTATGCGTTTTTCGCCGATTTTGCTTCTGCATTGAGAGATCTACCATTTTTACTCCCGCTGAAAATACGCGTCGTTTGAGCCCGGGGTTCATGTCTCTACGACCAATAGGCTAGAAGTTAGCATGTTTGAGGGGTCAAAATTGAGTGATTTTAAGCAGCTTTTTGCTTGAAATGTAGAATTTCACAAAATCGAGAATATCTCGAAAACTAAGCGTTTTTCGGCGATTTTGATTTTTTTTTAATATGCTCCATATTACGATTTTCGGAAAGATAGACGACGAAAATACGCATCTGCCGAGCCCCGGTTTCATGCCGCTACGACCAATAGGTGAGGAGATGTTAGGTGTAGAGTGTTGGATGGGTGCCTTTTGGGACATTTATTTCGGAAAATCGGGCATATCTCCGAAACGGCTAGTTTGTTTTAGATGCGGTTTTTTGCGATGGATAGGGCATACAATTTCGCTTTTTTTGAGTCCTAGTTGGTGCCGTTACGATCAGGGGAAATTAGGGAAAAATGCCTGCAGAAGTGTAGTCTAAAATGGTTTTTCGCGAATATCTCGGAAACTATGCAGTTTTTTCGCCGATTTTGCTTCTGCATTGAGAGATCTTACCATTTTTACTCCCGCTGAAAATACGCGTCGTTTGAGCCCGGGTTCATGTCTCTACGACCAATAGGCTAGAAGTTAGCATGTTTGAGGGGTCAAAATTGAGTGATTTTAAGCAGCTTTTTGCTTGAAATGTAGAATTTCACAAAATCGAGAATATCTCGAAAACTAAGCGTTTTTCGGCGATTTTGATTTTTTTTAATATGCTCCATATTACGATTTTCGGAAAGATAGACGACGAAAATACGCATCTGCCGAGCCCGGTTTCATGCCGCTACGACCAATAGGTGAGGAGATGTTAGGTGTAGAGTGTTGGATGGGTGACTTTGGGACATTTATTTCGGAAAATCGGGCATATCTCCGAAACGGCTAGTTTGTTTTAGATGCGTTTTTTTGCAATGGATAGGGCATACAATTTCATGCCGTTACGACCAATAGGTGAGGAGATGTTAGGTGTAGAGTGTTGGATGGGTGACTTTGGGACATTTATTTCGGAAAATCGGGCATATCTCCGAAACGGCTAGTTTGTTTTAGATGCGGTTTTTTGCGATGGATAGGGCATACAATTTCCCTTTTTTTGAGTCCTGGTTGGTGCCGTTACGATCAGGGGAAATTAGGGAAAAATGCTGCAGAAGGTAGTCTAAAATGGTTTTTCGCGAATATCTCGGAAACTATGCGTTTTTCGGCGATTTTGCTTCTGCATTGAGAGATCTTACCATTTTTACTCCCGCTGAAAATACGCGTCGTTTGAGCCCGGGTTCATGTCTCTACGACCAATAGGCTAGAAGTTAGCATGTTTGAGGGGTCAAAATTGAGTGATTTTAAGCAGCTTTTTGATTGAAATGTAGAATTTCACAAAATCGAGAATATCTCGAAAACTAAGCGTTTTTCGGCGATTTTGATTTTTTTTAATATGCTCCATATTACGATTTTCGGAAAGATAGACGACGAAAATACGCATCTGCCGAGCCCGGTTTCATGCCGCTACGACCAATAGGTGAGGAGATGTTAGGTGTAGAGTGTTGGATGGGTGACTTTGGGACATTTATTTCGGAAAATCGGGCATATCTCCGAAACGGCTAGTTTGTTTTAGATGCGGTTTTTTGCAATGGATAGGGCATACAATTTCCCTTTTTTTGAGTCCGGGTTGGTGCCGTTACGATCAGGGGAAATTAGGGAAAAATGCTGCAGAAGGTAGTCTAAAATGGTTTTTCGCGAATATCTCGGAAACTATGCGTTTTTCGGCGATTTTGCTTCTGCATTGAGAGATCTTACCATTTTTACTCCCGCTGAAAATACGCGTCGTTTGAGCCCGGGTTCATGTCTCTACGACCAATAGGCTAGAAGTTAGCATGTTTGAGGGGTCAAAATTGAGTGATTTTAAGCAGCTTTTTGCTTGAAATGTAGAATTTCACAAAATCGACTATATCTCGAAAACTAAGCGTTTTTCGGCGATTTTGATTTTTTTTAATATGCTCCATATTACGATTTTCGGAAAGATAGACGACGAAAATACGCATCTGCCGAGCCCGGTTTCATGCCGCTACGACCAATAGGTGAGGAGATGTTAGGTGTAGAGTGTTGGATGGGTGACTTTGGGACATTTATTTCGGAAAATCGGGCATATCTCCGAAACGGCTAGTTTGTTTTAGATGCGGTTTTTTGCAATGGATAGGGCATACAATTTCCCTTTTTTTGAGTCCGGGTTGGTGCCGTTACGATCAGGGGAAATTAGGGAAAAATGCTGCAGAAGGTAGTCTAAAATGGTTTTTTCGCGAATATCTCGGAAACTATGCGTTTTTCGGCGATTTTGCTTCTGCATTGAGAGATCTTACCATTTTTACTCCCGCTGAAAATACGCGTCGTTTGAGCCCGGGTTCATGTCTCTACGACCAATAGGCTAGAAGTTAGCATGTTTGAGGGGTCAAAATTGAGTGATTTTAAGCAGCTTTTTGATTGAAATGTAGAATTTCACAAAATCGAGAATATCTCGAAAACTAAGCGTTTTTCGGCGATTTTGATTTTTTTTAATATGCTCCATATTACGATTTTCGGAAAGATAGACGACGAAAATACGCATCTGCCGAGCCCGGTTTCATGCCGCTACGACCAATAGGTGAGGAGATGTTAGGTGTAGAGTGTTGGATGGGTGACTTTGGGACATTTATTTCGGAAAATCGGGCATATCTCCGAAACGGCTAGTTTGTTTTAGATGCGGTTTTTTGCGATGGATAGGGCATACAATTTCGCTTTTTTTGAGTCCTAGTTGGTGCCGTTACGATCAGGGGAAATTAGGGAAAAATGCTGCAGAAGGTAGTCTAAAATGGTTTTTCGCGAATATCTCGGAAACTATGCGTTTTTCGGCGATTTTGCTTCTGCATTGAGAGATCTTACCATTTTTACTCCCGCTGAAAATACGCGTCGTTTGAGCCCGGGTTCATGTCTCTACGACCAATAGGCTAGAAGTTAGCATGTTTGAGGGGTCAAAATTGAGTGATTTTAAGCAGCTTTTTGCTTGAAATGTAGAATTTCACAAAATCGAGAATATCTCGAAAACTAAGCGTTTTTCGGCGATTTTGATTTTTTTTAATATGCTCCATATTACGATTTTCGGAAAGATAGACGACGAAAATACGCATCTGCCGAGCCCGGTTTCATGCCGCTACGACCAATAGGTGAGGAGATGTTAGGTGTAGAGTGTTGGATGGGTGACTTTGGGACATTTATTTCGGAAAATCGGGCATATCTCCGAAACGGCTAGTTTGTTTTAGATGCGGTTTTTTGCGATGGATAGGGCATACAATTTCGCTTTTTTTGAGTCCTAGTTGGTGCCGTTACGATCAGGGGAAATTAGGGAAAAATGCTGCAGAAGGTAGTCTAAAATGGTTTTTCGCGAATATCTCGGAAACTATGCGTTTTTCGGCGATTTTGCTTCTGCATTGAGAGATCTTACCATTTTTACTCCCGCTGAAAATACGCGTCGTTTGAGCCCGGGTTCATGTCTCTACGACCAATAGGCTAGAAGTTAGCATGTTTGAGGGGTCAAAATTGAGTGATTTTAAGCAGCTTTTTGCTTGAAATGTAGAATTTCACAAAATCGAGAATATCTCGAAAACTAAGCGTTTTTCGGCGATTTTGATTTATTTTAATATGCTCCATATTACGATTTTCGGAAAGATAGACGACGAAAATACGCATCTGCCGAGCCCGGTTTCATGCCGCTACGACCAATAGGTGAGGAGATGTTAGGTGTAGAGTGTTGGATGGGTGACTTTGGGACATTTATTTCGGAAAATCGGGCATATCTCCGAAACGGCTAGTTTGTTTTAGATGCGGTTTTTTGCGATGGATAGGGCATACAATTTCGCTTTTTTTGAGTCCTAGTTGGTGCCGTTACGATCAGGGGAAATTAGGGAAAAATGCTGCAGAAGGTAGTCTAAAATGGTTTTTTCGCGAATATCTCGGAAACTATGCGTTTTTCGGCGATTTTGCTTCTGCATTGAGAGATCTTACCATTTTTACTCCCGCTGAAAATACGCGTCGTTTGAGCCCGGGTTCATGTCTCTACGACCAATAGGCTAGAAGTTAGCATGTTTGAGGGGTCAAAATTGAGTGATTTTAAGCAGCTTTTTGCTTGAAATGTAGAATTTCACAAAATCGAGAATATCTCGAAAACTAAGCGTTTTTCGGCGATTTTGATTTTTTTTAATATGCTCCATATTACGATTTTCGGAAAGATAGACGACGAAAATACGCATCTGCCGAGCCCGGTTTCATGCCGCTACGACCAATAGGTGAGGAGATGTTAGGTGTAGAGTGTTGGATGGGTGACTTTGGGACATTTATTTCGGAAAATCGGGCATATCTCCGAAACGGCTAGTTTGTTTTAGATGCGGTTTTTTGCGATGGATAGGGCATACAATTTCGCTTTTTTTGAGTCCTAGTTGGTGCCGTTACGATCAGGGGAAATTAGGGAAAAATGCTGCAGAAGGTAGTCTAAAATGGTTTTTCGCGAATATCTCGGAAACTATGCGTTTTTCGGCGATTTTGCTTCTGCATTGAGAGATCTTACCATTTTTACTCCCGCTGAAAATACGCGTCGTTTGAGCCCGGGTTCATGTCTCTACGACCAATAGGCTAGAAGTTAGCATGTTTGAGGGGTCAAAATTGAGTGATTTTAAGCAGCTTTTTGCTTGAAATGTAGAATTTCACAAAATCGAGAATATCTCGAAAACTAAGCGTTTTTCGGCGATTTTGATTTTTTTTAATATGCTCCATATTACGATTTTCGGAAAGATAGACGACGAAAATACGCATCTGCCGAGCCCGGTTTCATGCCGCTACGACCAATAGGTGAGGAGATGTTAGGTGTAGAGTGTTGGATGGGTGACTTTGGGACATTTATTTCGGAAAATCGGGCATATCTCCGAAACGGCTAGTTTGTTTTAGATGCGGTTTTTTGCGATGGATAGGGCATACAATTTCGCTTTTTTTGAGTCCTAGTTGGTGCCGTTACGATCAGGGGAAATTAGGGAAAAATGCTGCAGAAGGTAGTCTAAAATGGTTTTTCGCGAATATCTCGGAAACTATGCGTTTTTCGGCGATTTTGCTTCTGCATTGAGAGATCTTACCATTTTTACTCCCGCTGAAAATACGCGTCGTTTGAGCCCGGGTTCATGTCTCTACGACCAATAGGCTAGAAGTTAGCATGTTTGAGGGGTCAAAATTGAGTGATTTTAAGCAGCTTTTTGTTTGAAATGTAGAATTTCACAAAATCGAGAATATCTCGAAAACTAAGCGTTTTTCGGCGATTTTGATTTTTTTTTAATATGCTCCATATTACGATTTTCGGAAAGATAGACGACGAAAATACGCATCTGCCGAGCCCGGTTTCATGCCGCTACGACCAATAGGTGAGGAGATGTTAGGTGTAGAGTGTTGGATGGGTGACTTTGGGACATTTATTTCGGAAAATCGGGCATATCTCCGAAACGGCTAGTTTGTTTTAGATGCGGTTTTTTGCGATGGATAGGGCATACAATTTCGCTTTTTTTGAGTCCTAGTTGGTGCCGTTACGATCAGGGGAAATTAGGGAAAAATGCTGCAGAAGGTAGTCTAAAATGGTTTTTCGCGAATATCTCGGAAACTATGCGTTTTTCGGCGATTTTGCTTCTGCATTGAGAGATCTTACCATTTTTACTCCCGCTGAAAATACGCGTCGTTTGAGCCCGGGTTCATGTCTCTACGACCAATAGGCTAGAAGTTAGCATGTTTGAGGGGTCAAAATTGAGTGATTTTAAGCAGCTTTTTGCTTGAAATGTAGAATTTCACAAAATCGAGAATATCTCGAAAACTAAGCGTTTTTCGGCGATTTTGATTTTTTTTAATATGCTCCATATTACGATTTTCGGAAAGATAGACGACGAAAATACGCATCTGCCGAGCCCGGTTTCATGCCGCTACGACCAATAGGTGAGGAGATGTTAGGTGTAGAGTGTTGGATGGGTGACTTTGGGACATTTATTTCGGAAAATCGGGCATATCTCCGAAACGGCTAGTTTGTTTTAGATGCGGTTTTTTGCGATGGATAGGGCATACAATTTCGCTTTTTTTGAGTCCTAGTTGGTGCCGTTACGATCAGGGGAAATTAGGGAAAAATGCTGCAGAAGGTAGTCTAAAATGGTTTTTCGCGAATATCTCGGAAACTATGCGTTTTTCGGCGATTTTGCTTCTGCATTGAGAGATCTTACCATTTTTACTCCCGCTGAAAATACGCGTCGTTTGAGCCCGGGTTCATGTCTCTACGACCAATAGGCTAGAAGTTAGCATGTTTGAGGGGTCAAAATTGAGTGATTTTAAGCAGCTTTTTGCTTGAAATGTAGAATTTCACAAAATCGAGAATATCTCGAAAACTAAGCGTTTTTCGGCGATTTTGATTTTTTTTAATATCCTCCATATTACGATTTTCGGAAAGATAGACGACGAAAATACGCATCTGCCGAGCCCGGTTTCATGCCGCTACGACCAATAGGTGAGGAGATGTTAGGTGTAGAGTGTTGGATGGGTGACTTTGGGACATTTATTTCGGAAAATCGGGCATATCTCCGAAACGGCTAGTTTGTTTTAGATGCGGTTTTTTGCGATGGATAGGGCATACAATTTCGCTTTTTTTGAGTCCTAGTTGGTGCCGTTACGATCAGGGGAAATTAGGGAAAAATGCTGCAGAAGGTAGTCTAAAATGGTTTTTCGCGAATATCTCGGAAACTATGCGTTTTTTCGCCGATTTTGCTTCTGCATTGAGAGATCTTACCATTTTTACTCCCGCTGAAAATACGCGTCGTTTGAGCCCGGGTTCATGTCTCTACGACCAATAGGCTAGAAGTTAGCATGTTTGAGGGGTCAAAATTGAGTGATTTTAAGCAGCTTTTTGCTTGAAATGTAGAATTTCACAAAATCGAGAATATCTCGAAAACTAAGCGTTTTTCGGCGATTTTGATTTTTTTTAATATGCTCCATATTACGATTTTCGGAAAGATAGACGACGAAAATACGCATCTGCCGAGCCCGGTTTCATGCCGCTACGACCAATAGGTGAGGAGATGTTAGGTGTAGAGTGTTGGATGGGTGACTTTGGGACATTTATTTCGGAAAATCGGGCATATCTCCGAAACGGCTAGTTTGTTTTAGATGCGGTTTTTTGCGATGGATAGGGCATACAATTTCGCTTTTTTTGAGTCCTAGTTGGTGCCGTTACGATCAGGGGAAATTAGGGAAAAATGCTGCAGAAGGTAGTCTAAAATGGTTTTTTCGCGAATATCTCGGAAACTATGCGTTTTTCGGCGATTTTGCTTCTGCATTGAGAGATCTTACCATTTTTACTCCCGCTGAAAATACGCGTCGTTTGAGCCCGGGTTCATGTCTCTACGACCAATAGGCTAGAAGTTAGCATGTTTGAGGGGGTCAAAATTGAGTGATTTTAAGCAGCTTTTTGCTTGAAATGTAGAATTTCACAAAATCGAGAATATCTCGAAAACTAAGCGTTTTTCGGCGATTTTGATTTTTTTTAATATGGTTCATATTACGATTTTCGGAAAGATAGACGACAAAAAATACGCATCTGCCGAGCCCGGTTTCATGCCGCTACGACCAATAGGTGAGGAGATGTTAGGTGTAGAGTGTTGGATGGGTGACTTTGGGACATTTATTTCGGAAAATCGGGCATATCTCCGAAACGGCTAGTTTGTTTTAGATGCGGTTTTTTGCGATGGATAGGGCATACAATTTCGCTTTTTTTGAGTCCTAGTTGGTGCCGTTACGATCAGGGGAAATTAGGGAAAAATGCTGCAGAAGGTAGTCTAAAATGGTTTTTTCGCGAATATCTCGGAAACTATGCGTTTTTCGGCGATTTTGCTTCTGCATTGAGAGATCTTACCATTTTTACTCCCGCTGAAAATACGCGTCGTTTGAGCCCGGGTTCATGTCTCTACGACCAATAGGCTAGAAGTTAGCATGTTTGAGGGGTCAAAATTGAGTGATTTTAAGCAGCTTTTTGCTTGAAATGTAGAATTTCACAAAATCGAGAATATCTCGAAAACTAAGCGTTTTTCGGCGATTTTGATTTTTTTTAATATGCTCCATATTACGATTTTCGGAAAGATAGACGACGAAAATACGCATCTGCCGAGCCCGGTTTCATGCCGCTACGACCAATAGGTGAGGAGATGTTAGGTGTAGAGTGTTGGATGGGTGACTTTGGGACATTTATTTCGGAAAATCGGGCATATCTCCGAAACGGCTAGTTTGTTTTAGATGCGGTTTTTTGCGATGGATAGGGCATACAATTTCGCTTTTTTTGAGTCCTAGTTGGTGCCGTTACGATCAGGGGAAATTAGGGAAAAATGCTGCAGAAGGTAGTCTAAAATGGTTTTTCGCGAATATCTCGGAAACTATGCGTTTTTCGGCGATTTTGCTTCTGCATTGAGAGATCTTACCATTTTTACTCCCGCTGAAAATACGCGTCGTTTGAGCCCGGGTTCATGTCTCTACGACCAATAGGCTAGAAGTTAGCATGTTTGAGGGGTCAAAATTGAGTGATTTTAAGCAGCTTTTTGCTTGAAATGTAGAATTTCACAAAATCGAGAATATCTCGAAAACTAAGCGTTTTTCGGCGATTTTGATTTTTTTTTAATATGCTCCATATTACGATTTTCGGAAAGATAGACGACGAAAATACGCATCTGCCGAGCCCGGTTTCATGCCGCTACGACCAATAGGTGAGGAGATGTTAGGTGTAGAGTGTTGGATGGGTGACTTTGGGACATTTATTTCGGAAAATCGGGCATATCTCCGAAACGGCTAGTTTGTTTTAGATGCGGTTTTTTGCGATGGATAGGGCATACAATTTCGCTTTTTTTGAGTCCTAGTTGGTGCCGTTACGATCAGGGGAAATTAGGGAAAAATGCTGCAGAAGGTAGTCTAAAATGGTTTTTCGCGAATATCTCGGAAACTATGCGTTTTTCGGCGATTTTGCTTCTGCATTGAGAGATCTTACCATTTTTACTCCCGCTGAAAATACGCGTCGTTTGAGCCCGGGTTCATGTCTCTACGACCAATAGGCTAGAAGTTAGCATGTTTGAGGGGTCAAAATTGAGTGATTTTATGCAGCTTTTTGCTTGAAATGTAGAATTTCACAAAATCGAGAATATCTCGAAAACTAAGCGTTTTTCGGCGATTTTGATTTTTTTTAATATGCTTCATATTACGATTTTCGGAAAGATAGACGACGAAAATACGCATCTGCCGAGCCCGGTTTCATGCCGCTACGACCAATAGGTGAGGAGATGTTAGGTGTAGAGTGTTGGATGGGTGACTTTGGGACATTTATTTCGGAAAATCGGGCATATCTCCGAAACGGCTAGTTTGTTTTAGATGCGGTTTTTTGCGATGGATAGGGCATACAATTTCGCTTTTTTTGAGTCCTAGTTGGTGCCGTTACGATCAGGGGAAATTAGGGAAAAATGCTGCAGAAGGTAGTCTAAAATGGTTTTTCGCGAATATCTCGGAAACTATGCGTTTTTCGGCGATTTTGCTTCTGCATTGAGAGATCTTACCATTTTTACTCCCGCTGAAAATACGCGTCGTTTGAGCCCGGGTTCATGTCTCTACGACCAATAGGCTAGAAGTTAGCATGTTTGAGGGGTCAAAATTGAGTGATTTTAAGCAGCTTTTTGCTTGAAATGTAGAATTTCACAAAATCGAGAATATCTCGAAAACTAAGCGTTTTTCGGCGATTTTGATTTTTTTTAATATGCTCCATATTACGATTTTCGGAAAGATAGACGACGAAAATACGCATCTGCCGAGCCCGGTTTCATGCCGCTACGACCAATAGGTGAGGAGATGTTAGGTGTAGAGTGTTGGATGGGTGACTTTGGGACATTTATTTCGGAAAATCGGGCATATCTCCGAAACGGCTAGTTTGTTTTAGATGCGGTTTTTTGCGATGGATAGGGCATACAATTTCGCTTTTTTTGAGTCCTAGTTGGTGCCGTTACGATCAGGGGAAATTAGAGAAAAATGCTGCAGAAGGTAGTCTAAAATGGTTTTTCGCGAATATCTCGGAAACTATGCGTTTTTCGGCGATTTTGCTTCTGCATTGAGAGATCTTACCATTTTTACTCCCGCTGAAAATACGCGTCGTTTGAGCCCGGGTTCATGTCTCTACGACCAATAGGCTAGAAGTTAGCATGTTTGAGGGGTCAAAATTGAGTGATTTTAAGCAGCTTTTTGCTTGAAATGTAGAATTTCACAAAATCGAGAATATCTCGAAAACTAAGCGTTTTTCGGCGATTTTGATTTTTTTTAATATGCTTCATATTACGATTTTCGGAAAGATAGACGACGAAAATACGCATCTGCCGAGCCCGGTTTCATGCCGCTACGACCAATAGGTGAGGAGATGTTAGGTGTAGAGTGTTGGATGGGTGACTTTGGGACATTTATTTCGGAAAATCGGGCATATCTCCGAAACGGCTAGTTTGTTTTAGATGCGGTTTTTTGCGATGGATAGGGCATACAATTTCGCTTTTTTTGAGTCCTAGTTGGTGCCGTTACGATCAGGGGAAATTAGGGAAAAATGCTGCAGAAGGTAGTCTAAAATGGTTTTTCGCGAATATCTCGGAAACTATGCGTTTTTCGGCGATTTTGCTTCTGCATTGAGAGATCTTACCATTTTTACTCCCGCTGAAAATACGCGTCGTTTGAGCCCGGGTTCATGTCTCTACGACCAATAGGCTAGAAGTTAGCATGTTTGAGGGGTCAAAATTGAGTGATTTTAAGCAGCTTTTTGCTTGAAATGTAGAATTTCACAAAATCGAGAATATCTCGAAAACTAAGCGTTTTTCGGCGATTTTGATTTTTTTTAATATGCTCCATATTACGATTTTCGGAAAGATAGACGACGAAAATACGCATCTGCCGAGCCCGGTTTCATGCCGCTACGACCAATAGGTGAGGAGATGTTAGGTGTAGAGTGTTGGATGGGTGACTTTGGGACATTTATTTCGGAAAATCGGGCATATCTCCGAAACGGCTAGTTTGTTTTAGATGCGGTTTTTTGCGATGGATAGGGCATACAATTTCGCTTTTTTTGAGTCCTAGTTGGTGCCGTTACGATCAGGGGAAATTAGGGAAAAATGCTGCAGAAGGTAGTCTAAAATGGTTTTTCGCGAATATCTCGGAAACTATGCGTTTTTCGGCGATTTTGCTTCTGCATTGAGAGATCTTACCATTTTTACTCCCGCTGAAAATACGCGTCGTTTGAGCCCGGGTTCATGTCTCTACGACCAATAGGCTAGAAGTTAGCATGTTTGAGGGGTCAAAATTGAGTGATTTTAAGCAGCTTTTTGCTTGAAATGTAGAATTTCACAAAATCGAGAATATCTCGAAAACTAAGCGTTTTTCGGCGATTTTGATTTTTTTTAATATGCTCCATATTACGATTTTCGGAAAGATAGACGACGAAAATACGCATCTGCCGAGCCCGGTTTCATGCCGCTACGACCAATAGGTGAGGAGATGTTAGGTGTAGAGTGTTGGATGGGTGACTTTGGGACATTTATTTCGGAAAATCGGGCATATCTCCGAAACGGCTAGTTTGTTTTAGATGCGGTTTTTTGCGATGGATAGGGCATACAATTTCGCTTTTTTTGAGTCCTAGTTGGTGCCGTTACGATCAGGGGAAATTAGGGAAAAATGCTGCAGAAGGTAGTCTAAAATGGTTTTTCGCGAATATCTCGGAAACTATGCGTTTTTCGGCGATTTTGCTTCTGCATTGAGAGATCTTACCATTTTTACTCCCGCTGAAAATACGCGTCGTTTGAGCCCGGGTTCATGTCTCTACGACCAATAGGCTAGAAGTTAGCATGTTTGAGGGGTCAAAATTGAGTGATTTTAAGCAGCTTTTTGCTTGAAATGTAGAATTTCACAAAATCGAGAATATCTCGAAAACTAAGCGTTTTTCGGCGATTTTGATTTTTTTTAATATGCTCCATATTACGATTTTCGGAAAGATAGACGACGAAAATACGCATCTGCCGAGCCCGGTTTCATGCCGCTACGACCAATAGGTGAGGAGATGTTAGGTGTAGAGTGTTGGATGGGTGACTTTGGGACATTTATTTCGGAAAATCGGGCATATCTCCGAAACGGCTAGTTTGTTTTAGATGCGGTTTTTTGCGATGGATAGGGCATACAATTTCGCTTTTTTTGAGTCCTAGTTGGTGCCGTTACGATCAGGGGAAATTAGGGAAAAATGCTGCAGAAGGTAGTCTAAAATGGTTTTTCGCGAATATCTCGGAAACTATGCGTTTTTCGGCGATTTTGCTTCTGCATTGAGAGATCTTACCATTTTTACTCCCGCTGAAAATACGCGTCGTTTGAGCCCGGGTTCATGTCTCTACGACCAATAGGCTAGAAGTTAGCATGTTTGAGGGGTCAAAATTGAGTGATTTTAAGCAGCTTTTTGCTTGAAATGTAGAATTTCACAAAATCGAGAATATCTCGAAAACTAAGCGTTTTTCGGCGATTTTGATTTTTTTTAATATGCTCCATATTACGATTTTCGGAAAGATAGACGACGAAAATACGCATCTGCCGAGCCCGGTTTCATGCCGCTACGACCAATAGGTGAGGAGATGTTAGGTGTAGAGTGTTGGATGGGTGACTTTGGGACATTTATTTCGGAAAATCGGGCATATCTCCGAAACGGCTAGTTTGTTTTAGATGCGGTTTTTTGCGATGGATAGAGCATACAATTTCGCTTTTTTTGAGTCCTAGTTGGTGCCGTAACGATCAGGGGAAATTAGGGAAAAATGCTGTAGAAGGTAGTCTAAAATGGTTTTTCGCGAATATCTCGGAAACTATGCGTTTTTCGGCGATTTTGCTTCTGCATTGAGAGATCTTACCATTTTTACTCCCGCTGAAAATACGCGTCGTTTGAGCCCGGGTTCATGTCTCTACGACCAATAGGCTAGAAGTTAGCATGTTTGAGGGGTCAAAATTGAGTGATTTTAAGCAGCTTTTTGCTTGAAATGTAGAATTTCACAAAATCGAGAATATCTCGAAAACTAAGCGTTTTTCGGCGATTTTGATTTTTTTTAATATGCTCCATATTACGATTTTCGGAAAGATAGACGACGAAAATACGCATCTGCCGAGCCCGGTTTCATGCCGCTACGACCAATAGGTGAGGAGATGTTAGGTGTAGAGTGTTGGATGGGTGACTTTGGGACATTTATTTCGGAAAATCGGGCATATCTCCGAAACGGCTAGTTTGTTTTAGATGCGGTTTTTTGCGATGGATAGGGCATACAATTTCCCTTTTTTTGAGTCCTGGTTGGTGCCGTTACGATCAGGGGAAATCAGGGAAAAATGCTGTAGAAGGTAGTCTAAAATGGTTTTTCGCGAATATCTCGGAAACTATGCGTTTTTTCGGCGATTTTGCTTCTGCATTGAGAGATCTTACCATTTTTACTCCCGCTGAAAATACGCGTCGTTTGAGCCCGGGTTCATGTCTCTACGACCAATAGGCTAGAAGTTAGCATGTTTGAGGGGTCAAAATTGAGTGATTTTAAGCAGCTTTTTGCTTGAAATGTAGAATTTCACAAAATCGAGAATATCTCGAAAACTAAGCGTTTTTCGGCGATTTTGATTTTTTTTAATATGCTCCATATTACGATTTTCGGAAAGATAGACGACGAAAATACGCATCTGCCGAGCCCGGTTTCATGCCGCTACGACCAATAGGTGAGGAGATGTTAGGTGTAGAGTGTTGGATGGGTGACTTTGGGACATTTATTTCGGAAAATCGGGCATATCTCCGAAACGGCTAGTTTGTTTTAGATGCGGTTTTTTGCGATGGATAGGGCATACAATTTCCCTTTTTTTGAGTCCTGGTTGGTGCCGTTACGATCAGGGGAAATCAGGGAAAAAATGCTGTAGAAGGTAGTCTAAAATGGTTTTTTCGCGAATATCTCGGAAACTATGCGTTTTTCGGCGATTTTGCTTCTGCATTGAGAGATCTTACCATTTTTACTCCCGCTGAAAATACGCGTCGTTTGAGCCCGGGTTCATGTCTCTACGACCAATAGGCTAGAAGTTAGCATGTTTGAGGGGTCAAAATTGAGTGATTTTAAGCAGCTTTTTGCTTGAAATGTAGAATTTCACAAAATCGAGAATATCTCGAAAACTAAGCGTTTTTCGGCGATTTTGATTTTTTTTAATATGCTCCATATTACGATTTTCGGAAAGATAGACGACGAAAATACGCATCTGCCGAGCCCGGTTTCATGCCGCTACGACCAATAGGTGAGGAGATGTTAGGTGTAGAGTGTTGGATGGGTGACTTTGGGACATTTATTTCGGAAAATCGGGCATATCTCCGAAACGGCTAGTTTGTTTTAGATGCGGTTTTTTGCGATGGATAGGGCATACAATTTCCCTTTTTTTGAGTCCTGGTTGGTGCCGTTACGATCAGGGGAAATCAGGGAAAAATGCTGTAGAAGGTAGTCTAAAATGGTTTTTCGCGAATATCTCGGAAACTATGCGTTTTTCGGCGATTTTGCTTCTGCATTGAGAGATCTTACCATTTTTACTCCCGCTGAAAATACGCGTCGTTTGAGCCCGGGTTCATGTCTCTACGACCAATAGGCTAGAAGTTAGCATGTTTGAGGGGTCAAAATTGAGTGATTTTAAGCAGCTTTTTGCTTGAAATGTAGAATTTCACAAAATCGAGAATATCTCGAAAACTAAGCGTTTTTCGGCGATTTTGATTTTTTTTAATATGCTCCATATTACGATTTTCGGAAAGATAGACGACGAAAATACGCATCTGCCGAGCCCGGTTTCATGCCGCTACGACCAATAGGTGAGGAGATGTTAGGTGTAGAGTGTTGGATGGGTGACTTTGGGACATTTATTTCGGAAAATCGGGCATATCTCCGAAACGGCTAGTTTGTTTTAGATGCGGTTTTTTGCGATGGATAGGGCATACAATTTCCCTTTTTTTGAGTCCTGGTTGGTGCCGTTACGATCAGGGGAAATCAGGGAAAAATGCTGTAGAAGGTAGTCTAAAATGGTTTTTCGCGAATATCTCGGAAACTATGCGTTTTTCGGCGATTTTGCTTCTGCATTGAGAGATCTTACCATTTTTACTCCCGCTGAAAATACGCGTCGTTTGAGCCCGGGTTCATGTCTCTACGACCAATAGGCTAGAAGTTAGCATGTTTGAGGGGTCAAAATTGAGTGATTTTAAGCAGCTTTTTGCTTGAAATGTAGAATTTCACAAAATCGAGAATATCTCGAAAACTAAGCGTTTTTCGGCGATTTTGATTTTTTTTAATATGCTCCATATTACGATTTTCGGAAAGATAGACGACGAAAATACGCATCTGCCGAGCCCGGTTTCATGCCGCTACGACCAATAGGTGAGGAGATGTTAGGTGTAGAGTGTTGGATGGGTGACTTTGGGACATTTATTTCGGAAAATCGGGCATATCTCCGAAACGGCTAGTTTGTTTTAGATGCGGTTTTTTGCGATGGATAGGGCATACAATTTCCCTTTTTTTGAGTCCTGGTTGGTGCCGTTACGATCAGGGGAAATCAGGGAAAAATGCTGTAGAAGGTAGTCTAAAATGGTTTTTCGCGAATATCTCGGAAACTATGCGTTTTTCGGCGATTTTGCTTCTGCATTGAGAGATCTTACCATTTTTACTCCCGCTGAAAATACGCGTCGTTTGAGCCCGGGTTCATGTCTCTACGACCAATAGGCTAGAAGTTAGCATGTTTGAGGGGTCAAAATTGAGTGATTTTAAGCAGCTTTTTGCTTGAAATGTAGAATTTCACAAAATCGAGAATATCTCGAAAACTAAGCGTTTTTCGGCGATTTTGATTTTTTTTAATATGCTCCATATTACGATTTTCGGAAAGATAGACGACGAAAATACGCATCTGCCGAGCCCGGTTTCATGCCGCTACGACCAATAGGTGAGGAGATGTTAGGTGTAGAGTGTTGGATGGGTGACTTTGGGACATTTATTTCGGAAAATCGGGCATATCTCCGAAACGGCTAGTTTGTTTTAGATGCGGTTTTTTGCGATGGATAGGGCATACAATTTCCCTTTTTTTGAGTCCTGGTTGGTGCCGTTACGATCAGGGGAAATCAGGGAAAAATGCTGTAGAAGGTAGTCTAAAATGGTTTTTTCGCGAATATCTCGGAAACTATGCGTTTTTCGGCGATTTTGCTTCTGCATTGAGAGATCTTACCATTTTTACTCCCGCTGAAAATACGCGTCGTTTGAGCCCGGGTTCATGTCTCTACGACCAATAGGCTAGAAGTTAGCATGTTTGAGGGGTCAAAATTGAGTGATTTTAAGCAGCTTTTTGCTTGAAATGTAGAATTTCACAAAATCGAGAATATCTCGAAAACTAAGCGTTTTTCGGCGATTTTGATTTTTTTTAATATGCTCCATATTACGATTTTCGGAAAGATAGACGACGAAAATACGCATCTGCCGAGCCCGGTTTCATGCCGCTACGACCAATAGGTGAGGAGATGTTAGGTGTAGAGTGTTGGATGGGTGACTTTGGGACATTTATTTCGGAAAATCGGGCATATCTCCGAAACGGCTAGTTTGTTTTAGATGCGGTTTTTTGCGATGGATAGGGCATACAATTTCCCTTTTTTTGAGTCCTGGTTGGTGCCGTTACGATCAGGGGAAATCAGGGAAAAATGCTGTAGAAGGTAGTCTAAAATGGTTTTTCGCGAATATCTCGGAAACTATGCGTTTTTCGGCGATTTTGCTTCTGCATTGAGAGATCTTACCATTTTTACTCCCGCTGAAAATACGCGTCGTTTGAGCCCGGGTTCATGTCTCTACGACCAATAGGCTAGAAGTTAGCATGTTTGAGGGGTCAAAATTGAGTGATTTTAAGCAGCTTTTTGCTTGAAATGTAGAATTTCACAAAATCGAGAATATCTCGAAAACTAAGCGTTTTTCGGCGATTTTGATTTTTTTTTAATATGCTCCATATTACGATTTTCGGAAAGATAGACGACGAAAATACGCATCTGCCGAGCCCGGTTTCATGCCGCTACGACCAATAGGTGAGGAGATGTTAGGTGTAGAGTGTTGGATGGGTGACTTTGGGACATTTATTTCGGAAAATCGGGCATATCTCCGAAACGGCTAGTTTGTTTTAGATGCGGTTTTTTGCGATGGATAGGGCATACAATTTCCCTTTTTTTGAGTCCTGGTTGGTGCCGTTACGATCAGGGGAAATCAGGGAAAAATGCTGTAGAAGGTAGTCTAAAATGGTTTTTCGCGAATATCTCGGAAACTATGCGTTTTTCGGCGATTTTGCTTCTGCATTGAGAGATCTTACCATTTTTACTCCCGCTGAAAATACGCGTCGTTTGAGCCCGGGTTCATGTCTCTACGACCAATAGGCTAGAAGTTAGCATGTTTGAGGGGTCAAAATTGAGTGATTTTAAGCAGCTTTTTGATTGAAATGTAGAATTTCACAAAATCGACTATATCTCGAAAACTAAGCGTTTTTCGGCGATTTTGATTTTGCTTAATATGCTCCATATTACGATTTTCGGAAAGATAGACGACGAAAATACGCATCTGCCGAGCCCGGTTTCATGCCGCTACGACCAATAGGTGAGGAGATGTTAGGTGTAGAGTGTTGGATGGGTGACTTTGGGACATTTATTTCGGAAAATCGGGCATATCTCCGAAACGGCTAGTTTGTTTTAGATGCGGTTTTTTGCGATGGATAGGGCATACAATTTCCCTTTTTTTGAGTCCTGGTTGGTGCCGTTACGATCAGGGGAAATCAGGGAAAAATGCTGTAGAAGGTAGTCTAAAATGGTTTTTCGCGAATATCTCGGAAACTATGCGTTTTTCGGCGATTTTGCTTCTGCATTGAGAGATCTTACCATTTTTACTCCCGCTGAAAATACGCGTCGTTTGAGCCCGGGTTCATGTCTCTACGACCAATAGGCTAGAAGTTAGCATGTTTGAGGGGTCAAAATTGAGTGATTTTAAGCAGCTTTTTGCTTGAAATGTAGAATTTCACAAAATCGAGAATATCTCGAAAACTAAGCGTTTTTCGGCGATTTTGATTTTTTTTTAATATGCTCCATATTACGATTTTCGGAAAGATAGACGACGAAAATACGCATCTGCCGAGCCCGGTTTCATGCCGCTACGACCAATAGGTGAGGAGATGTTAGGTGTAGAGTGTTGGATGGGTGACTTTGGGACATTTATTTCGGAAAATCGGGCATATCTCCGAAACGGCTAGTTTGTTTTAGATGCGGTTTTTTGCGATGGATAGGGCATACAATTTCCCTTTTTTTGAGTCCTGGTTGGTGCCGTTACGATCAGGGGAAATCAGGGAAAAATGCTGTAGAAGGTAGTCTAAAATGGTTTTTCGCGAATATCTCGGAAACTATGCGTTTTTCGGCGATTTTGCTTCTGCATTGAGAGATCTTACCATTTTTACTCCCGCTGAAAATACGCGTCGTTTGAGCCCGGGTTCATGTCTCTACGACCAATAGGCTAGAAGTTAGCATGTTTGAGGGGTCAAAATTGAGTGATTTTAAGCAGCTTTTTGATTGAAATGTAGAATTTCACAAAATCGACTATATCTCGAAAACTAAGCGTTTTTCGGCGATTTTGATTTTGCTTAATATGCTCCATATTACGATTTTCGGAAAGATAGACGACGAAAATACGCATCTGCCGAGCCCGGTTTCATGCCGCTACGACCAATAGGTGAGGAGATGTTAGGTGTAGAGTGTTGGATGGGTGACTTTGGGACATTTATTTCGGAAAATCGGGCATATCTCCGAAACGGCTAGTTTGTTTTAGATGCGGTTTTTTTGCGATGGATAGGGCATACAATTTCCCTTTTTTTGAGTCCTGGTTGGTGCCGTTACGATCAGGGGAAATCAGGGAAAAATGCTGTAGAAGGTAGTCTAAAATGGTTTTTCGCGAATATCTCGGAAACTATGCGTTTTTCGGCGATTTTGCTTCTGCATTGAGAGATCTTACCATTTTTACTCCCGCTGAAAATACGCGTCGTTTGAGCCCGGGTTCATGTCTCTACGACCAATAGGCTAGAAGTTAGCATGTTTGAGGGGTCAAAATTGAGTGATTTTAAGCAGCTTTTTGCTTGAAATGTAGAATTTCACAAAATCGAGAATATCTCGAAAACTAAGCGTTTTTCGGCGATTTTGATTTTTTTTAATATGCTCCATATTACGATTTTCGGAAAGATAGACGACGAAAATACGCATCTGCCGAGCCCGGTTTCATGCCGCTACGACCAATAGGTGAGGAGATGTTAGGTGTAGAGTGTTGGATGGGTGACTTTGGGACATTTATTTCGGAAAATCGGGGCATATCTCCGAAACGGCTAGTTTGTTTTAGATGCGGTTTTTTGCGATGGATAGGGCATACAATTTCCCTTTTTTTTGAGTCCTGGTTGGTGCCGTTACGATCAGGGGAAATCAGGGAAAAATGCTGTAGAAGGTAGTCTAAAATGGTTTTTCGCGAATATCTCGGAAACTATGCGTTTTTCGGCGATTTTGCTTCTGCATTGAGAGATCTTACCATTTTTACTCCCGCTGAAAATACGCGTCGTTTGAGCCCGGGTTCATGTCTCTACGACCAATAGGCTAGAAGTTAGCATGTTTGAGGGGTCAAAATTGAGTGATTTTAAGCAGCTTTTTGCTTGAAATGTAGAATTTCACAAAATCGAGAATATCTCGAAAACTAAGCGTTTTTCGGCGATTTTGATTTTTTTTAATATGCTCCATATTACGATTTTCGGAAAGATAGACGACGAAAATACGCATCTGCCGAGCCCGGTTTCATGCCGCTACGACCAATAGGTGAGGAGATGTTAGGTGTAGAGTGTTGGATGGGTGACTTTGGGACATTTATTTCGGAAAATCGGGCATATCTCCGAAACGGCTAGTTTGTTTTAGATGCGGTTTTTTGCGATGGATAGGGCATACAATTTCCCTTTTTTTGAGTCCTGGTTGGTGCCGTTACGATCAGGGGAAATCAGGGAAAA